>JBBBVU010000021.1:20808555-20825153 GCA_037177055.1 Atherinosoma microstoma | reverse complement strand
TTAGATCCTGACCTCCTCTCAGGTCAGCAGAAGCAGCCAAATAGGCAAAGTTATCCAGGCTGATGACATCAATGATGGGGCTGACCACTCGTGTATGATCCTGCAGGAGGAGAAGAGACAGAAAATAATATCAGAGAGAATTCTTAAACATGATTAAGCTGTGAAATATACTATTTCACGACAACAGTCGAGTTTAAATGACTGAGATCTGTAGCCCAGCAGGTTGAACGTCCTTTTGTTTTCAAAACTGCGTTGAAAACTCATGGTTCAACAAGGTGTTGGAACATTCCTTGGAGATTTGACTTCTAAAAAAGTGAAATATTCAAGTAACAAACTATCAAAAGCAAAAAAAAATTTGTATACATTTGCACAAAGCGGTAAATCTAATTTTTAAGGGTGTTGTAATGTGTTGTAAAGTTTCTAATAGATACAGTATGTCTATTTCTTTATTCTTAACAGTAAAAGAAATTGTGAATAATTACAAAATCCACCAAGTGATTGTAAAGATCATGAAAAGAGTAGGCAGGAACTCTCCTTCAGCTCTTTGAGGAGACACATTTGTGAGCTGTTAAACTACCTCCTGCTGCAAATGTAACATGAACCCAACAGTAAACACACCGAAAGGGAGAACAGGCTTGGTTTGATGTTTGTGTTGTTGCGTGCATCTGTTTGTGAGTATGTGTCTGTTCCAGCACCGTTTGCCCTCGAGGCATCCATGGGACTGTTGGTTCAATCGAACAGTTTAACATCGGTACGGTCCGAATGACTGTTTTCAATTAGAGCCGTCGTTCTCTTTGCACAGAGGCCAAAGTCGTTGTGAACGTTGTGTTCACTGCACCAAAGAGCGAGGAGGGGGGGGGGGTGAGTGTGACATGTTGCTCTGCCAGAGAGCAATTTGGAAAGTGATGCTTTCAACAGCGTTTGAGCAGCAGACATTTATTGGGCTTTTAATGAGCCTCTGTGATTTTGTGATGCATGAGTAGGCCGCTCTTCCAAAATAGATGTCATTGATGATGTCTCAATATCTTTAGCCTCGTTTCCTCTTGCATTTATTCTGGGTTTATTAGGGTCAGGGTGCAGCGATTATGCTCCTTACATCTGGATGGTTTTCATGTTTCTGACAAATAAGCCCATTTCCCCCTGTTTAATGCACAACCTGCAAATTGAGTGTGTGCATAGATTTCCATGAGAAACACGACTGGACATGTTTTGTGAACACTGACTTTGACTATTTCCCCATTAGATGCATTAAAACATCATTTCTGAATTCAAGTCCTGAGGTACCACCATGTTTCTGCATTTTAACACATCTGGATTGAATGAATGGCTCAGACTTGCAAAGAACTTGATGAGGAAGGCCATTAGTCTGAATTATGTGTGCTGCAGTATGAAAACATCCAAAACATGCAGGGCAGTGGTACTTAACTCCGAAATGCTGCACTAAAATCTTTTTCCTTCATCATCCTGTCATGCCACATTAGTCTCTGGGTAAGAGAACAAGAAAGGACTCAGTGTCCTGCTGGAGATAAAGGTCAAGAGCCAGACTTGTTTACTATTTCATACTTCTGTCGGCTGAAGAAAATCACACTTTTGAGGAATGTCTCTGAACTGAAATTCATACACAAGTTGTCTTCAACCTGGGGTGAGATGAACAGGAAGGATGTAGCAAAAATTAACTAAAACAAAAGAGGAAAGAGGAAAACTCGGCGCGACACCATTATTTTTCCACAGACTTTCCTTTAATCTTCACTTTTGTTTTTAAAAATTGCCTGGATAATTATTTCTCTGCAAGCCTTTGATACCGCTCAGATAAGCGCAAGTAGCATCAGTATAGACTTGCAAACCAAAAAGGCTGCATTAGTCGTGGTTTGTGATGAGAAAAAACAAAAAAAAGGAAAAAAAGGTGATGTCTTCAAATAAACACTGATAAAAAAAATGACTGTATTTGCTTCCAATTTTTTTAAGCCCATTAAAATGACTCATTTTGATTTAAAGTAAAAACCTCTTTATTAACCCAATAATCTAGTCAGAAGACATGGAGACAAGATAAAAGATAAAAAAAGATAGCTATAAAATACTGTACCTTTCACTGGATTTAATAGTGAGTGGTCTTTCTTGGCATTTGATTAAATTAAATCTATTTCAGCTGCCGACCGTTCTGAATTCACAAATGAAACGTGTCATTATGCTCAAACAGAGAACATCCTTCATCTGCTCCCAAAGGCCTTTATGAGCCCAGGGCCTCGGTCTCGGGGAGGCAAATGAATCCAGGAGGCTCACACTGTGAAGCTAGTGAATTATGACTGAGTCCGGCACTCTCATGAACACACGACTTAAAGAGTGTTAGCTGAATGAGTCACAGCAGCCCAAAGCCAAAAGATGAGTCTCCCGACACGTAAACACAATGTGCACACACCCTCAACATCTAGTCTTGTGAATAAAACAGCGACAGGGTTGTAGGATAGAAACAAGCTTGAATATGGGGGGCTTAGTTGTTGTGCGTTAAAGCTGCTTATTCTGCTTTTAAAACAATTATTTCTGCAGCCATCTTGATGGTTAGCTTACTTTGCTATAGCAACTTTCAACAAACAGAAACTGATAGATTTGCTTTTTCATATCAATTCATGATAAAATCAATACATTGGGTTATTGTTAGAGACTCATTATTTTAGCCATCTCTGCATGTTCTTTTGCCAAGAATGAAACACACAAGGCTTAACACCTTCGTGTCTGTGTGTAAAATAAGTTGCAGCAGTCACCTTACTGTGTTAAACTTTACTTTGAGGCAAGAAAAAAAACAACCAACATATGGCTATACAATTAAGGCTAGCCTTTTCCTTTTTGTTTAATACTACGCTAAGATTAGCTGCTACTATAGCAGAAAGACATAAAAGTGGCATTGATCATTTCATCAAACTTTTGGCAAAGTGAGTTGGTTTAATTAAATAACTATAGTGGTTTTATCTATTAGCTAAAGGTTTTTATCTTTAGTTTTTTGGTAAATTTACAAGACTCGAGATGCAGAGGAGAGCTCTGTTATTTTTTTGGACTACAGGTAGGGATGGGCATATCCATACTTTGGAGTTGATACTTCAATACCAGCCAGTCAAAGTATCGGAATCAATACTCTTTTGAATATCGAAATACCACTGCTGATAAAAAACATGCTATTTGTTTTCAATTGTTTTAAGCAATAAAACTGCATGCAAAGCCACAGTGTAGTCTTACTGTGTCACATGATTATGGCAGCCTATCAGCTGTCATGATGCTGCTACTGTTAGTGATGATTTGTTTTGATATTTTATTGGTTTAATGCAGGTTGTTGCGCATTATGATTTATTATATTTATCATATTACCATTATGTGTTTTATTTTCCATTAAAATTGTAAATAATCTTAATTTGTAATTTAATTATTTTGTCATTTTAAACATTTTTATTTAACATTTAAATTAAATATTTGCCTTCAATCGGCAAAAAAAGTATCGGTATCGCTATCGATTAAAAAGTACCATAATCTAATGGTATCGTATCGACATGAAAAATGTAGGTATCGTCCATGCCTAGCTACAGATGCAGCATCGAGGGGAGAAATACACATACAGAGGAAGCAGCTCTGTCAGTGTGTCTGCCTTTAGTTGGAGAGGTGATTACTGAGAGAAATATGAAATGAATCGGCTCCTGCTGACTGCAAACGGTGGGAATGTTTGCCTGTGATCAGGGGGGAGATGGCAAATTTGCAGAGCAGCTGTGCTGGTTAGAGCCCAGCTCGTAAGTTAGCGATGTCAGGGGGAGGATCGGGGAAAGCAAGCAAACAGTCTATTACTCATAAAATGAGTGTTGCAGGTCTCTTTCCGCAGCTGTATCTCTCCCAATCAACATGCCAGACGTTCACGTCTTAGCAGGTGAACGCTATCAGCTCTGCAGTAGCAGAAGTCTGTTCTGTGTGCGACTGAAGCAGAAACAGTGATGGCTCACAACCAAAAATGCAATTGAATACTCACATGGAAATGCCAGTGAAAAAAAACTCTTTCATAAAGAAATGTGTGTGGTTTTGCATTTCATCCTAATCACATTATGCGGAACTGCAAAGCATTTCTCTGGATGTGACAGCAGTGCCCATGGTGGCCTGCATAACTTCATTTGCAGGATGCAGTCAATTGGGCGAATATGTCGACTGCGTTGAAAAAGTATTTTTTTAAATCACAGAACAACCCAGCATGCTGCCTGAAGTATGAATAAACACTTTCATTTTGCAAAATACAACCCAACAGCAACACAAAGCAGCAAACAAAAACTGTGAAAGACTGCTGGTCTGTTTTCCCTCAAATCTGAGCAGCAAAGTGAGATTTCAGCCTCTTCATGATGGTCATTTTGTCACAGCTTTGAGGCTGCACAGCAGCCAGTTTTGCATAGAAAAAAGTAGAATTTTAAGCAGAAAGTTCTTGTGATTTGAACAGTGGACAAATGTGCATTATATAGTAAATGGGGATTGATTTCAGAAACAGTCAGAGTGGAAAAACAGATTGGTTGGGATACTCCTTCTAGCAGTGGCAAAGCAGAGTGTGGCATCTGGTATAGTATGACTTCAATACTAAGGGAACAAATTGAGTATTTATTAAACAAAATGTCTTGCCAGCGTATTACATTACAGCCAATAAAATCTTCCATGAAAAGCAGCTAAATTCCCTGAAGAGCTGCAACACAGGAGAAAAAAACCTCCAACTCGAAACATATGACACTGCGTGTGTGCTCAGTCTATTAAAAGTCTAATTGGAGGGTGTGAATGATGGTTTACCTCCTTGACTCGCTGGATCATTGGCTGCAGCCAGTCAATGTTGACCTCACAGTGGCTGTCCAAGAAGGTCAGGATAGAGGCAGAAGCTGTGTTGGCTCCGCGCACACGTGATCGGATCAAACCTGAGAAAAACACACAACACTGAAATCAAACTGGATGCTGCTTTACTGCATGCATTGTTTGGCTTAGAATTAGCACAATAAAGTTTTTAACAATTTTCTCATCATTAATGCAGCTCATTGACTGGTTAATGAAGCTCAATGCTCCTTTTTTTTATCATGTGTGGACCATTGTACCTTCTTCTTCACCAGTCTTAAAAAAACCTCCTTAATCTGCTGACGAGAGCTGCAGAAATGTGAAGCTAATCCTGGAAAAAGGCTGAAGTGACCCTGACCTAGATGTCTTCACACAATGTCTCCATCACATTAAGAAGTGAATTCAAGATCCTTTCATCACCTTTATGATCTGATATGTAACGGCAGTAAAGATCTACGACAGCCCTGCGTTAACTTCAGATCTTTATCTGCAGTTTTTCACTCCAGGCTGCAAAAATAATAAAAGAAAAAGAATAAAATCAATTTAAAATTTATCTTACAAATCTTTATTGCATCTTTATTACAGCTTTTGCATTATTAAGGTTATATTGAAGCACTTTGGAATTTTCATACTCATAAAAGCAACATTTACATGCACAAACTCCAGGAAATGGAGGGAATTTGCTTAGAGCTGTTCATATGCTATTCCATGGATTGTCTTTAAAAAGGTCATTAATAAAATCATGAAAAGATGGAGTCTTTTACTACCTGGCAATAAAAATGTGATAATGGTTTTATATGTGATGTAAATTCCAATGTTTTCTTTATGAAATATCTCCAGAAAATTGATGAAATGAAGTACCATCACAAAAAAAAAAAAAAAAGAGCATGTTGTCATATGTTAACCCATGTACCTTGTTCTGCATCAACATGAGTGTTATCAACCAGTAAACATGCTTTTTTGGGGGGAGACTGGCAGAGTGTTGAGGCTATAGATCATCTTTTTATTCCAATGATTGGCTAATGTTTTATCAAATTTGACCCTGAGGTTCCAGTCCCATATTTATCATGTGGAAAATCACTGTTTGCTCTTAACTTAGTTCTACTTAGACTCAGGCTTAAAAACTACTTGGTTAGATTTAGGGAAAACATTTTTGGGGGTTAAATAATCAGTAAAAAAAAAAGAAAAGAAAAAGATAAATTCACGATATTTTGAGGATATTTTGCTATATTTAAATATTCATTTATCCAACTTCATGCAAATATAAAACTAAACATGAGGAGCCAGATGCATAAAACTTTATGCTTATTGAATACGAAAACGATATAAATGCATACATATAGTTCTCATTAATAAATCTATACATTTTCGTTTAATCTGCAACAGATCAACAGATAATCTCTGAACACAAAAACACAGACGTGCATGGTGCAGAGGGATGCATAGATGGTGCATGGTATACAGGCTGATTCCTTAAACAGCTTCTGGAAGCCTAAAGCAACATATGAGACTATCTTTCTGTGTTTCTTCTCAAAATGCTCCCTAAATGCTGGCTCCCTTTTATAAAGCCTCATTAGCAAGGTCTTCCACAGTCACTGCACACCACTGTGACACATGGCTGAGTTTATTTATGGCCTAAATAGCCCCAAGAATCTGTGTTCACACAGTCTGAACAATGCTTGAGACATGCACGTTCATACCACTGATTTTTTTTTTCCTCCTTTATAAATGCAGGTTTGTGTAAAAGGAAAATGGTGTAAGTAGGGTTTTTGAGTATATGCATTACACACAGAAAACATGCTTTTGGCCCCTGGAGTTCATGACTGAATGTTGGCCTGCATGATAATTAAGTCTTTAGTTTTCCACCCAACAACGCTGACAGCTGCAGGTGCAAACTTGTCTCAGGTAAGGATTACAAACGTAGGTGAAGAAGATGATTGCAACGTGAAGGTTTTCCAGATGGCTGCACTCTGAGGGAGCTGATGACAGAAAATCTATGTCTCCTTGTTTCATTACTGAACATGAAGGCAAAACAAAATGAACTTTTAAACTTATGATCACTAATAATGACTTATACGGGTTAAAGAATACTCGGATGAGGGGGGAAAAAATCTATAGCAGTCAACAGGTTTTCAGAGAATAAATATCATGTTTTTCTATGTGCATTACTGAACTGCAATGCCAGGTATCCCCGGTGGTTTTTCTGAAGAATCCAAACCATTAAAAGGAATCACAGCCTTCACAGATCAAACAGCTTTAACAAATGAAACAGATTCATTTGAGTAAGTCTGAGCTAAATACCAGAACGTGCTTCCTTTTCTCTCCCAGCAACCACTTCATCTACTTGTTAAAGGTGTTAATTTGGAGAACAGGGAGATCATAATAAAACCAGAGCAGCTGCAAAGCAGGAGAGCAGCAACAACAGGAGTGTCTTTCTTCATCAAAGCTACATCAACAATGGCATTGACTCATGTTTAACACGGGAATCTTTGGAAGATGTTAATTGCTTTGTTGTTCTCGGCAGCATGTGCACATGATTTAAGTGATCACCGTATCGAGATTGATTGCAAAGTCAAAGATCAGTTAAAAATAACTTGTGAAAGTGCAAAGAAAACCCAACAAAAACAGCCGTTAACTTTATCTGCAGTATATCAGACTCAGAGAGAAATGAGTTTCTAATGATGCAGATTCATTTCTGTTCTTCGTAAGCAACCTGTGCACGGCACAAAGAAAATAAAAAAGTGAATTCCTCAGCTCAGCATTGCTCACTGCAGTTTGTAGTATTGTTTACATAAACACAAAAAAGACTTGATTAACTACCAGCAGTAGAAATCTATGTGTGCCTTCCTGGTTGAAGTCACATCCAAAGCACCTGATTCAACCTTTGTTTTACCAGAGATGAGCTTGAATCAGACATTTCCACTTATCATGCCCGCCCCAGTTTAACAACTGAGTCAGTATATTTTCATGCAGAGTTAAACCAGGTTAGAGCTGAACAACTTTCATTGTTTCAGCATACAAGCAGGGGAGAGGAATCCATTTATTGACCGTATGTATACATGGCTGACTCTGCTGCAATATGAGGCCATATGCTCCCTTTCAGCTTGTTCAAATTGGGCTTTTGACATTGACTATTACAATTGCATGCTTTCCCTTGTGGTAATTACTGGCTTCTTCCTCTTATTCAGTATAGAAGTGTCTTCATTACTTTAGGTTCAAAGCCTGGGACACAAACAGTGGCGTTTGCAGGGTTTACATATATTTTTTAAGCCCTCTTTTAGTTGCAACAAAGCAATTCCATGCAAATGTAATGAGTGCTACCGGAGAGTTGGAAACATCAGTTTCAGTTAATTCTGGTACCAGTTTCACCATAAAGCTGCACCCTATCTTCTTTTTTAAGTGCATAAATTATAACTATATTGCTCTTTTTTTTTAAGCTCTGCTTTGGTCTCTTCCAACTCTACAAGATCCAAACTTGATCCATAAATGCTCCATATTTTCCCAAAATTGCACTTTGCTCTCAGACTTCAGTTTTTAAACATAAAATAGGAGGCAGAGTCTTTAGTTATCAGGCCTCTCTCTGATGGAATCAGCTCACAGCGGGTTCAAGAAGCACTTTAAGATTAAGCTTCAAACTTTCCTTTTGATAAAGCTTATAAATAGGTCTGGCTTGGGTAACCCTTAGCCATCCCTTTAGTTATAGTTCTCTCTTTTGTCTTGATGTAGAGATGCTTCTCTCTTTCTTTCTCTGCAGGCATCCTTGGCTTAGAGTTATGGTGCTTGTTGATTCCTCTTACCTCTCCAACCCCAACCTGTCGAGGCAGATGGTCCTTCCTGATTCTGGTTCTGCTGGAGTTTTTCCTTCCTAAGAGAGTTTTACCTCTCTACTGTTCCCTCCGCCTTGTGCAGGCTCAGGATGGGGGGACTGAATCAAACTGAGGATTCAATGCAATCCATTGGCTTCCTTAGCTAAACACTTTTTATGAATTGGCTTTATTTTACTTTTATTTCTCATTATAAATTGGACTATCATGGATCGTAATGTGCAGCCGCTTTAGCTACATCAGCTGGGAATAGATGGAAATTTTCAATTAAAGGGAACTTTTCTGTGCTCATTTAATGATCTAAAGCTGAGCAGACTTAATACAGGGTTGATGTGAAAACACTGATCATTAAACAGTTTGTTAAATTAGCTTAAAGACATTATTTGTCTGCTAAAGTTGGCTAGATCTTAGAAAAAACTCATCATAACAGCAAAATCCGCCTCCTTGTGTTTGTTATAAATGTTAGTACTTTTTACGCTCCAGTGCTTGATGACCTCTGGCTGCAGTTTGACACATTAAATGAGCGAAAGTCAATGATGCCTGAAAGCGTGAAACCATTAAGAGCTAAAATCAATTCAGCCACAAGAGCAGGAACTGTTGTTTTTAATGTTTTCTAATGCAATCTGTTGCTTAAAGAGGATACAGCTGTCTCAATTACACATATTCATCTAAGAAAAGCTGTGGAAGATTTTAGATCATGTTTGAAGCTTTGACTCTCTAAATGAGATCCGGAGTTTAGATGCAGATAAAAGGTTAAAGTCTTTGCATTTGATAGTCAGAAAAATGACCTGAATCCAAAAAGCTTATGTTCTGTCAGCGTGTGCTTCATGAACCCAAACTAAACTCTCAGTCTGCTTATTATTGTTCGGAATCCCCACAAATCTGAATCACTGGTTCTTTTGGTTTTCAGTTCGGTTGACCTTTGCAGCTTTTTGGATTTAATGTGATTCAGAGTTTAAGTCATTCAGAAATGTGTGTGATTCTTTAAACAACCCCGATGTTTCCCTGCGGCGTGCGGAAGGTTCTCATAAAGACGCGGCACTAAAAGCTGCCGTGACAGATTCTGTGAAATTGGCTTATGCATCTAAATAATTTCCAAAGAAAATCTGCTGTGTGCATGGAACATGGAAAATAAACAAACAAACAAACAACACCTGTTCCAAGTGTACATGTTTATCTGATATATTTTATTAATGATGTTTATTTTTGTTTGAAACATTTTGGAACATCTGAAGTGTATTTTATTTAAGGACAGGGATCCATGAGGAGCCAAATGTGTGAATCCATGTGTATTTTTCTAACCATAACTATTTGAAAATGAGAGCAAAGTCAGAACAAAAAGGACTTATGAGGGATATATTTCCAAATGTATGTGTAATTGTATCTGTGTTATGTGAAGCAGTAAATCTAAAAGAAACTGCGACTATGTGTAGGATCACTGGTTATGAGCCCTCCTTCCTGGGAAAAAAAGTGAATTGTCTTCTTTAATATATCACTGGAAACACAATAATGCAACTTTCCATTAGTGCTGGGTGGTATACCAGTACACACTTTGTATGAACCTTTCTTATACCAGAAACATCGGTTTAAACAGCTTAAATAATGTTTGGAACGTGGCACAGAAACAGCTTGAAGTGGGACATTTTCCACTGCTACACCGTTAACCATGCATGCAGCAGAGCTGCTGCATTATTGAAGATGTTGAGGGGTGAAAAATAAAAAGAGAAAGTTGAGAAAGTGAAGCTAAAGCAGATGTTGAACATGATGACATGGAACAAAGGAGACGTATCTGTTGTTCGGACGTGGACCAAACAACTATTTACTGAAAACGATGTCAAGCTAAAGGAAGAGGAGGTGGCAACATGAGCGATCTGCTGCACCATCGTAACCTCTTAAAACCTGCAGACGTTAAAAACAGATGACCAAACGGTGCAAAGATGGTTATTTTGGAGACTGAACTCTCCATATAAAAACCTCTCGTTGCAGAAATAATGTTCTCACATTGTACTGAGTTGATAAAGATTTAGAGCTGAGGGGATATTCATATTAATCATGAAAGTTTTTTTTTTTTTTAGAAAAGCCTGAAACTTTTTTCATCTGTGCTGTGCCATTAATCCATTTTTGCCCAGTAACACCTATACTAAGATATTTACTATATCTTAACAAATGTCACAAATGTTCCCTTTACTATGACTCCAAAACAGGCTTTGGAGAACCAAGAAAGTATGAAACCAAGATCGACGCCTTACACATGATCGGATAAAACTGAACAGCTGGAGGAAACTCCAGTCAGATGTCACTTAGACGTGCTTGCTGGAGGTAAAGTGTATGACAAAAAAGCCAGCGGTGGCTCGAGATAACCGTCACCATCACAATCCAATAGCCAAAGACATGGTTGTGCAAAGTACTCTGGGAATTAAAATGGTTTCTTTTGTTTTTTTGTTGTTGTTTTTTTAAGTAAAACTCACCATTTTCATGACAACTGGCTATTCTTGGCCAGTCTACTGCAGTAGTTTTTCTCTTAATCAGTGGAAAACAAAGTTATCATAAAACCTATTCACTTAAAAGATATTTATCAAACACTTCTACATTTTATTCCCTCCACAGTAAAATTCAGCCTAACATTTTTCAGTTTATTAAGTTAGAATAGATGACCTATGACTCATTGTTACTTAAAAAAAATCCTACAAGTAAAGAGTCTTTTTGTTAGTGTTATGAAATATGCCTTTTTCTGTTAGGTGGAAAGCTCAAATCTGCACATTTTGCTATTATCTCCATTGTTTTTTTCAATTAGAGAGTAATTCTTTTTGTCCTTAGGCATTATTTCATAAAAATGTAAGCAAGTATTAACAAGAGCGCCCATCTGAGCCTCATGAATGAATTTAATCCTAATAACATTGCAGAACCTCAAAGCTCCACCTCCAATTAAATGCTGCACACAGCAGAGTTTCTTCATCAACTGCAGCTTCCCCATCATCATCATCATCATCACCCCCCCCCCCACACACACACACGTCTCTCCAATCCACTCACCCTCTCTCCTCCCGTTCCTCAGGCAGCGCACTTTGGGAATCTGAGCGAGCAGCTGGCAGTCCTCAGCTGGAGGAGAAGAGCAAAGGAGATGACATGTTATGGTGGAGGAAGACAGACAGAGGAAAACATGTCTCTTCATCACCTCATCTCACTCTGGGATTCACACGAACCTGCAAGCAAACCGCACTGCCACGCCAACACGGATTAAGCCCTCTTAAACACATAAACACAGCCATAGTTACATGTTCACACGCCCTCAGCAAATGTACTAACGTCTTATACCGGAGCCATCGCTGTTTCTCTTTAAATTCAATAATCAGGGAACAAAAGAGTTCGATTCCTCTGGATGATTCGGATAATTTTCCTTTTCCCAGCAACAAACTGGGACACCCTCTTTTTTCTACACAAGCCATATCTGGTGGAGACTTTTTGTTCTGGGATGGACAGCCTTGCAAACAACATGCAAACACGGCGTCACACTCACACCCCTTGAGAGGATTAACATCAGTAGCAGAGAGTGAGTGAGTGAGTGTGATCTTGCTGAGGGATTGTGGGTAGATCAAGCACCCCCCCAGCAGAGTTACAGCTCTATGCTAGCAGGAAGGAGCATGAAAACTTGTAATCCTCTTTGATTAAATTACAAACCTGCTTGTTTGCATTTAGTTTTTCAAATCACAAGGGAGGAGGGTGTGCGAGAGTAGGAGTGTGGATGTGTGTGTGTGTGTGTGTGTAGGTGTGTACTAGGAGAGACTCAAGAAAGAAGAGCAAAGTCATGGGTCACACCGACTGAGCAGATGTTGTATACTTTTAGCCAGATTGGGTGTGTGTGTGCTTGTTTGCGTTATATTATGCTGCATGTTGTCACAGGGTAAGGAAGCACTTAATTTAAAAGCTTTTAATCGAAGGGCTTTGTTGACGTCTAATGTCCCGTAATTCCATGCAGAAGAATTCTTTTAAAAAGATGTTTTTAGAAATCTTTTTCTTTTAAGTGAATTTATCAAACTAAATGCCAATAAGTAATGCAAAAAACTGGAGTTTAGTGGATGTCATTTCGGCCGCAACTCAAATCATTTTCAGTATTGCAAAAAACAACAAGGCAAGATTCATTATTTTCCTGTTTGATAAAATGTGGGCTATCAAAACTTAGTCCATGCTATTCTTGTCCCGTTGAAATTTAAGCCACATGTTTTCGTCCGGACTCGCGGTTAAGATCACTGTCCTTGATTGAGGACAACGTCCGTATGATTAAGGCAAGCCTTAACAGGATTACAGTCAGCCAGGACAATCCCTCATCCTGTTGCTGCTAACCGGCGTCCTTCACCCGTCTGCCCTCCAGATCGGACAGTAAGCTCGCACTCTTGCTGCCTGAGCACACCACCTCTCTGAAATCCAGCTATACCGTTTACATAATAGACCTGATCTCAATACTTTTGGTCATTTACTAAAATCTTTAAGTGAAAAACAAAATTAGAAAATTAATATTGACTATAAATACCACAAAAAGTGGGAAAAGTACTGAGGATATCAATTATTGGAGTCTTGATGTGGGGTTTAACACCTCAATGAAGGGACACACCGCAGCAGACTGAACCTCTACCACATCAATCATCCCACACATTAAGTTATTCATTTCTTGGACACCGATGCAACCCCATGACCTCTCATTGAAAAAGGTTTGAAAAGCCCTTTTTTGTCTTTGGCACATTGTTTTGTTTTTTTCCAAAAAGCAGCAGAAATGTGGACGCATCTGACCCCAGGACATGTGTCCTCTGCAGTGTTTACGGAGTTGACATACATGTATGGCCCCCTCTTTGTGTTATGTAGTTTCAGGTTACTTTTCTGGATGCAGAGGTGGACTGTTTCAAATGACAGTCCTCCCAAGCCCATGTGGATATACATGATTATGATGGTACAATAGTTTTCCGAGGGCTGAAAGATGTGCGTCCTACAATGGTTCTGTCCTCGTTTCACTTTTTTTTCGATCCTTGCAGCTTTGCCTACATTTTTTTAAATTTCTTTTTAACTTTAAGATGATTCTCTGGCAGAGTTCGGCACAAAGTGAGCCATGAGCCATCCTTGGCTGGAAGGACTAAGCACTTGCTGGATGCTTATTTTATACCCAATTCTGGCACCCTCGCCAGGCCCAAAGTAATCTCCAAATTGAAGAATCTTCCATAAAGTTGTCACTTGTATATTTAATAAACATTTCCATCTTTTCTTTGGCTCTCGCTGTGTGTCTCACTGGCATCACTTTTGTAGATTTATTAATATATTTTTTGTAATCCTCAGAAGCTAGTCAGTGAAGACCCTAAAAAAAAAGATTTCCTTTGAACTTATGTCCAAATGTATTTACTTGCTTGTTTGTTTGAGCTGCAATCAAGAACATTTCTCAACTTTTCTGGAAATGGGGCATATTTGTATATTGCTGTTAAAAATTGGATATAATCAGTGAAATTCAGGGAAAAAAGGTTTTATTTTCTATTTTTCTAAAATTTGCCGTTGGCATATTGAAACTTTTTGATTTCTGATTCTGAGTGCAGTCCAAGTGAGCTGACTTCATTTGGACATGTTCCACCTGGACAAAGTGGACAAACAAACATTATGATCACCAAGGAAAGATGGAGATTTAGAGACGCATCTTATGGTAAAATTTGAGCGGCAACAAGTACAAAGTACTCGTAGATCAGGGGAAAAGTCTAACTAAATAAACATAGTAAAACTATGTTTATTTAATCATGAAATAAATATGAGCCAACATACAATTAAAAAAATGATCCATAAACAACTTCAGTGAGCACACGACTAAAGAAAATAAATGAGTTTAAAGGAACAAAGCTTGGTACAGTATATGAAAGAAGACTGTGCACCCTGTTGTTCAAGAACTGCAGCAGCTCTAATTTGGACTATTCTTTCATTGCATCTCTGGATTCCTCTTCTTTCTTTTTTTATTAAAAGTGCAGCAACACAGCAAGGCAAGAGGTAGAGGAAACCAAATAGCCAGTCTTACTGGCTCACAGTCAGACGGGTCAAAACTAAAAGCCACAAACTGGAACCAAAGACTGTTTGAAACTGTTTCACATGCTACTCAATACTGGGACTTGAAATTCAAAACAGGGAGGAGACTAAAAGCTTTGCTCAAAGATCTTTTGTCAGAGTCAAACCAATTCAGGCCCCCGTTGGTTGTGCCAGTTGGTCGTGGGTGCAGGTAGACTGGCAGCAGAGGGAGAATAAACGAGGCATTAGTGAGCTAAAAGAGCTCCTGCTGCTATATCCACTGAGACACCACTGTTTAGACGTCTGGCCAGCTCTGGCACCACCGAGCGTGTTCTCACATGGGTCTGAGTATACAGGGAATTTAGGTCACCGTGCTTGTTCCCACCGACACAAGATGCATGTGGTGGAAATTAAAGGAATCACTGTGGACAGTGTGAGGCATGAGATCATGTAATTCATCTGACTAATGCAGACAAAGGGAATAATTACAAAGACGTGGCTATCCTCTAAATCCGTTCCTGGTTAATTATTTAAAAACATTACTTTTCCTTATTAATGCCACTGAGCTGATTAAATTGACACAAAGGACACAAACTGTGGTCTTTGTCTAATTTCAATTCCACCAGCTCAATAAAAAGAAAGAAGATCTCTTTTTTACCCAAACATTTTCTAATTGGCCCGGACATTTTCCTGGTACAGCTCATGGTCCAGATGGAGGCAGATGGCAGTGTGAAAACGGCAGCTTTTCAGTTACAAAGCCAGAATTATGCAGCCATGTTTCCAACATATGCTGCCCCACTACCTCTGCAAAGCCCAGCGTAACAACCCAAATTGCTCGTCTTCTCTTTAGCCTTGAAGACACAGTGTTCACAAAAACCGAAAGGAAACAGCGACATTATTAATTAATCACACCAGAGGACACTTTTCCTGTTCTCCTTGTTTCTCTTGGACCCGGAGAAGGTGGCTTTCATTACAGAACTTTCTCTGCTTTTTAATGCATGAGACAATATCTTCTGGCTGCTTGCCACAACGCAGCTAGTTTACACAAAGTGTAAGGACTGAAGTGGAAAAAGACATGCCAGGGGAATTAAAAAACAAATGCTTTAATGCATCCATGTCTGATTCATGTTTTTAATTTGGTATTGGCTCGTTGATCGCTGCATAGATGAGGATGGAACTTGCTGATACAAGATACACCTTGTAGCAGCGAGTTCAGAGGTCCATCGTTAACTCTTTAATGTTCGCACAAGGAAAAGAGCAAGAGAAAATGTTTCTTTGCTATGTAAATAATAAGAATTGATGTTTTTTTTACCAGTATGGTAACAATAGCAAAATGGTCAATCCTTGAAACTGTAATGGGATAACAAACACTTACGTTTGGTACGTACATACCCAAATAAGTGGTAGAGAATAGTTCAGGCAGGTGTATTTACACACATTTTAAATAACGTTCATTATAGTCACTGAAAAACACCTCGAATTGTCCTGTACATGAAATGTGCTATACAAATAAACTTGCCTTGCCTTGAAAACTTAGCTCTACCAAACAGGTAAAACAAAAAGAAAAAAAAGAATTAGATGTCCTCAAATTCCCAGAGAAGTTCAAAAACATCCAAATTTAACAGCACTAGTGTTCATGAGGGGATTAACCCTATAAAGCCAAACGTATCATATTTGATACATATAGTTTCTGAGACATTTTGCATCACTTCATGGTCAAAACTTTGCTCAAAACCCTGCAGTATACAATATGATACTTGTCTTCTGCCCCTAATGTATACCAGGAAGCATAACATATTTCTCCTGTCTCAGCAGACCTCGCTGGATCGAATGTGACGTCTGTTGTCTCTCTTTCTGTCCTCTCTTTCTATCCTCTCCAACCCAACCGGTCGAGGCAGATGGCCGCCCTCCCTG
>JBBBVU010000021.1:20766504-20787950 GCA_037177055.1 Atherinosoma microstoma | reverse complement strand
TAGCCATCAGAAGATGCTCCACTGTGTTCATAAAGGGATGGACATGGTCAGCAACAATACTCAGGTAGGCTGTGCTGTTTAAGTCCTCAGTTGGTACGAAGGAGCGCAACATGTACCAAGAAACTATCCCCTACACCATTACACCACCAGCAGTGTAAACCACTGATCCAAAGCAGGATGAATCCATGTTTTTATGTAGTTTAAACCAATCTGACCCTAGCATCTGAATGCTGCAGCTGAAATGGAGACTCATCAGACCAGGTGTGAAATAACATGCAACTGAACAAGTGTAAGTGGCCAGTGAGTTTCAACAAAAAAGGAAGCTACACTGAATCTTACAGACTGTCATCCTTTATTTTTTAAATATATGATTTGAATAAAAAAGGGATATGTATCATATTTCTTGGTCTGTTTCTGTCAGTTGGTTTTGTTTTGTTTATTTTTTCTGTCATGTTGTTGTTAAATGTTTCACTTCAATGTTATTTGTTGGCTAGAAGAGATGATGACAGCAGCAGTCACGTTACAACATGCCAGGCCATGTCAGGTTGCCAGACTTTTACAGCAGCTCTTTCTGGACTGATTTCCATTTTTCTCTGTGCACTATCCATTTTTCATCTAAGTCAGAAAAGACAGTACTGTTGTGAACGAAAGCAGCAACAAAAAGAGCAACGTCGCTCCTCACGCCATGATTTTCTGGGTGTTTGCACAAACAAGGTCTCTATAAAAAAACCAGGGGGTATTTTCTTCTTGCTCGCTGTGCAGAACATAAAGCCGGAGGTGGACACGCTGAAAGAGGGTCAACTCCTGCTCGCCATGCAGCTTCCAACATGGAATATCTTTTCCATTCCCACACTATAGTGCACTGTTCCAAGACATTACGGCATCCTGGTACTGTAAAAAACACACACACACAGTCAGAAAGAGAGCCATAATCATTTGCAACATTATGAATTATTCAGTGTTTCTCTCAGCCTCACGGACACTGCTTTTTCAAGGTCTCTGAGGCTCTTCACACAATCACATTGGAGCTCTCCGACTGCTCCAGCAGATATGTTTAATAGCCAAACATGTTGTGCTGGTTTTGGCCCCGTTCTCAGACTTAATCCTGTAACCCTGCCCAAGCAACAAGAGTCACTGGGACCCATCAGAGACCCTGATGTGAAAAGCAGTTGGCATATTTAACTGTGACTGTGTGAGAGTCGCTGATTAGGTCGGGCTGTTGTGGTTCTGTTACTCCAGCTGGATGAGTTCATGTTAGGAAGCCCATTTGTCCATTTTTAGTGTGTATTCTCTGGTGTCTCAGTGAGGATTATGGGCCACTGTGGGAAAGGACACATGAGATGAAGATGCTGAACTTATTTTATGTAACAGCTTGTGTGTTTTTCTTAAATAACACAACATGCTCTATTTTAAGACTTGGTGTACACGAGACGATTATTTTACCCCCATTATGTCCTGATACATAATCATAAAAAATGAAAATGGCCGTATTTACTTTCTCACATGTTTACTAGTTGAACTGGAGAATAAATCCTTTTATTGAAGAAAAATACTTTTCTAAGAGCACAGAGGTCTGCGTGGAACCGAGTGAAGATAGATTTATGTGCGATTCTTATGCCGGTTCACCTCCAAGTGGACCTACTCAGGGTTTGAATTGCTTAGTTATCCATTCACTTATCTCTTTCGCTGCCCTCTTAACTTGCGAGGTAGATGGATTCTGATGAGATTCATGAGATCGCATATTAAAGAGTATCCCTCTTGCCAAGCTGCAAAACCATCTGTTTAGCTGCAATACATAAAATGGAACCAATCAGCATCCTGCAGTGGTTCTGTACTGGTTCTGGGAAACGAACCAACTGGCACGTCGGGTTATAACTTTGTCTCTGCATCAGTGTCTTCCTGCACGTTCCCTTCCATGTCACTCTTTTTTATCTCAGTTTCTCGTTGCACTTACTGAAGTCTTATCAAACAAATTGACAGTTTATTGGTTTACTTTAGACTTCACATTCATTTTATAGCTTTTATAACTTTGCAGCTTTTTTTTTTATTACTCGAGTTTTTACATTTCCAACTGTTACTGGAACTGTAAATGACAGATTGTGTGCAGGGAATTTAACTGTAGGAAAATAATAAAACATCACAGCAAAAATGTCAAAAATGATTTAAAGATCTCATTAAAACTGATGCTTAACTAATGTTATTTCATTTTTTAGGACTTCCTGCCCTTTCAGGGTAGTTGGATTTTTAATTGAGAAAAATGAAAATTAGATTCAATCATTATTTCTCTGAGCATGACTCATGACTTTTCTAAAATAAAAGGATAACTTAAATCTGTAATAAGTTTGAACATCTTCTGACAGAAACAAGCACAATGAAATCCTTACAGCTGCTTTCAGGGTGGGAAAAATCAGTCGGGAATTTTAAAATGTCATCTCTGAGTGGGGTGGGGGTCCTTATGGAGGGACGGGGCAGTCTTGAGGGGTGGAGGGAATATTTGGTTGTGGGAGGGAAGGGGTCCCCGGGCTGCCTCCTAAGCATTGGGTGGGCAGCTCCGGGGCTCGTGGTGCTCTGGGCCCTGCACTCCAGTGCCGAGCATGGCCGGTGGCTGTCGTCCCCAGGCCTCCCCGGGGCTTGTGCTTCATGGCCGTGGGGTGCTCTAGCTGGGGGCCTTCCGCTGCCGTCTTATGGGTGGTCGTCCCTGTGGTGGGCTGGCTGGAGTTCGTGCTCTGAGGTTGCAGCTGGTCTCCCGGGTCTTGAGGGACAACCTGGTCTGCCACTGATCTTTGCAGGGACCTGGTCACATTTGCACATTCATCATTGATCGGTGGTCATTCCTGTTATTTACCAACCTGCTGATACATTATGCTCTCCTGTGGGTTTAGTCACCAATAACTACAGGATTTTTCTTTGTGTTGCTGATGTTTATGTTGTGATTCAGGATTTTTCCCAGCTCGTCTTTGTATAGGTGCTCCCAATGATTGTCAGCTTTATCATCTTGCAGATGTTGTAGGCTGACAGGTATAGCAGCAGGTTGTCTGGTTTTGACTGATCAGCTGATGCTGTTGCTTTCTAGCTGGTGTATCTTGTTCTCCTTTATGTTCAGTATATAGAGACTCACCAACACTGGAAAACAGATTGGAAAAACATTGGGATGTGGTGGAACGGGAGATTCTTTTCATGGATGTGCAGCAACTGTGTGATGCTATCATGTCAATATGTAGCAAAACGTCAGGATTGTGTCCAACACCTTGTTGACTCTGTATTGTGAAGCAGTTTTGAAGGTAAACGGGAGTCCTACCCAGTACTAGGTGGACCTGATAAAGTGGCGGGTGAGTGGATACCTGAAGTGTTTTGTCGAGAAACTGTTGGAATATCAATATTCATACAACCTCAAGTGTGAAATGTCCTTTTAGCTGCAAATACACACACAGTTTATACAACTGCAGATGCTAAAACACCAGCTTTTTACATCAGTAAAATCATATCAGCTGTAATAGAATTGCTGGTGTTGTGAAATGCTGATGCAGATGTTTCCATGTTTTAAATCTACTGTCACACTGGGAAATAAGACTATAAGTCTACCGAGTCACAAGACAACCCAGAGTTTCACTAAGCAATGACTTCCTGGACTGAATCTCATCCAAAAAACAAACATTTATTACATTTATTTAATTTTTAATAAACTGCAGAGTCCTGCTTCTTGAACAATCCTCCAGACTGTAAACAGACACACTTTCCGAACAATATTGCCATTAAATGCACAGCTATCGATCATACCGCTCGAGTCATTCACAATAATTCCAGTTTTTGTCATGCGGATGTGGAATTTGACAAAATTATACAACCATCCAGTTCTAAAGTGCTTCATTTCTGTGATCCATCTCGAAAAAAGATCAGGTGGCTTCCGAAAAAAAAGGAAAAAGCTGAATATTTTTTTAAATATGCTCAGATTGAAGGCAATGAAACACTCTTGCTTTACATTATCTGGTGTGACCAGTAACAAACACTGGGAACGACCGTTTGTGCTTGTGTTGATCTGGAGCATCAATCTGCATTTTATTTACACTGATTAATCATTTAGTTCTGAGCCACAGTGATGTCTCTATGCTACTGGTTAGGTGCTGCCAACAGGTCAAAATCTAAAGATATTCAGTTTAATGTCATCTACAACAAAATAAAGCAATCCTTCACTTTTTTAGAAACGGGCTAAGTTTGCCTCTCTTGCTTGGAAAACGTGACTACTGTTAACTTAAATCCCAGCTTTCTTTAACAGACGATTAAGTAAACAAGTCAAATCAGCGCTCTAAAAGAAGCTTAATGATAAAGTCATTAGACAAAAACATTTGGGATATTCAGCTTTTTCAGTACCATTATGAAGTTACACGGGCTCATTTAAAGAGTTCATTCTACTTCATAAAGAAAACACATAAACAAAACACACTTTCAAAAGCATTTAAATAGTGGATGCAGTCTGGTAACAGTAAAACCGCCGTGGTCGTCCTTCCATTTGAAAGATGGGTGGTGCAATCTCCAGCTCCTCCACACATCAAAGTGTCTTTGGATAAGACAGCAGACCTCCACACTGCTCCCCCCGATATGCTCATCGGTGCGATTGTAGAGAATAAAATGCTGCATATAGGAGTGCAAATATAGCATCAGAAGCACTGATTGAGTGTTTGTGTTAATGGCTGAATGTAGAACACACCGTAAAGCACTTAGCAGAACCTACTACTGTAGATCAGGTTAAAAAGCTCCACCTTAACTGTGGACCAGTTACCATTTAAACCAGTAATGAGGACAAGAACGTGAAAGATGAAAAGCTGGAGGAGTT
Source organism: Atherinosoma microstoma (assembly GCA_037177055.1). Taxonomy (NCBI): domain Eukaryota; kingdom Metazoa; phylum Chordata; class Actinopteri; order Atheriniformes; family Atherinidae; genus Atherinosoma; species Atherinosoma microstoma. Next base: position 20,783,119 of record JBBBVU010000021.1, on the reverse strand, counting down.
GCATCAGAGGTTTACACAAAACATGCAGTAGGATGAGAAGCTGCTCTGCAGAGCCGACGGCTTCAGTGTAAATACAATCTTTAGAGTCACAGAAGGCATTTAACAGTACTCCTCCAGAGTCAGTATGGCATATCGAGCAGTGTTTAGAGGCCTACACAGTGTTTATGAAATAATTAAAGAAAAAAAAAATCACTTCCATTGCTTGTATTCATCTGGTGAACGCGAACATCAGCTTCTGCTCCTTTTCTTCTGATGCGGCGTGTACTGTAAGGCAGCGAATCCCTTCTAGGACTACAGTAAAACATGCTTTTCAACTGTCCCAATCTACCTCTTCTTTCTCTTTATCCATCCCCTTCTGCTGATCGATATCAGGCATTCCTCCTGTTTGTTCATGCACCTCAGTCTGGGTTTGCTCTGCATGTTGAAAATGACCAAAAACATTTAGAAATGTTGCTCTGTGAGGCGTCCGATTCTGAGAGCTGCCAAACTTCACACGCGTTTCTGCTTCAAAAGACGTCCGATCGGGGAAAATATTCATCAGCCAACAGGAGGAGAAGCTTTTACTGCTCAGTGGGACACACGCTGCGATCCCTGCAGCAGAAGTAATGCACCACCACGCCGTTGGGGTACCTGGCAAACGCACTAGTGGAGAAAACAAACAGGAGGATGCTTTGTTTTTTACTGGGTTATCATTTCTGCAACGCAGCAGGAAAACAAGATTCCAGTTCAATTTAAGAAGGAAACCTGTTATTTGTTATTTTCATGCATAGTAGAAAAGTCTTAGAGTCTGTGTTACCTGTTCCCAATTTTCTTCTTACAAACTCTGCAGGTCTTTTCCTCTGTGATGACACATTTAACCTGCTGGTGGAAGATCCGTTCTTCCTGCACCTAAAAACAGGCAGGAAATCATCTTCAATATCATGTTTCCGTGAGGCAGATTACAAGGATAAAAACCCTCTGGATCCTTATTCCAACTCAAATATTCATGAGTACTTACAGATGGATGAGATGGAAACCTTCTGTCAACCTTTATTCATCCCAGTTCCCTTGTTTTTTCCCCCGTTTTCTGCATTTCAATATACTGAGTGTTCAGTGTTTCTACACTATCACATTTTACCTTTTTATCATACACAGTGAGCTCCACTCCGGAGGGGATTCAGCCCTGAATGAGTCTCAAAATAGCTTTAAAGAGCTCAGGGTTGATTTTAAAAAAATATAATTGATTCAAATTTGGTTATGTAACTTAAAAAACAGAAAAGAAAAAAGGCTTCATAACAAAAAAAAGAGATTTTAAATCTTCCTTGTGATGTTTTTATTTTCTGAATCTGCCTCAGATTAATCTAATGGTAGTTCTTGCTCCCAAATTCAATGAAAAGAGATTAAATATTAAGTTCTAACGAGCTGGTGACTGAAATCTTTAGTTCGATGTTATTGCAGTTTTTACAGGACTCACCCTGAGGAACTCGGCCTGCAGCAGACTCTTCAGCACCTGGTTGCAGCGCTTCCTCTGAGCCTTCTCCTCCAGAACGCTCTCCAGGAAGACCCGGATCTCTCGGATCTGAGTGTTTGCTGGGAGCAGATTGATGGCCTGGGAAAAAAACAAAACAAAACGAAAACAGCTTGTTAAACACTGCTAATCTAACAATGTTAAATCATGTATTCAAAATATTTTCTGCAGCTCCATATTGAAAAGTAATTCATTGGACTGATGGGAACATTGAGTCTTTATGTTGTGCTGAAATATAAATATCAAGAGGAAATGATGCTTTTTTCAGTTTGAATAATTTCATTAAGTTCTCATCTTAAACTAATATCTAAATAAGTGTCTTCTGTCATTGTTCACGTTGACACGATAACAAAAAAACAACTGATTTTTAAACATACTAATGGCCTCGCTCCAGAACTAAACACAACAATGGTTGTGAAATATGAAAAAGTCATGTACTTTATAATGAAATATCCAAGTATAAAAGGGAGTCTTACAATTAAGCCATCCCTGTCGTTATAATCTTATGTGAAAGCAAAATAAAATATATAAATAAACTGTAAAAAGCTGTTTTTTGCACAACTACATCCAATATGTGTTGATCAAATATATTAAAATACAAAGAACCGATGTATGTTATAATGAACTGAGGAGTTGGACTGTTAAACAGATTTTATTGATTATCTGTTCAGGATTTTTGGAGCAGGTCTGGTACTACGTTCCATCTCAGCTAAAACAGCCTGATATGATGCATTTACAACAAAACTCTCAACTGAGAAGTCTGAATTTTCATTCAGAGAAGTCTGAATGAAACTATTTAGTCACAGTGGGGAGATTCAAAGACATCAGAGATATTCACAGTGTAATGTGGACGAGTCTCGAGGAGGGTCAGCAACGTTTATTCATAAAGGAGGCAGCTTGGTTTCCCCGTACGGTACAATCCTTCCTCACCCTTCTTATTAAACCTCCTCGCTTTTGTCCCCTTTTGATTAATTTTTCCTCAGTGAGCAGATTTGAGAGAATCTTTAAAGGAAGGAGAATCTAAGTGCATGAATTGATCGGATCCAATTAGTCTCAAAACCAGAGCAGAACGTTTGTCTCCCCCTTAAGGCAATACAAGTAACTGCAATGAGAAATAGACACTGCCCATGACTACAAGACAAGGAGATTAAATGCAACAGCAACACATGATTTCTCCAGATAGTTGACTTCTATGTGGAGTTTCTATCTAACAGCAACAAGGCACATCAATGTCTTCCAGTTCCTTCAGCCTTCACTCCTCTCTAAACCCTCTAAAGTGGAAATGCCTCATGCATGACCTTTGTTTGTTGTTTCAATCATTTTCCATTTTTAAAGAGAACATTTTTAACCTGCAAGCTCTCTTTTGGATAATAATTTTTCATTGCATAATAAAAAAGCCTCCCTTGTTTTTTTTGTTTTTTTTTTTAAATCACAGGGTCAACCGTTCTCCAAGGGCAGCCTAATGAGTCTCCATGGCAACAGCTGCTTCCCTCCTCACCTTCCACTAAGAAAAGAATGTCCATTAAAATGTAATATATGTAAAAATGTTATACTATTAAATATAAAAAGATCCACTGATTGCTGACACTGCTGTGAGCACCATTTATAAAGCATCAGCAGGTTTTCATGCCTTAAAATCTTTTTTTTTTGTAAACGTTCTGCACTCCAGTTTTAACACAGTAAATGTCAAATGTTATATAAAGAAAGATTTGTTCTTAGCTCCCCCGAGTGTGAAACAGACACTTGCAGCTCAATCATCTTTTACCTTGGTGGTGTTGAGCTTGCTGTGGTGAAGCTCCAGGACCTGCAGGGCAGCCTGGAGGTTGGCCTGAGGCTCAGAAAGCTCCATCTTGATGGGCCCCAGGCAGTGGACGTCAGGAGGTGACAGGTACATTCGCAGCAGAGAAAGATAAACCTACAGGGCAACAATCACAGCTGTCAATTCTGCCCTTGGTTCAAGAGATTTTTTTATACAGAAAAACGAGGACTTAGCCACAAAGACACGGTCAGGAATTTTACTTTATATCCCAACATAGTAAAAAGTAAGATCCTCTACAACAGGGATATTCAATTTGGTCCTATGAGGTCCGCAATCCAGCAGGTTTTCCATGTATCCCTGCTCCAGCACACCTGACTCAAGTTAATGAGTAATTGTGCAGAACTTGATTGGCTGTTAGAGCCATCTAATTTGATGCAGGTGTGTTGAAGCAGGAACACATAGAAAACCTGCTGGATTGCGGACCTCATAGGACCGAATTGAATATCACTGCTCTACAAGATACAAATGATTTAAAGTATTTCAAGAAAAAAACAGGACCAAAGAAACATATGCATAAGCTATAATGAATCGGAGAAAACAAAAAATAAAGTTATATAAAATCAGACTACAAGGAAAAACACTTACATCTTTATTTCCTTCGACTAAACTGTTGTAATGTCGGTGACAGTATCTGCGAACAGAGCGGACAAAAACACAACATCTGCTTAGTAAATGATGACTAATACAACCAACATGCTCATCACACCGTAGGTTATTATAATGGTAAAAATAAATCATCTACTTCTATTACTTGGCACAAGAAGTCTGCTACTAAATCTGATTCTAAGCATCAAAATCATACATTTATCAGTCAGAAAACATTGTTCTGTCTCAGTCCAGTTAGTTTCGATGTGGTTGGTGTTAAGTACAGCTAAGACAGGATTTGGTAATGTTTGCAGAAACACTCACTCTTCAGCCATGCGGGTGTCTTTCAGGATGTGCACATAGATGAAGAGAGCCTGCTCGTGTTTACCCATTCGGCCCAGAAGCAGAGCCCGTTCCTCCAACAAACCTTAAAAATGGAAAACAAGGTCAAAAATGCAAGCTACATCCTGCAAGCTGAATATGTACATCTCCAGTGGGGGAAAGTCATTTCGCTCTTTAACTAACTAAAAACACATGGACATGCGTTTGGCAAGAACATTTCTAAGTTTCTAAGTTATTTAAAAAAAAATAAAAAAATCCTTCCATGCATAAGTTAAATAAAACAGTGGTTTGTGTCCTCTGTACTAAATCCCTCTCTTATATATTTCTCCTGCAACTGAGCATCCACTGCACAGAATCTCCCACTGTGAAGCTCATGTTTGAAAAAGTTCAGATCGAACTGTGTGCACATTCAGAAAACCTCCGGTGTTCGTGTGAAAACAGCCGAAGCGAAGAGTCACTTCCTACCATCAAAGGGGAAGTTACTGATGAGTCTGGCAGGTTCATAGCTGGTAGAAATATCCAGAAAAGACAGCAGCTTGTTCCTGAACTCTCCCAGTTCACCCTTCTCCTGCCCAGCAGGAACAGCAGGAACCCCTACAGTAACAAAAACAAACTTTTATTATCCATGACCAGACATTTAAGTCCTACTTCTTGAAAGTCAACATTAGCTGTACTTATTTTTCTTCTTTGAAAGCAAATTAAAACTCAAGTAGCTGTAGATCAAACATTAGCCAACACAGCGCTTTATAGACTTTGAGGGAAAATTTGAACCATTTTCAAACAGTTTTTTGATAAATTATTGAAGAAAATAACCTGAAGCAAACAGCAAACCTCATCAGATTCAGCTGTTTAACTTCTCTCTGAATTATTACACGAAGGGTAAAGTATGCAATACTATGAACTCCTGATATCTTGGTTACAGTAAAAATATATTTAATGTCATTGTTGAGATTCACAAGTAAGAGATGTATGCATGATAATTGGTTTGATCTTGACCAGTAGTTCCCAACCTGGGGTCCCCTAAAGATCACAGGGGGTTCCTGAGGCTTTGATTATTCAGATCCAGTGTAATTAAAAGTTGAGTTGCGTTATATCTGCTTCATTTAAAAAAACAAAAACAAATTTGAATGTTTTGTTGACATTAAACCAGCGTTTTGGGGGCCTGAAAACACAAACTTGAAATCAGGTCCCAAATCTAATAAATTGAAGTGATCAAAATCTGCCATACAACAATACTTTAGAACGTATATCCTTAGTTAAAAATACATTTTTTAAAAAGCTACTTAGTAGGCAACACCCTGTGCATCCAATTGATTTTTGTCTGTATTGTGGTTTAGTAAGGTCAGGGAGCTAGTGGAGCGGGGTAGCGGGGTAGTTCATGACTATCTGGTAACCTTGATTTTTCTCGCACCATTTCATTAATAAAACATGTCTGAGAAACGCCACAGTGCAGATAAAAAATAAAAAGGAAAGTAAGGCTATGCTGGTAGATAACTCTGGTTTCATCCAAGAACAGGAGAGGACTCGTGCACATCACTCATGGCTAGAATGCATCACATGTGGTGAGAAGTTAGCTAATGAAGGCATAAAGCAAGCATGGTTTCAGCACAGGTGGGTCAAGCAGCTTCCTGGTAGCTGCTTGAAGGCAATCCTCAAGGAAAATAGGTTGGGAACCACTGATCTAGACAATCAGTCTGCATGAAGCAAAGTCCTCCATCATTTAGTGATGGTTAAATCGTTATTACATTAAATCGTTTTCCAGTGATAAATTGAAAATATAAAAAGTTATATTGACATTAACTTGATTTTAAAAAATGTTGGGGGAGATTTGACTTGGATAATAAAGCTCTAGGGTCTCCTCATACATCAGCTCTTTGATCAGTATCTATTTTCAACAGACTCATCTTTGTTTTAGGATCAAACTGGAAGAAAGGTCATGAGTTCTTGTTAAAAATACCTAAATTCATTTTACTTCTCATTTTAAAGTAATGATAAAAATCTAACTTCCAGTGCCCAGGTATAGAGAGAAGTGGAGTTTTTTTCCTGCACACACCTTCTGGAAGTGAGTTGAGGTACTGTTTCATGAGGCCTTGCACCCTGCCCAGGTAGAGCTGAATAAGCACATTGTGAAACTCTGGGCCCTTCTCATCCCACACGTAAATAATGTGCTCCAAATATGGGATGGCGAGCTCTTCAAAGCCTTCCTTCAGGAACTGCAGCACTTTGTCTCTGGGCAAAGTCTCCACCTCAGTCAGGTCTTCAGTAAAGATCTAGAAAAAGGAGAAGTTTTTTTGTTTTTTTACCAAAAGGGAGAATAAAAACAGAATTCATTTTTCTGCTGTCGTCGTGTTATTGTGAGGATCTTTTCATAAAGTCCACTGAAAAACATATTTAAACAATGTGTAAAGGCATGCATGCACACGGAATAAATGATAATAATTTTGTCTAAATGTCTGAGCCCACCTTCAAACCATCTTCAGGACAAATCTTCAGCACCCAGGGGGAAAACTCAAAGATAATGCCCATATTTTCCACTCCTGTGTGGGTTAGAGGGTCAGACATGTCAGAAAGTTTAACTTAGCCCCAAAAAAAGCCAGCTGAGGATAACTAGAAATACTGAAATGATCAGATATAACATTGTCAAGGTCACACGTGAAGCACTTAAAACATCAATAACAGATTAGAGCCAAAGCTTTGGGTCATTAAAACTTTATATAAATATGAACAAGCAATCAGACTTTGTTTACTAGAAGTAATAAAGAAAAAGAAAAAACCCCAAACAAACTAAAAAACAAATTCTGACAATTGCTTCAAAAAGTTATTTCACTCCAGACATTATAAAGATGTTTTCTTTTGTCTTAATAACTTAAGCCTCATGTTCACTGTATTCAGAGGCAGTGGAAACTTCTCTGAGTTCAGAGACGTTTGGGATGGACCATCAACATAGTGAAAACGTGTACAGAGTCAGACTGATCAGCTTTTAACCTCTTTTCTGGAAGAAATGGATGCTGTGAGCTCCAGAAAAAGATCAGCCCAACTTTCATTAGGGACCAGACCAAAAGGAAAGCATAATGCAAAACCACACTGTGCCCAGCCTACAAAAGAATAGCTGCAAAAAAAGAAAAAAAAAAGGAGGGTATGGTGACTGGACAAGCCTGCCTGCAGTCCTGATCCTTCTTTAATAAAAACTTCAGAGGAAGAATGAGACCAAATAACAACTGAAGTGATTCTTCGCTTTGTGTCCTCAATGCCAGAGTGTCCGAGCTACATTGGACTTTTTTATTTTACCGTAGACCAACAACTTAACTATACAGTAAGAAATGACCAGTAGCCACATTTCTGCTTAGGCTGCAGTTCGAGGACTGTATCCAGTCTAAAGACCCTCTTTTTCAACGTCATTTCTGACAACTTTAGCTGCATCATTTTAAGTTAACAAAACAAAAGGGTTAGTTACGGTAAAAGTACAAAACTATGTTGGCATTTTCTCTCAGTACAAAGTGTTATTTCTTTATCACGCTTACTCGTAATAATTTGTACACATTGTACTAACGATAGTCCTGAATCAGCAGCCTCCAGAACTACAGATACCTCCTAGCATGCTAAACATCATCATGCAAAACAGAGAAGAAAATTATTTTTATTGTGAAAATAGAACTAAATTTCTATGCCATTCATTTTATGATTAGCTGCTATACAAAGTCAAACAAATAATATAAATTCATTCAATATTTTAAAGTTTTTCAAAGAAAATGACTAAATAAAAAAAAAAGTAAAAATGAAGATCTGTTGAACAACTTCTTTACTTAGTATAAAAGTGTGTTCCACTTTCTTAAAAACAAATAATTGAAACAGAAAAGGCATTAGGCATTAAAAAGGACAAAATGACAAAGACCCTATTTACTTAGCAATTATTAAGTAATTAAATCAGTGATCAGAAAGACTTTGACATGAATGCATTCAAGAAAAACACATTAACTATTTTAACAGCCAAGCTGCCACTAAGTTCAGGACAAACAAAGACTGCAGAATACATTTTTCATCCAATATCAACAAGCAATCAGTGTAATGGTTTTTCTCAGAGGCTTTCCCTCAACTATGTCAACAAATTAAACATGTCATGCAGAAAAAAAAGTTTAACATGTCATGAAGTTCACTCTTGTTTCTTACCCAGTCTTTGTAGGTACTGCACTGTTCTCTCATGGCCCTTCAGTGGAGAGTTTGCCTTGGTGGATTGGTCCAGCAGCACCTGCAGAGCTGTAACAGAGCAAATGTGATGAACCAAGGTGAGAAACAGGGGAGCAAGAGCAAATATGAAATTAGTATCATAATGGAAAATAGCAGGATGCCATGTTCTCTGGTGTGCAATGCATTGCATAATTTCTCCATTAACAGAAATTGGATGAAGCATATGCTCCGTGTTAATTGGTGGCTGCTAACAGCTGGTTTGAATTGGCAGATGGAGAGAGAGGCAGACTTCAGCAGTGTGACATGGCAAGTACAAATCGCAGCAGGCCAATTAAATCCAGCCGCGCTCTCAGCGAGAGCGGCCCAGAATGTGCCGAAACCAAAAACATCCAGACAGCTCTGATTCACGGGGATGATGAATCGACCACGTGCAGGAAACCTCCTCTGGGGTAAACTGTAGTGCCTCACAGAGCGGAGGCATGAGCCCAAGAATACAGCTTTGTAACAAGCACATCACTGGAGCTCATTAAAGTTCAACATAGTTCAACAATTCAGTTTACAACTACTCTTGTATTTGAATTGGGAGGTAATGAGACGGCTGAGGAAGGTAAGGCAGATCTGGCATCATGTGATACAGCATTTAAATACTAGTCATCCAATTTAAAGCATAAACTAGAGAGATGCTGTAGTATGTCTTTGACTGACATTCATTTCTCCTACTTACTGCTTGAGGATTCAAATCTCCTTCCAAAAGACATGTTTATTTTTATGCAACCTCCAGTGCTAAACAAATACCAAGAATACTCTGCAAGAACCAATACGATAACATTCCAAATGCAACTAAAACATACTTTAAAATGCAATCGTAATAGACGGTGATGAGAGTTTTCTGAGAAAGTACAACAAACCTGTTAACTTTTTGCTACTTCTTCCAAAAAATATAAATTATTTCTTCAAAACCAAAACCAGGCTTTTCTATTCCAAGTTGTAAAAAAATAATCCACCTACAGGTGTGTTGAAACACCTTAAAAGCTTTTCAGCTTTTTCTTCAAGGAAAAAAAATAAACAGCTATTCTAAGTGAATCAACGTAGTGGTGATCAAAAAAGTTTACAGTGGAACCAGTGCAGATTTTTCTCTCTACCCCTTGAGGTTGAGGTTAGATCGATGATGATAGATTTTGTTAGGTTGCTTCTTTGATAATTAACCCTTAATGCCCTGTTAAAGAAATGTGTGTATTTATTAGGTGGATTTTGTGGAAATAATTTTGGCTGTGATTGTTCCCAAGCTATGAAAATTGAAGTTTCATGCATATCCTCTGTATTTTCACGAGGTGTTTTTGTTACATTGGAAATTGTTATCTACAAGATTTATACAATAGACTTGAATTATAAACACATTTTTTGTGAAGAAAAAACAAATTTAGCTTATTCTTCCAATTCTCTTTTCAAATCAGAAAATTGTCCCATTTCAGCCCCTCCCCTATTGACCTCTATGGTGAACTATTACAACAAATTGGCATCCTTCTATAATTCTTGGCTGCAAACTGGTTACATCTGCATTTAATGTGGTTTTCCACTGAGGAAAAACGATACCTCACGACACCAGAAACAATGTTGAACTTTCATAATTTCAGTCAAACTTCAGGATTACAGGCCACTGAGACAACAAAAATCTAAAAATACTGGCAAATATGTTGTGATATGGATAGTGAAGCTTTATCCTTGTGGCGCTGGTTTGGGAGTTCTTGCAGCTTGTTCTCGATACGTTGGTATCGGAGAACAATTGTGTGATTGGTCAGAAAATTGAGGTGGGTGTGGTTTCCACAGAAAAGTGTGAAGTATAAAGTTGTAACTTCTGCATTTCCGCTGATGCGAAATGTTTAACAAGGTTTTGAACAACTGATAGAGGTGGTGAGAAAGTACGAGTAGCATAAAGACACGGACACCACCACATGCACAACCCCGCCCTGCCACGGACAAAAGTTTCCAGTTTAGTATGAAATGGCCGAGCCATTGCACATAAAAACACCAGGATGCAGCAACAGCAGAAAGAAGTAAATCAACTTCCACTGCTTCAAATGATGTATTGGACACAGACATAATTACCGGTATAAGGAATTCTGTTTGGTGAGTGATGTGATCAAAAGGTTTTTTGCAACATGTATCTTGATAACTCAAGATTTAATGATGCAAATAAATGACACCACCCAACAAAATATATCTGGTATAAATATAAAGAGAATAACTTAACAAGTGACACAGTTATGATGAGACTCGTTTAATTCTCACCTTTCTGATGAAGACCCTTCTTTTCATAGAGAATAATGAGCTCGCTGTACTTGTGGGCCTTCTTCAGGACATATTCGCTCTCCTCAATGTGGCAGTGGTTGTTTTCCAGGCGAAGCAGGGGAGAGACGAGGGCAACGTTGGTCTGAAAGAAAGAGAAGATAGACGCAGGTTATGCAACATGAGCATAATACATTTAGAAACATCAGTCCACCCAGCCTTTAATAGTTTAGACTGGATTTCATCCAAAACATACAGGTAGGTTATGCTCATTAGTCTTTGCATTCCCCGCACACACACAATCTTAGCTAGCACTCTCTGGTTATCCCTATGAAGTTATAAGGGTCTAGTGCGAGAGTTCATCTGATTAGACAACATCTATTAGGCCAACTTCCATACATAGACCTGGTGGTAATTTTCTGGATGTGCATACCAGCACAAACTATTTCATTTCAAAGGAGGAGTAACAGAGTAACTCTGAAGTACGTGCAGAGCTCAAACATCTGCAAAGAAACCTACTTTGTCTGCTCGAATATGTGCTCTCACAGCACACCCCGGCACAAGTTACTGTACCATTTGTTCATAGATGAAAGCTAACGCACTATAAAATAATGCAGCTTTGCTTTCATCCATCAGTGTCAACTATCATTGCTTTTAATTATGACTTCTTTTTTTTTTTTCCCCGTCTACTGATGAATTGCTTAATGCAAGTCCCATATGGCTGTATAATAAACAGTTAGCTGCCTTGTATGACTGCCAATTTATACGAGTAATAAGAATCACTGACTTATGAAATTATTTTGCTCTAAGTGGAAAGTAAAGGCTGGCAAAGTTTCATGACTTGATATAACTTGACTGTGATAGAATAACATTTAAATGAAGCATGCTGACAATGACTGATTGTATATCAAATACGAGTTTCCAACCTATAAAGAGGCATCTATCATTTTTATTGAAAAATATAAAGAAATACTTTGCTTTCATATACTTCAAGTATGAGTTTATGAATGACAAAAATGATTATCAGTGCCTTACATGGAGGTAACACTTCAGCAGGGTGGTATCAATGATCTGCAGGAGCTTTTTACGGCTCTTGATAGTGGGTGTCCCCTCCATGAGCGGAGATGTTGTAGAAGGGTCAGAGTCATTCAGCTGTTTAACAAGGTGGCTGCGTTTCTGTGAGGATATTAGAGAAAGGTTTAGATCAGTGTTCTGAATCTGGTGCCCAACTAGCTAGCTAACTTGTTAAGATACTGTGCACAAACATACATGTGTCAGGTAATCAATAAGAGCAAGATGAGCTCTTTCCAGTTCAGCCCCAGACAGAGTCGGCAAAGGGTTGGGGTAGTGCAGCTGTTTGCGGTAGTCTGATGGGAGTAAGTCTGGGTAGAGTCCGATCACATGTGTGGGATCTGCCAACAAAGAAGAGGGAATTTGTAAAAAGAAATCATTTCCAAAAGTTAACCAAAACAAAAATCAGGAGCTAAAGGAAGCTTTAGCATAGACACAAGATGTGACATCATCATGCGCTGGATAAATAGTTCCCAGTTACGTAAGGGAAGACATAAAAAGAAGAATGATGATGAGATAATGTTCATTAGCCTTCAGGAAATGGTTTAACACAGAGGGACCGAACAGCTAGAAAATATGATCAAGTTAAAATGTAAATATTTTCTAAATATCTGAGCTGTAGGTACGGATTTATCAGTGATCAATAACAGTCTGCAGGTTTAAATACTGCATTTTGTAAAGATGCAATTTGACCTGAACATGCAGGTATGAAGAATTCACTGGGATGAGCAGATGTCTTACCTGTGCCAAGTTTGGCAAACACCTGCATGGAGTCATCAAATCTCTTCTGGCAGAACAAATTGAAGGCGTAGAGATTCTGGATGTGATGTATCTGCTGCTTTTTATCCCCATCTGAATCATCCTTCATCTTCTGGCAAGAAAAAAATAGACAAAAAAAAAGAAGAAGAAAACAAATCATGCAACGGGGAAACATCTGTGGTCTGCTCATCAGAATGCTAGACTCCCAGTATACCCCATGAATGGCTCTTTTTCATTCTTGGAAATTCCCGTGGTCAGCTAGAATGCTAGAAAGAGTGACTGTAATGTTGGAAGCTGAAAGCACTTTATCGTTTGATCATACTGCTCCGAATCAAGATAAGTTATTTTTTCTGTAATGTCCCGCCCTCTGAGCTAAGACACAGATCGAATCGTCCGGAATTGAATAATAAGCTTTATTAGTGAAGTGGGTGGTTTGGCTGCTCACCGCCAGCTGGAGCGCCAGCTCAAACTGCTTGTCCTGAAGAAGCTGGCGGATCTGGCTGGCTATTGAAACTGGCACCAGGCGCCACACAAAGTGGTTGCTGGCAACATACACAATATTTGGCCTGTGAAGGATGAGAGGAAAACACAAGATAAATGGTAATGGCATGAAACACAAGTCTTTTATTTTTCAAAGCCTGGACTAAAATTATCAGGAGTACTATGTTTAGAAACAGTGACTTGTGAGAGAAACAAATGATGCACGGTGCCCTTTAAAAGGAAGTTGTTCAAGGAAGCTGAAACGGGAGGATCAACAAAGGCTGGCATTTAATATTTAAGCTTTCTCTTTTTAGAATGATCTTTCCACATTATAACAACATTTATTTGATCTTTAAATTACATATTTTGCTCTTATTAATACATGTAGTGCCAAAATAAAAAGCTAGGAAAAATATTAACAGAAATGCAACGATGCATCAAATACTAAAGCAAAAAGAAGGGACTTGTACTAAAATCAACCAGCTGATTTTCAATGGATTTGTGTTTTGCCTGATGGTTAAAACAGGTCTAATATAAAGCCAAACTGTGCATAGAGGATGCAAAGATTAATGATTAACCAAAATGGATAATTTAATAGGAAACAGAACATGGGAATTTGCATGCAGGATGAGGATAAGATTAGCCAAACAGGTGACAGCTGTAACACTGCCAATCTATTCATTCAATAAGTGGTAGAACTGAGGTTAATAAGTTGTTAATTTATTTTACACGAGGCAAAATTAATGAAATAACAAAAAAGTTTAACTTTGATAAGCATGTATTTTACACTGCTATATTTACATTGTCCTATTTGCTTTTACGGATCTGTCTGTACTACTAGCAGTACTTGTTTTACATTAAATGCATCGACTGATAAAATTGTCCACAACAACATGTAACATGTTAGGAGGCACGAGCTCCTTCCCAAGATTTGTGGTGCCTCTTGTGTAGGATTTTGAATTATGGTTACCAATCATACAGTTTCGTTTTTTTCTCTTTCGAAGTGATTCTTCTGAGAAAGAGCTTGGTCAGTGTTCAATGAGAAGGCCTGGCTACAGTGCAGTTGTCTTGTAGAGTGTGCACGGCCGTGTCCTGGCCTTGATTGAATAATTGAGTCAATGTGTTTAGTGGTGGACATTAGATGGACATTAAGGATTGTTTAAATATTTTTTTAGGATCCTGTGAATTATTAATTCAGAGAACTATATTTATTGTGAAATGTGTCAATATAAATCGTGTTCAGTCAATGAATTGTTGATTTTTTCTTTTTCTGTTTGTTACTTGAACTGAGAGGGTGGGGCCTCTAGGTATATATAGGAGGTGCTGCCAAGCAGACTGGTTGGGTTGGTCTGCACAGAGGGAAATAGGAAATCATGGTGTGCTGAATGACACAATAAATGGAAAAGTAGATTTCTACTACCCCAAGCCTGCAAAGAGTCTGATTCTTCCATGTTCACACATCGTCTTGCCACATAACAGTAGTCTGAATAACATGGCTACCTATAAAAATTACATGCTGATATCACCAATCCCATAATAGCATATGATTGCATAATCAAACAGATCTTCCTTCACACTAAGCTCACGACTGCCTCACCCAGCTGAGGTGATGAATCGAGGCCTCTGCAGCTCCACACTCTGCACCAGCAGCCTTGGCTCAAAGGTCCGGATCTCCACGTACCGAGGAAGAACCGCAATGATGTACGGAGGCTGGTGCTCTGAGAACATGTGGAGAGAGAAAAGTGTTACATTCATGTACAAAAAGAAAGATGTGAGATTTTTGTTGTTTTGTAGTTTGATCCATTTTGATTTGGGACCGATGATGACTGCTGGAGAAAGTGCATCTTTTGGTGGAGCAGTAAGAATAGTATGTAAGATTTATTATAAACTGACTGGGGGTCTTTGCTATGAAGGATTAATAGTTTAGTGAGATAGCATTAGTTTCAACTCTTCATTTTTAGTATCATGATGGCGATTTCACTTCTGCTCAAGAGCCAGTTACATTTTGAAAGAGATTAAAACTTGTAAATACATTCCTGACCAATACCTGGAAGGCGAGAAAATGAACTTGGATAGCTTCAATACGCATCAACTAGTTTGAATCTATTTTATTTTTGTTCTTACTTGATGTAAAAAGCATTTTAAAAAACAGCCAGTTCTGCATCTAAGAGAATATGACTAAAATGTTCACACATGCTGCAATAATTCACTGGCAGAACATTAGTTTAACTAAATACATAAAGATTTACTGGTGCTTTAATAATGCTGCAGTGATATTGATCAGATTATTAATATAAACGTTCCCCCAGTTTGCTTTTTTTGGGTCATCTTTCCTTCCTACTCTGGCTGCAGCAACTTGTAACTTTTCAGCCTGCTATATGATTGACTGGTCACCAGCTTTCAGGAATACACACATACCCAGAGTAGGAAACCTGGTTGACAATCAGCATTGAAGCAGATCTCTGTTGTTACGATAAATTAAGCCAGATTGCCTAAAGATACCCTGGATATGTTGAAACTGCATCTTGGAAGAGGCTCATGCGGTCATCCTTTGCTGCTGCTGCATGCCAAAGCTACTAAACTGACTACATCAGGATGAGGAAATTGCACATCGTATGAAACCACTGCTTGGAGGCTTCATTTCCTCTTATATTGTTCTCTTCTGCATTCAAATGGGATCAGAAACAGAGAGGCTCTAAAACAATAAGAGAATTCATCTGCATCACTTCTGCCACACAGTTTTATTAAACCACACCTATGGTCATACGATGAAAGGGATTCAAAGTGAGTTTCATCATCTGACATGTGGTAAACAGCTCAGCAGCTCAACATCACAGCTCAGACACAAAGGAAAGGAAGACTTGGGATGAGGAAAGAAAGGATTGAGAGAAAAAAAAACAGCAGCTAGATGACAACTGAGAGAACAATTGCTGTATTTAGGCCAACCGTTTCATCAAGCGTTTGGTTAATGTGTGGTTTCTGTTATATATGAAAAGTCAGTGGAAAGATGAGAGAACAAACTGTACCGTAAAAGCAAGAAAAAAGTCCACGTATGAAATTTATTTATAGTGTATCATTATCAACAACATGGCTGAAATATTTCTCCAACAGTTTACCAGCCAGGAAATAGATTATTGTCAGATTAAGCTTGTGCTGGGATTCAACATGATAATTAAGACTATAATTACTGTATTTTTAGAAATGCAAAACCAAGCACGAAGACAAGCTTTAGTTTTAACAGTCACATCTGTGGTTTTCACAGCAACGCGTCTTTCTAACTGGAGGTGTTAGTTTAGTCTGCTGAGGTGTTTTCTCTTGCAAATACAAAGCAGACAGACAGACTTCTTAATGTCAAATAACCAAATGTATATAATTAAGTAATACACACTCACTGGCCACTTTATCAGGTCCACCGGGTTGAACCCCCTTTTCTTTTCAGAACTGCCTTAATTCTTGGGTGTCATAGATTCAACAAGGTGATGGAAACATTTCTCAGAGATTTTCCTCCATATTGACATGATAGCATCACACAGTTGCTGCACATCCATGATGAGAATCTCCCATTCCACCACATCCCAAAG
>JBBBVU010000021.1:20709259-20744190 GCA_037177055.1 Atherinosoma microstoma | reverse complement strand
TTTCCCTGGTTTAAAGTAACTTGCTTAAAATTTGAATATTAAATTTCGTTTCAATAATTCTCACTTTTGCAGCTTATATATATTTGTATACTTGTATTTTACTTTTTTTTATTTTTTAAGTTTTGTTTTCTCCTGTTTGTCTCTATTTATGCTCCCCTATGTAAAATAAAAAATGCCTTAAATTATGTGACATAGAACAACCGAGGACTGTAAAAGATATAGAACAACTAATATTAAGGACAGTCTAAATTGAAAGGTAAAACAATTCGAAGCCTTTTGTGTGAAAATCCTAAACGGAAGTGTAGCTGTTTGAAGCGGAAGTTTTCTTTTAGCTACAGCTAGTAACTAAAGAAACGTCTCTAGTTAACTCAGGCAGACAAATAATGTAGTCGGTATTCACTGAGGAGGATTAACCGACTGTAAACTACAGTTGTTTCTACTTGAAATGGCGGATAAGAGCGAGCCCGTTGTTAGGTATAAACATTTTGTATTACACCGCTGCACCAGCGACAAGTTGACTTTGTTGACCTTTGACATTTCCCATTCAGACTGCATGAAAAAAGCTCATAACTTAGGAGATAAACAAGTATCTCACACTGTGCCCCAGGGAATAAAAGATGTCCTTTTTTTTTTACAACATTTACTGCTAAATGAATAAAAGCTTGTTTTTTAGGGATGGAAACTCACCAGCTCACCATCATGTCTCTGTTTGTTTATTGATGTTAGATTAATCTTCATTAGCAGGTAACAATTAAACCATAATTTGTATTTTTTAAATTCTTTGTATGAAGCATCCTACTTCTCCAGGTAGATTTAAAGACATGGCTTGAGAAACTGGGTATATTTTTTACTATTTTCCACTTTGTTCTCAGTGTTGTCCCTGATGATGAAGGGAAAGAAAAATTCAAGAAAAGTGATGATGTTGCTTTTTACAGGTATGTTGAGCCTTTCTTTTTAATTCAGATAAACAATTTATTATATCCACGATATTAACAATTAAAGGGATTGTTTGTCACATTCAAGGCGACAGATCCAAGGTCCAAACCCGATGCACCGAGCCCTTTTGGACACCATGGCGCTCACTGAAAAAGGAGCACAGTTTGAATTGTTGGATCCTGAAACTCAGGTTAGTTTTACTAACAAGTCAAATACGAAATAATCTATTTCTTTTCCCGTGTTTGATATTGTTTAGACTGACGATTGTACAAATATCGTACCTGAGTTTTAATATTTGAGATGTGAAAAGTTTATAAGTCTGATTATTACATTAAAAGGCTTTCAGAGGGTTTTATAGCTGCAGAATACTGTAACTTATAACCTGACTCAATAAAATCTACAAGCGGTCACTGATGATAATGATCTCAAAGGACTTCCCCTGGTCAATGAATGATGAAGTGAACTTTGTGGCCTTACATCCCATAATATGAACCTCTTTCCACAGACCAGACTGCTGCTTTGTCTGTCTCCCTGCACTAACGACACTTTGAGGATATTAATTGATGAGCTCCAGCCCATCAAAGCACGCTACCGAGTTCCAGATGTGATGACTGGAGAGCAGCGGTGTGAACCGTAAGATAAAGTTAAGCCGGCTGTGCACCTCCTACCTGCATATGTATTTATCCGACGCACAAAGTACTGGTGATTGTTTCGTGTTGCAGGCTGAAATGATTTAATATTTAATGTTTAATATGAAAAGCACGTGAAGAGACATGATCCTCATCGTCTGACAGGGTAAGAGTGGAGAAACAGACCAAGGACTGCGTCACCCTGTCTTGGTCTTCAGGACGTTACCAGGTCCGTGTGTGGCGTCTCCCTTTCCGGCTGGAGATCCTGTGTGAACTTGAAGTGATGGTTACGTTCAACTCTAAAGGCAAACTGTGGTTTGACAGATTGCAGGATCCACCCAGGTGAGGTTTTACAAGGAAGAGAAGTACATGCAACTAAACCCAGATAAACATCCATGTAGATTAATAACATAAACTACATTCCTGTTTTATTTTTCCTCCGGACCACATCCCACAGTAGTGAGGTAAGAAAATAACATTAAACATGTGACACTGCTCCCGCTTGAAGCTTTATCTAGTTTATAAATACTTTTTCTGCTTGACAGCTTCAAGAGGACCAGACAGGTTTATCATGGAAGGAGACATTTAGGAAGTTTGTGGACATCAAGGCTAATGGTTTGTGTTCTTAAATGTTTTATCAGACAAACTGTCAACATTTTGGATCATTTTGGTCTCGTTTCCTGAGATTAGACCCTAAATAAGCAACATTATTATCACTGTAACCCCGTCAAATCAAAAACTAGTGTTAACACATAATTACAAAAAAGTATTTAAGCTTCTACTATTAAACTTATGCAGCCAGTTAATAGATATAATAACTTATCTTTGAAAAAGAAGATGTAAGAGTAAAAAATATACACACAAACATTAAATTACCAACAACACGGACCTTTAGAAAAGTTTCTGTTTGAAAAAAGTTACATGTGTTTGAACTTTTATCAAGTAAATTTCAATGAAACCTTATTTATAACTTGATGAAATAAAGTATAAAAAAATGGATTTTGGTGACACATTTCATTATATCTTGTATTTTGAAGTCAAATGATTAATGATGAAGTTGTACGTCATCAGTTTTAAGAAAGAGATTTTTGTGTTTTAAAATGTCCAAAAAATAGTAAAACCGAAGGGCTGAAAATGCACCTACAGATATGAAGTTTGCATATAAGATATGATCATATTTAGATTTAAAAAACATCCAATCAGAGGGTGAGAGGAACAATTACATATAATTAAAATGATTGTGGATAAAAACTCAAAGAACAATCAAAGTAGAAGTTATTTAGCTTATATACGCATGTCTTCTGACTGTGGGACAGAAATAAACTGGGATTAGATTTAATCTCTGTTCTCCTTATGGAGGCCTGTTTTCAGCTTGTATCTCTTCATTTTAATGCCAATGAAGTCGTTAGCTAAGAGGTTGAGATATCCTTGACAAGATAGGACAGGTAGAGGGTGCCTCCAGTAGATGGCGCCCTGGTTCAATGATTAAGTTGCTTAAAGGTAACAAAGAAAGTTGGTTATCAACAAAAAAGAAAAGAATGAAGCAATTATTTAAATGGGGACTTGAAACTAACAAACTGATTAAAACATAAATTCAGATTATATTTTATGGGTCCAACGTCTCCTGGTAATATCTTAGATACCGATACATAACTTAATCACAACGTTCCAATTTATTACGTATTTTTGGGCAAATAAAGTCAAAGTTATTCAGTGCCAGTTTCACTACTTCCTCCGTGCTGTTTTCATCTTCACTGCATCCAGTTGCAAAGTACAGACAAGTATAAATACTGAGCTAAATGTTCAAGTCAAAATGTACTGCTTTCCAAACGGAGGGACATAGATGTATTCAAAATATCATCACATCTTCAGGTCCGAGCAGCATCGGGGCAGACCTCAGTCTCCACGGGTTCAGCCATGTCTACGGTCTACCAGAACACTCAGACAAGCTGCAGCTCAGAGACACAAGGTTACTTCACATCAAGCATCGTGTTGGTTGCTTTATTCTTCAACCATTTTTTTAAAACCGTGTTTTATCCCACAGAGACGGTGAACCTTACCGGCTGTACAACTTAGATGTCTTTGCCTACGACTTGTACAGCCGCCTCGGCCTGTATGGATCCGTGCCCCTGATGCTGGCCCATAAGCCAGACAGGACTCTTGGTGTGTTTTGGCTGAATGCATCTGAGACTTTTGTAAATATACAGTACTCCTCCTCTGCCCATCAGGTAATGCTTTATTCAGAATATCACAAGTAAGTCTGTGCGGGTTGAGAAACCATTTCCAAAACCCTTCTTCATCCCTCAGGATGACCAGACCCCACCAGTGAAAAGGAGGCGGATGCAGCCTCAGACTGATGTCCACTGGCTGTCAGAGAGCGGTGTCATTGACTGTACGGTTCTGCTGGGGCCCAGTCCGCATCAGCTCTTCACCCAGTATGCTCAGCTTACAGGTACAGGTGCAGTCTGGAGAAAGTCAGATGAAGACTTCAACAAACCCCATCTTTAACGTGCCTTTTCTCCCCGGTTTAGGGTACCAAGCCCTGCCTCCACTGTTCGCCCTCGGGTACCACCAGTGCCGCTGGAACTACGACGATGAAGCCGACGTGAAGGCCGTGGATGCGGGCTTCGATCGCCACAATATCCCTTACGATGTTATCTGGCTGGACATCGAGCACACGGATGGGAAGCGGTACTTCACCTGGGACCCGGTTCTGTTTCCTGAGCCGGTCAGCCTGCAGCAGCATCTGGAGAAAAAGGGGAGGAAGGTCAGTTTCAGGGGGCTGAATATGCAGCATGTACAGCATCTTCTTCTTCTCATTTACTCTTCTTGTTTGAGCTCTTAGATGGTCGTCATCAGTGATCCTCACATCAAGGCTGATCCCGATTGGCCTCTTTACTGCGAGGCCAGAGATGGAGGACATTTTGTTAAGGACAGAGAGGGACAGATCTATCGTGGCATATGCTGGCCTGGTAATATTAGACTTTATATAAATAGAGTTTAGTCAAGAAACTGCATAAATCTCCCCAGTTAAATCTAAGAAATGTTAAGAACCTGTTCTGATATTAAAATGACTTATTGAATACAGTATTTCTTTTACTTTAAGGTTAAAACATCCTTTTATTTTTTACAGGTGAGTCCTCTTACCTTGATTTCAGCAGTCCAGTGACTCGAGCATGGTACTCCAGACGCTTCAGCTTAGATAAATACAAGGTGAGGATGAAATACAAACATAATATTGTTAACAACTCAGTATTTACTGATTATCTTCACAAGTACATGCACTATGACTTGTGAAAATGTTGATGTCTGCTGCAGGGATCGACCCCTTCACTGTTTGTGTGGAACGATATGAACGAGCCGTCTGTTTTTGATGGGCCGGAGCAGACCATGCCGAAGGACGCAGTGCATTATGGGGGCTGGGAGCACCGGGATTTACATAACCTCTACGGCTTCTACCAGGTTTGCAATCGCATTCATTTCAAGTCTGAACCCAAAGTTTGGACGGTGCTCCTTTTATTAGGGATGTAATATTAGCTCAGTCTATGTTAATGCATTGATCCATCGCCACGTATCAATCGCCGGCTCCTGCATCAGATCGTATCACGGCAGAATTTAATCGATGCAGTTTATAGTTTTATCAAATTTTATTATTTCATTATTTCCTCACAATTTTAACATTCAGTGGAAATGTTTCTCAATGGCTGCTGTGTTCAGTCTCTTCTTCATCTTACAGTTAAATGGTTTTTATTTGACAGCACATGGCCACAGTGGACGGTCTGATAACGCGCTCAGGGGGCTCAGAGCGGCCGTTTGTCCTTACTCGCTCTTTCTTTGCTGGGTCACAGCGACTTGGTGAGCATTTAGATTGAAAAAAAAAAAATGTGAAGGATATTTCTGAATTTCATGTGCGGATCATTGATTTTGCTGTTGGTTGTTACCGGCTGTGTTTGTGGTTAAAGGAGCCGTGTGGACGGGCGACAATGTAGCCAGCTGGGACTATCTGAAGATCTCAGTTCCAATGATTTTGTCTTTGAGCTTGGCAGGCATCGCGTTTTGTGGAGGTAAGCGTGTTACTGTAGGTTGTGAATTTATCGCATTATTTATCAGAATCACAACTGTTTTATTTTCTGCCACTGATTTATCATCATAAGTACAGTAACGGGCCAGGCTGATTGTTATCTGCCGGCTCTGTTGAATTTCTTATTTCTGTTGAGCAACACTTGTATTCTTTGTTTTTTGGGTTTCCAGCTGATGTCGGTGGGTTTGTTCAGGACCCAGAGCCTGAGTTGTTGGTGCGCTGGTACCAGGCAGCTGCCCTGCAGCCATTTTTCCGAGGCCACTCTGCGAAGGAGACCAAGCGACGGGAGCCCTGGCTTTTTGGGGAAGAAGTCACTGCAGCGATCCGCACTGTGATCCAGCAAAGGTACAATCACGGAGACGTGTGGTGGGATTATTTTGTACTGATCGTAGAGTTGGATGGTTCAACACTGAGTAAACTAGCAGAATTTTATTTAAATAACTCAGCGTCACACCTTGTTTTATTCTTTTCTACAGTGTTCAGCAAATTATGACCAAGTTTTAATAACATTTTAAGGAAGAAAATACTGGTATGAGTTCAGACCAGAGGAAAACTTCTTAAAGAGGACATTTCTTATCACCTGACACTGGAAAACAACACTGTTTTTAGTGAACAGACTTCCCTTTTCTGCCCTCAGGTACTGTTTGTTGCCGTATTGGTACACCCTTTTCCACTACGCTCACACCTCTGGCCTGCCTCCGGTCAGGTTAGTGTCGCTGCCATCGGCTGTTCAGTTGCAGTACTGCAGCTTTACCCTCATATCCTGTGGAATTAACTTTTTTAAGCCTTAAAGGTTTGCACAGGATCAATAAGACAAATATATGAGGAAGCTAGCTGTTAAAAATGAATAGAAAGTCATTCTCTTCTACAGACCTCTGTGGGTGGAGTTCCCAACAGAACAGAGCACCTTCACCGTGGACAACCAGTACATGATCGGTGATTACTACTCTCTGTTTTTTTGCATTAACACAAAAAAATGAATCATTGTGAAGGTGAGCAGTGCTTTTTTTATTGCAGGGAGAGCATTGTTAGCCTGTCCTGTAACAGAACCGGGTGTTCAAGAAGCCAAAGTCTTCCTCCCCGGATCCACAGAGGTAGAGAAACCACCAGCTAACTGTAAATTATTCCTGTAACTCCTACTGATATTGTTTTAATGTTTCTCATTTAGATTTGGTATGACATCCATTCTGCAAAGGCATACAAAGGAGGGAGGACTCTGAGTCTTCCTGTCACCCTGGACACTGTCAGTGTTTCATTACTGGACTGTCAGTCGTTTTTACATCAAGGACAATAAAAACCTTCAAAATCCCAACTGTAAGTCACTTATACGAAGCTACGGCTGTGTTTGGACAGGTTCCAGTGTTCCAGCGTGGCGGCTCGGTGGTCTGCAGATCATCAGGGAGGGGCTCTTGCACAGCTGAATACCAGAAACTGCCTCTCGCCGTCACTGTTGCCCTAAACTGTCAGGTAACAACAGGAGGATGCTGTGAATGTCTGTTGGGATCAGTACAAATACACACATTTGCTGTCCATCTCATGGTTTTTCCATCACATGATGTCTTAAGGATGGATGAATATTGACCACAGTTATAGTTTTGTTTTATTTAACCTTTATTCAGCCATGCAAGTTAATATGAAGAAATCCTTATTTACAATGATGGCCAGGCAAAAGGCAAATGCCCTCTGAGGAAACAAGGTTAGAGGACAGGTAAAAGACAAAAAGAGCAGCACATTATGTATGAGGAAAAACAAAAACAACAACTTTAAACCATCCACCGCTGAAAAAAAATCAACATATGAAAATATAAGTGAGCAAGAAAGCAGCTTCATGTGTCTGTGTGCGCTCATAATAATGTCCTCAAAAGCAGACCTAGAAATAAATAAATAGTTTCTTTTGTTGATCATTTAATTTCTTTGTTGCAGCAGCTTGAAATGAGGACCTGCCAATATTCAGTATTCATCTGAAGAATACAAAAATATCCAGATAATAAATTAACTTTGTACTCTCTATAATGTATTATAAAAGTAAAGTAAATCAGCTGATATGATCATTTTTTTTCTCTTTTGTTTTAACCCTGATAATTAGATGCACAAAGTTAGGTTTTTTATTAAATGGCTTTTAAGTGAAAACCTTTTCAAATAGAAATAAATCTATTCAAAAATTATAATAAAATTCAAAATAAAATAAGACCTAACATTTTATTGTACATATATAATTTATTTAAATTTGTTATTTAAATTTGAATCTAATTTGTTTAAATCATTTTTATTTATTTTTCATTCTTTTATTTATTAATTTTTTGTATCTGAATCAAATTTGAGAGAAAACTGTTTCTTAAATTTTTGCTCTCTGACCATAAATCAGCTCAGGAAAGACTCAACATTTATCTCATGCATCATCTCTGCTGCAGTGCATGTAGAGATGATTTATCATGATGATAAAACTCACTGTTAAACTTATATTTTCTGCCTGTCATCATGTTTAATCTACACTAATGTGAATTGTATTATTTGCTATTTTGGGAAATGTGGGACTTTTAAAAAGGTTATATAATACACTATAATCAACTAATTGTAAAACAATATTTGCAATTATAACTTGTGCACAATGGCACTTTTTTTGTGACTTTTACAGGCATGTCTTAATGAAGGGTCAGGAAGATTGAAATAAATATATATAAATTAATGTGATTTTCACAAGCCATTAATGCAAGAAGGCTGAATATTTAAATGTGGTCTCTCTGTTTTTAATTCAAGATTGATTTAAGCTCGTCTCGGTTGTTTTTGGAAGATTTGCAGACAAATACTTCTTTACACGTCTGATAAACGGACCAAATATTACAAGATTTTGCAATATTTTACCTGATATTTGAATCCTTCTGAGTTGTAGTCCTGACTGCAGTCTCTTCTCTGCGCAGGGCAGTGGCGAGGGTGAGCTGTACCTGGACGACGGCCACTCCTTCAACTACCGCCACAGAAAGGCCTTCTCCGTGCGCAGCTTCAGCATGCTGTCAGGCCGTCTGCTCTGCCGGTGAGTCACTAACACCTCCTTAAGAGGCCTCCGCTTTTAGATCGCGTGTGAAAAAGTACATGAGGCGTGTTAATGAGCAAGTTCAGTCAACATTGAATAATCGGTGTGTATCAAAACTCACATGCGATGATGATTTGATGCGTTTCTCTCAGTCCTGCCAACAAAGAAGGAACATTTGACTGCAAGACTGTCATACAGTCAGTAACTATCCTGGGGTTGAAGAAAAAACCATCCACTGTGAACGTTCATGTGTCAGGTGAGGAGCTCTGGCATTGAGGTTATTGTTTTGTCAGAGTGAAATTTGACTTTTCTTTTTTTTTTTTCTATCACCAGCCTGTTTGTTTATTCTGTTCTAAGTTCATGGCTTGAAACAAAAAACAGTCAAAGCTGAAAAGAAACACAAATAATCCCAATTGGTTTCACACATACCCCGTTAGACTGGTTTAAATCTTACCTTTCTGGCTTCATCCAGAAACAGATTCTGAATCTGATTTCTTTCATTTAAACTGAAATATTAATCCATAAAGACAAAGAAAATGATCTGATTCAAACCTTAAAAGAAGACAAGTATATCCTAGTTTAGAATTTTTGGCTGATGTAGATCGGTCATAACAGCACGGTTGCCTTTACACATGTAAAGTTTACATTACACGATTAATTCAGTTTTTAGATCATCGCAGCAAAAACATGAACACTGTAGCTTTTTCTGCCTTGTTAACACTAAATTTAGGCATCATTAACCTGCTACTGTTTCTTCTGGGTAATTCAGACAGAGGCAGCACATCAGTTTGTGGTTAAATAATGTTAGAAATACCAGCTTTTTCTCACCAGTTTGGAATAAAAGAGAAAAATGGATCCATTTATTTCCTGATCTGTGAAATTCTTTTTAGTCCAAGGCTAAACTTAAGATTCTTTTCTTTTTCTCACCAGGTGCTGAAGGCTTCTCGGCTTCTTTTCAGTACAAAGAGGCCTGCTGCGTGCTGGCCGTGAACAGCCTGAACCTCAGCGCGCTGACGGACTGGGAGATACACATCAGTTAACGATGGATATGGCAGCAACTGGTTTCCTTTTGTCCAGACTTCTTATTTATATGAAGACAATTGCAGCTGGTTTGGTTAAAAGAACATTACTTTAGTGGATAATTAGATAAATGAAGGTTTGGTTAATTTTAGTGCACATGCTGTCATCCGTGGCAAGTCCCAGACACTTTATAATTCTGTAATTACTGTACCAGCTTTTTATCTTCAGATTTTTTTTCTTTTCTTTTTAATATTGTGAAGAATTCTGGTCCATAAAGTCAAACATTTAATGAATAATTCAGGCACATTTTAAGCTTTGAGCAGGGAAGAAAATAAAATTGTGTGATTCTGGAGTGACAAAGCTTACAAACTGTGAATAAATGGCTTCGAATGTCACTTTTAGTCCCAAATTTTCTCTCTTTTTTTTTTTTGTCAGCAACTAAAAGAAAAAACCCGCAAATTGTTCAGCATCATCGTTTCGCGTTTGTGTTATGCTTGACCTGACCTAGTCCTCACCCACATATTTGCTTACTTCAGAGTAACACACACACACACACAAAAAAGGACAAGAGATGCTTAAATATGCCAAATTCTGTTATGAGACAAAAGATAACCAGCTCCAAGTCATGAAACAAGAAGAATTTAACCCACAACTTATTAAAACTCAAGGTACTTGAGTTTTTAAGGTACTTAAAAAAAAAAAAAAGAACAATATGTGCACTGCCTTTATATCTTCATATATGAGCCAGTCTGATGGGGGGGGGGGGCCACTAGAGGCTGTCTAACAAATTCCAAAACACTGGATTGAGTTTGTAGTTTTCCCACCGGAGCTAAAAATGGATGATACACCTCTTCACTCTCCGTAGCATTAGCTTGCTGCGGTTATGCTGAGACTGCTCAATGCTGAGCTCCATTGAGAATAGGTTTAAAGGGCTTGAATGCCTTCTGCTGAGGTAGGGCATCTACCGACCACTCTTTACATGCCCTCTGGCG
Source organism: Atherinosoma microstoma (assembly GCA_037177055.1). Taxonomy (NCBI): domain Eukaryota; kingdom Metazoa; phylum Chordata; class Actinopteri; order Atheriniformes; family Atherinidae; genus Atherinosoma; species Atherinosoma microstoma. Next base: position 20,733,501 of record JBBBVU010000021.1, on the reverse strand, counting down.
CGGCCCGCTGGCCTTTGTGTCACCCAACAATGATGGCACCAGAGCACAGGCAGGGAAAGATCATTGTTGGGCGTTAGCCAATGGGAGCGCATCAAATGCATGTTGAGGTGATGTATGACTTTTCTGTGCATGTGTGTGTGTGTGTGCGTGAATGGCAACGCAAAGGTGAATGCATTTGGAGGTGAATGTGTCTTTCACACTAAGCGTTTGCATCTACTCTATGACGAAGGGGAGGGGGACGTCACACAAAGGAAGAGCCAATCAGATATTAGCTGTTTGGATTTATGCCAGGGTCTTTTGGCTTGTAAGACTTTAGTACAAGTGGCAAAGACCAGTTTTTTCAAAAAAACAAAAAAAAAAGTCAGCCGGGGAAGAGATGCCATATACACCGTCTGGCTTTTTCTGCGACCGGTTGATCCGGGAACGAGAGAGGAGAGACGGGGAAGGGTCTTTGAACAAGCCCCTCCGCTTCAACGGCCAGGACTACAACACGCTGAGACAGGAGTGCCTTCAGAGGAAGGCCCTGTTCGAGGATGACTCTTTCCCGGCCACTGTGGAGTCTCTGGGCTTCAAGGAGCTCGGACACAAGTCCAACAAGGTCAAGAACATCGTCTGGAAGAGGCCCAAGGTAGGAGGGGGATGGCGCGTGGAGAGGCACGTTGAGCGCAAAGTTAAATAAAGAGGGGATGGATGACACATGTGGGAGGTGGGACGTAATTTTTCACAAACGGTAACGTCAAACCTGCAAGGAAAACTGCTTTCCCCCCCGCCACCTGATTGGGGCTTATTTCATTGTGAGAAACATATTCCTACCTGGAGATGCAGATGTGGGATTAAAATACTTCCCAGCAGTTTCTACATGGATGGATTGGAGTTGCCTGTGTTTTCCATGTCTGTTTTAATGGCTGGAATAATGGATGTTTCATTACTGACTTTCTGATAAGAAGTTTGCAGTCCCAATTCTCAATGAACAGGGTGAACATCCTAATTTAAGGAGACTTGATTCCTGGTCCTTAACTCCTCTTTGTGTTGTTGTCTGCAGGAAATCTCTGAGAACCCTCAGTTCATTGTTGGAGGAGCCAGTAGGACAGACATCTGTCAGGGAGATCTGGGTAAACTATGTCGTTTTATACAATTTTAAGCCCGGAAATAACATCACAGTATCAAACATTACTACTGTTTTCATTTATTGAAGGGAACTCTTTGATTAGAGTCAAAAGATTCAGTAATTTAGATTTTATTTTCGACTCATAGCCCAACATAAGCATGGAAAAGCTGACAAAAAGAAGAAGAGCTAAAAGAAACTCTGTCTTGTCCATGATTGGTGGTGTAAAAACTGTTTTCTAGATGTTGTTGAGGCTGACTGGTGCAAAATTACTCAAAACTGGTTGGGGAAAGAATGGTAAGAACGTCAGTGTGCAGCGATGGTCTGTGTTCAAGCAGCTCGGGTGATGACAGGTTTGCATACATCCCATCGATCCCCTGCACACGGCCTCTCAGCCTGCAGCGGCCTCCGCCCGTATTGTGCCTACTCTTTTGGAAGGGAATCCAACCAGCAGCACTTCTCATTGTTGTTTAGTTCGGACTGCAAATAAAGGGGAGCACAGGGACAAAGGTCCTGGCAGACCCTGTTAACCATTCCCTGTTGAAAAACTTACATTGTTCACAGCAGGACAGATAACACCCCGTCACACACCTGGACAACTAAAAAACACAACCGTCAGCACTCAGCAGCCATCTTTTTTCCTCCTGCATAACAAAAATATATTCAAGAGTGTGATTCCTGTTGGTTTTTGTTTTTGTTTTTATGGAAATAACGTTCCCCAAAAGATACGTTATTCACTTATCCTGGTTTATAATGAGTTCAGAAAAGGGAATTTATTCAAATTGTATAGCAGAATGAGAAATAAGGTAACATTTTCAGGTTAAATCTGCTTTAAGAAAAGTACTTTATACATTTTTCTCCTAATTTGAGCTTCACAAGTGCACTTTGTGAACTATTTTATTCTCAGGGGCTGAAAAAAAAACGTATAAAAGATTATTTATGTGTTTAGGTGACTGCTGGTTGCTGGCTGCTATTGCCTGTCTGACCCTGAATGAGAAACTTCTGTATCGAGTGGTTCCCCAAGAGCAAAGCTACTCTGACAGCTATGCTGGCATCTTTCACTTCCAGGTGAGAAACAAACATCCATGTCCCATATGAACCCCTGACATCATCAACATGTTGTCTGGATTTTCTATTCTATTCTACAGTCAAAGCTATCTGTAAGTGAGAACAACACAAGAGGGAAAAACATCATTAACCCTATAAAATCAAACGTATCATATTTGATACGTAGAGTTTCTGAGACATTTTGCATCACTTTATGGTAAAAACTTCACTCAAAACCCTGCAGTATACATGGATACCAGGAAGCATAAGACTACACTACAATACGTTTGACGTCACACGGTAATAAATGGTAGATATACCAAAAATAAAAATGTGTTAATTTATTTACTAAAATTTGTTAAAGGGCCAAATACAGACTTCCCAATTTAGAAAATAAAAGATAGTTTTTCTTGGGTTGGACTTTAAAGGGTTAATGATGCAAGATCTTGAATAATCGGTCAGTTCATTCGCTGAAAGAAGAATAATGATAAGAGTGATAAACTATTGATGCTAAAAAGTAAATATTTGTTGGAAAATTTGGGACAAAAACAGTTTGTTTTTAATTATTCTCTGACACAGATTCCAAGACTAAAAAAAAGAAAATAACTAATAATGAAAGCAACTGTTATTTGTAGACCAGGTTATAATAAAACTCACCCGATTCTCTGCATCGTTTTCGTCTCTGACTTCTTTCTGTCCATCAGTTCTGGCGTTATGGTGACTGGGTCGATGTCGTCATTGACGACCGCATCCCAACTTTCAACAACCAGCTGGTCTTCACTAAGTCGGCTGAGAGGAACGAGTTCTGGAGCGCCCTGCTGGAGAAGGCCTATGCCAAGTGAGCTATTTGACCCTTATATGTTTGATTTGATACGTTCCTAATGAATTCATATGGCAACAAATATATTTCATACTATTGGACTATTAATAATCGAGGTCAAATCTATATTGAAACATTTAAATGAAGTACAAGTGGCAGGTTAATAAAACAGAAAAAACGCCAACTCAGTTTATTGTCTTTCTGTGTCCAGGCTGCACGGCTCTTACGAGGCCCTGAAGGGTGGAAACACCACAGAGGCCATGGAGGACTTCACTGGTGGTGTCACTGAGTTTTACGAGATGAAGGAAGCTCCCAAAGAGCTCTACAAGATTATGAAGAAGGCTCTGGAGAGAGGCTCACTCATGGGCTGCTCCATTGACGTGAGACATTTTTTAACTCACTCTGGGATAAACAATGACAGATATTCTCAGATATTCTGCTAAAATATTTATTTATTTCCATCAGAATGTTTTGTTGATGTCTTTAATAGATTTGTATTCTAGTTTCCACTTTAGTTTCTTACCTTCTCTTTGCAAACTGAATGGATTCTTCTTGTTGTTCTATTGATTTATTACAGTCGCTGGTTCCTGCTCGCTTTGAAACTCGTACAGTGACGGGACTTGTGAAGGGTCACGCCTACTCTGTGACGGCAGTGGAGGAGGTATGATAAGAGATGTGCTTCACAGCAAATGCACGTCTAAGTTTAGCATTTTCACACTCTTCAGGTCTACAAATCCTGCAACATGCCAAACAGTAACATAAGTAATGAGGATTTAATCGGGATTTAATCTTGGGATCATGACTGCTTCCAATTTTCACCACAGTGTAAATCGTCTCAGCACAAGGAGTCTAAAGTTCGTCTGGTGCGTCTCAGGAACCCATGGGGTCAAGTGGAATGGAACGGACCCTGGAGTGACAAGTGAGGGATTTTTCATAGTTAAATCTGTCTCTAGAAGTCTCAATGCTTAATTTAAATGTATGGTTTTATCTTTAATATTCATCCAACAGCTCTAAGGAGTGGACTACTCTCTCTAAAACTGAAAAAGACAAATTGCAACACCAAAGTGCAGAGGATGGAGAGTTCTGGTAAGTGGTGCATATTAACAATGATACTGTAGTTGTTAAATGAGACATATAAACTGGGTCTTAGCCTATCTGGAGTCTGATTTTAACATTGATCAAAAGTTTGTGTGCACAAAAAGTGAAAATGCACCAGGTTAGTATGAATACCCTTTTTTATATTCTTGAATGCTGTTTAATGTTAATTCAGATTTCTGTGTTTTAAATAAGGAAGGCATGTTTGATTTCCCCCATTCTTCCACCTGTCACGTCATCTAACTGTTACCAGTAAAGCCCAATGTGTCTTTTGGTCACATCCAGGATGTCATTCGAGGACTTTAAGAAAAACTACACCAAGATTGAGATCTGTAACCTCACACCCGATGCCCTGGAGAGCGATAAGATCCACAAGTGGACAGTTTCTGTAAACGAGGGCCGCTGGGTGAGGGGCTGCTCTGCCGGAGGCTGCAGGAACTACCCAGGTGCACTACACCACACAATGAAGCAACAACTTCTATATATCCTAAATACACAAATCTATTTATAAATGAAATTAAACATGTTAATTCTTCTGATGCCCTGCAGACACTTTCTGGACCAACCCTCAGTACCGACTCCGACTGCTGGAGGAGGATGACGATCCCGAGGACAATGAGGTGGTCTGCACCTTTGTGGTCGCACTGATGCAGAAGAACAGAAGGAAAGAACGCAAGATGGGAGCCAACCTCTTCACCATCGGATTCGCCATTTATGAGGTATCCCGTTAGATTTTTACTGCCCGTTGGAAGACAATTAAAATATACCTGAGTGAAGCATTTGGACTGAATATTTAATCTTTGGTAAAACCTTCAAAAAGCTGCTTTTGTGGCATGTTTGGCGATTGTGCAGCACCATGTTAGGTTGTCATTAGTTTGGTTTTAATTATCATCTCTGAAAGACTCAAATGTGGACGTTGCTTCTGTCTTTCTGCAGGTGCCAAAGGAGGTGAGGAAGGAGTAATAAAACTCTCACGCCGGAGCAAAAATTTACAAGTTACTTTTTTTTCTTTCTTTTTTTTTAAAATGTGTGTATTTCCATTCAACTATGCCATTTCCTGCTGTCACCACTGTGACCGCCCCCCCTGCAGATGCATGGTAACAAGCAGCACATGCAGAAGGATTTCTTCCTCTTCAACTCCTCCAAGGCACGCTGCAAGTCCTACATCAACCTGCGCGAGGTGACGCAGCGTTTCCGCCTGAGCCCCGGCGAGTACGTCATCGTTCCCTCCACGTACGAGCCCCATCAGGAGGGAGAGTTCATCCTGCGAGTCTTCTCTGAAAAGAGGAACACCTCAGAGTGAGTGGATGAGGGTGATCAGGGTGGTCTGCAGGGGGCGAGCTGGGCTGCATGAGCAACGAATGGGTACATAGCTTTCCCCCCCTTAAAGAATAACAAAGTTAAATTTACACATGTTTAATGTCAAATCCTTATTTTGCTTCATTGATGTTGATTCTGTGTTTCTTCGTAGGGCTGGGTGTTTGAGTCTAACATGTATCACAACCATATTGGCAATTGATATTGCTTATGCATCGTTCAAACAGCTGCAAAACAGTTTTTTTATTGGTTGCATTCGACATATATTTTGCTGTTTTATACACTAAACAGATCCTTTTGGTACAGCATCATTACAGAAAACTTGGAAAGAATCAGTTTTCAACAACACCCAGCCCTATTTTATGTTTAGCTCACACATAGCAAGTTGAATGGTGATTTCTCTGCCCCTCTTTGTGCATGTTTAGTGCTGTTTTGTGTGTTAATGAGGGTGGGGCAAAAACCCACCAAGAACAAACAATTTTAACGGCGATTTGATTTGTAGAGCTGGAAGAAATCGGCCCCAGTTCGAAGCTGTTATGGAATCTTTTTTAGGACAAGTGGCTTCACATTCGGGCACGATCTGGTAAACTTTCGAAATATTCAGTGCTGCATACCACCACCCCCTCTCCTGGTGCCGCCACCCCCTGGAGGACAAGACGGCAATGCAGAAGGACCGGGACCTGGTTATGAATCAGGCTCTGTGATGGATGTGCACAGCAAACCCTTTGATAGGCTTTGAATTAAAAAACAAAACACAGCTTTAGGTCACACTTTATTGAGAAGGGTTAATAGGAATTTTCACTCACCACTAAATGAGTAAAATTAAGAAGATGAGGCCTCCAGCTGACTGGAAGAAGCAACAGGTGGTGTTAAACTAACACATTTAATTTGCAGCTTAATTTTTGTCTTTAATGCAAATTGATTATGAGACCATAAGCCTTTAAAAACAGAATAATTATATGGCTGTTTTACCATCTCAGGACATTAGATTTATTCCACTGATTCATAAGAATACAGGCTTATGGTCCAGATGAGATGATGTTGTCACCATGGTGACCGCTGTTTGTTCGTCTTCACCCAGGGAGATAGAGAACAGGATCGAGGCCGACCATCCAGTGGTGAGTGTGATCTCTCTGTAGGGCATTCTCCACTTTTCAATTAATCATATTTTTTACTGCTTGGTTCCTTTGGCTTCTTAAAATATTTTATAAAGAAGCTGCATCGGGTAAAGTTCTCTATTTCAACATCTTCAGGTTTCCTTGTTTCCTTCAAGGCAGTAAAGTTAGTTAAAAGGGTGATCTGACCTCGTGTTTCAACTTTTAGATTCTGTGTGACTACCGAGTCACACAGAATCTAGCTTTGTAGTTTACGTTTAATGGAGTGGATTCACATTTTTCCTCTCCTGATGCCTCAGCCAGCGCCAGCCTCAGCGGGGGAAGAGAGCGAGGAGGACCAGCAGTTCAGGACTATTTTTCAGGAGATAGCCGGCGAAGTGAGTACAGGAGCACACGGAGGGAAGGAAGCAGATTTCGACAAACCCCTTGTGAATCTCTGCTCTACTGTCTTTCAGGACATGGAAATCACAGCCAATGAACTAAAAAACGTTCTCAACAGAGTGATCACCAAACGTGAGTTAAGTTTAATAAACTGGATTAAACATTTTACAGAAAAATGCCGGCCTCGGTCTAGCAGAGGGAATCTCTAGATTCAACCTAATCTCTATCAAATGATATCTCTGTGCAACTATTGAACACTGAGATGGTTACTTAATGGGGATTAATTAGTATCTTATTAGAATTTAAGCATAAACGCATTTTAATGTCAGAAACATGTTTAAGGTGCTGATACGGTAAGTAGCAATCATCCTGCTTTAATTCAATGTTTTCTAAATGTTCCTTAGCGCTCGCTCTGTCTGTGTCCCCCTCAGATAAGGACCTGAACACAGAGGGTTTCAGCCTGGAGAGCTGCAGGAGCATGATTGCTCTGATGGACGTATCCTTTGTATCGAGTGCATCGGGCTGGCTGTGTTGTCTGTGGGAGGCACAACCTGCCGAGACCCGTGGTAGGGTCTGTGATTGATGCTCACAGGGTCATGGCACCCCGAAAATACAAATTTGCTTCTAACCTCGTCCGCTCTTAAAATAATATGTCCGAAACGCTTCTTAAGATTTTACGTAAATGTGGAAGTTTTCATTTTTATTTGATACAGGTTACATTGACGTTAGGTTAGTGAGAAAATTGCAAAGGGAAATGACTTTATTGGAGGAACAGCTTGTTTTTCTGCTCAGATGTGACACTAAAAGGTTGTTTCCAAATCTCTCATTTCAATGAAAGCTGGATATTTTTCTGAACTCTATCAGGAAACTTAAATTTGGCCATTTTTCATTCATTTGAACCTTTATTTGACAGAAACAAGTCAGAAAAAAATCATTTTCACTGTCCACACTGACCAGCTTTATTATCTTTAGAAAATAGAAATGTATGTTTTATTACACTTTTTAATTCTTTAGGCAACGAGGATGCTAACTGTTGCAGTTTTTCAGAGGAATCTGTAACCATTCTTGCTGAGTACAAGATTCCAACAGCTCAATAATCTTTGATTGTTGTCCGATTCTCCTCTTTATGATGCCCCATGTTTTTTTTTTGCAGGAGAGATCTGGTCAGTCAAACTCATGCATGGAAGTCATGCAGAATGAGATCTGACATTGTCAGTCTTGATGTTAGCATATGTCTTTCAAACCATACATTTCTGTGTGACCTTTGTGCCCTCACACACATGCAATTCATTCATGCAGTTGGCATCAATGCACCCCCACAGCATATTTCCATCTTAGAAGAGTTCTAGTCCAGAAAATTTGTTGGGTTTCTGGACTCAAATGTCATATGCATCCTTTAGTAGATGTTAAAATGTCAAACGTCTATGACATCTTACATTAATTAATCATTTTTGGGACTACTAAGTAGCGAGTCATTGTGCATGCATCTTTTATACCCAATTGTGACGCCCTCACCTGTAACCAGTTTAATCTGCTGATCATAAAATGTTGTTAAAATGTTATTTTTATAATTGTTAAACATTTTCTTTGCAACTCTCCCAACTTTTTCATGACTTTGTTTATGTTTTTAAAGAAAATGAAGTTGGTCAGTGAAAAAAATTTCTTTGAACTTTTACAGCATTTTAGAAAACTTTGCTACTTTCCAGGGAATGAGGTCCGAGTGTCACATTCCAGATAATGATTTAATCCAGCTGAAGCCGGGTGTTTTCTGAGTTGACATGCTCCAGAGTTTTGGTCTTGACTGTGAGTATTTAGATGGATGGGACAGGTAGACTCAATCTTCAGGAGTTCAGGCATCTTTGGAATAAGATCAAACAGTGGCAGGTGGGAATCCAGGTTTCTCTGTTGTTTTTATCTGTAACACCAGAAATGAAAGAATTACTTTTATATGCTTCATGCTTTGCTTTTGTAAGACAAAAATAACCTTTCCCATTCCTGCTAAAAGCTTTTTAAACTTGCTGTTCTTACTTTTTCCAACCAGTTTTAATGTCGGAGCAGCGTGAGACTGTAAGTTGTCACTCAGTGTAATGATTTACATGAAATTCAACGTTTGTTTGTTTTTTTCTTTCAGGGAATCTTTAAACACTATAATGCTGACCAGTCTGGTAGCATCAACAGTTATGAGATGAGGAATGCTGTCAATGATGCAGGTAATAATAACACCTGCAGAAAAATGTATATTATACAAACAAAGCTTTTTTTAATCAATATATAAATACAAATTCAATCGTTACAGATGATGATGATGTTGTCTTTTCTATGTATGAGCTCCTAATTTTCACCATGCAATGCATTTTATTTGTAGTTATTTATATGATAATTGGTTAAAACCACAATCTGTTGTTAAGTTACAGTTTTCAGATAAGTATAGCTTAAAAACTATACTCATAAGATGAAGTATAATTAAGGAATAAGACTTTAAATACATGTTTGAGTGAAGTAAAGGTACTTTAAACTATACTTTAGAGCAAGTTCATTCAGTTTACTTATTCTTGATGGTTAACATAAAGAAGAAGATGAGTTTATCATGGTCAGACTTCCTCTGTAAATATCATTGGAAGACCATTATCTATTTTTGACAGGATCAAAAACAAATGAATTGATTAAAGTGGGAATATTTTGCAATGCATTAATGTATTTTTTTCCCCATCTCAAAAAAAAATTCCAGTTGCATTTCCAAAACTGAACGTCATCCTGACAAATTTATCTCGCTGATGAGATTCTGGGTGTATTACTGAATGCAATCCAACACAACATGTCTGCAAAGCATTTGTTTATTTTGTTGTTGACATAAACATTTTATTGAGATAATAGCAGAAGATGGTGGAGTGTTATTTGTTGTTATGAAGCAACATTTTCTGATTTGTAATGTAAAGTGTAATTCTGCCTTGACTCACAGCTCGAACTCATCCTCTAAATGTTCTTGTCACTGTACAGTCATGTGTCTTATGTCCCGTTCAGGCTTCCGTCTCAACAACCAGCTGTATGACATCATCACCATGCGTTACGCTAACGAGAACATGAACATCGACTTCGACAGCTTCATCAGCTGTCTGGTTCGGCTCGAAGCCATGTTCAGTAAGTCAGTCCCCCATCAACGCTGGAAAGTATAAAGCATGAACTAGATTAAATCAGTGTGTCATATGACAGAGTTTATTTGTATAATATTACATAACATCATAACATTTACTAGCATTGCATCCAAGTTTGTACATGTCCATAAAGACATTGAAAGACAACAAACCAGATAGAAAATTATTTCATAAATATGACAGAAACCCTCATTAGATTTTCAAACAAGTCCTAAAAGTAAATAAAGAGAATCTTATTAAACAATTAAAACAAAACGTCCTATAATAATCATTTATTTACTCAGAAAAACGATCCACCGGTACATTTCTATGAGCTCTAAGAGTTGTTTGAACCTTTGTGCTCAGGATCTGGTTTGGCCCCTTTTTGCAGCAATTTATCTGCAGCTGAATGTCTCAGTCGATGGTGAACATCAGAGGAATTTGGGAAACTTTAGGACCAACACAAGAGGAATTTTATGGCATAGATCATACAAAAGCTGCAACTATCAGAAGATTTAGGTGGGTTTCCTCACAAGAACAGCTCACTTCATTAAGGTTTAAGGATTAAAGTTTTTGACTTCAGAAGCATGGCCTTTTTACAATTTTTGAGAAAATCAGTTTTTTTTTAACTTGTCTTGCTGCATAACTCAGTTTTTCTTTAATTACATTTGATATCATTCAGAATTCATGGTGCCAGATGTGATGGCAAGCTGCTGTGGCTCAGATGCAGCAAATCTGGGCCAAACCATGATACAACCACCACCATGTTTCACAAATAGGATATGTTTCTCATGCTGAGATTAATTATTCTTTTTTCTTAATACTTTTCATTTCGACCAATAATCATAATGCTGCTTCTAAATTTAAGTTCTATGTTGGTCTAATTTTCCCACCAACCATCTTACCTCCCCACTCGTGTTGAGATCTTTGTTGGTGGACCACTACAATGGAGATAACACTGAATTTGAATTTCCTACATTTTAGTGGAGTCCAAATTCTTTAGAGTAGGTTTTCCAACATTTTTAAGCCAGATGAACATCAGAAACTCTTTAAGAAGTCCCCAGAAATCTCCTTTGTCCATAACGTAATGTATTAACTTAAAACATGTGAAGATCAGCCATCACGTTGCTTGACAGCAACCTAAATTAACTGCAAATCCATGACATTCACACACTTTTGCCACTGTTACAGCCCCAGGCATGCGTGTTTAAATATCCCAGATATGTAATAGCAGCACACAGCTGCAGCTGAAACTCTGAACTCCGACTAAATGAGTCCTAAATAAAAGTAAAATAAAGAAACAATGTAGAGTAAATTGGTAGTTTGACTCTTCTAGCCATGCTTTGTTGTTGTCAGCCTTCATCACAGGGAGGTTGCATTATGACAAGTGTGATTTTGTGGATTTAGGCATCTTGTTATTTTTATCAAGACTTGTTGAGACTGTGCCTCAGGCAGGTGTCGAGAAAAAGAAAGCAAGCAAGATCTGTTTATCCTTTGAAGGAGAGTATAAAATGTTAACATATAGCTATCATGAGTCAGAGGCCCACTGGTTTAGTTAAGATTTATACAAAATACAATACAAAAAAAGTCAGGACATTGAACAAAATGTCAGTAAAAACAGAATGAAATGATTTGCAAAATCTCATGAATCCATATTTTATCATAGTGGAACATAGAAAATATCTCAAATGTTAAGACATTTTACAATTTAATGGAAAACCTAAGCTGATGACAGCAGCACATCACAAACAAGATGGGACCATGTTTACCTTAGTGAAGCACCCCCTCCTCTTTTAACAATCTGCAGATGACTGAACCTCTGCTCATCTTTACTTCTCAGAGACTCTGCCTCTCTTAGGTGCTCTTTTTAAACCCAATCATGTCTCCAACCTGTTGCCAATAAATTTAAATAGCTGCAACATGTTCCTCCAGCTGTTCCTTTTTGGTACCACTTACTTTTCAATCCTTTTTTTTGCTGCAATCTTCAAATAGTAAAATGTCTCACATTTGATGTTTTCTGTTGTCTTTTATGAATAAATATTTGGTTCACGACATTTGAAAAAGATTGCATTCTGTTTTTATTCACATTTTATCCAGCTCGTCAATCATTTTTGTGCTTGTATTGTAGATGTTTTACCTCCGAATGATGTGTTTTTCCTGTGTTTGATACATTATGACTTCTTTTGGATCCAAGATAAGGAAAAGCATGTGTTTTGGTCGCCGTTTGCAGTCTAATGTTTCTCTCCTCAGGGGCGTTCCAGGCCTTTGATCAGGACGGAGATGGCACCATCAGACTCAGTGTCCTGGAGGTACAAAGTTATGATTATATTCTCGTAAAATCCTGTAAAATCTTGTAAGAATGTAAAACATAAATGTACGTGTCTTTCTTTGAGCAGCTTTTTCTGGATCTCGACCAGTTTAGAATTTAAAGCAGGGTATGAAGGAAAAATAATTATTTCTGGTCTATAAAAGATTTTCTATATCTCCATTCACAGTGGCTCCAGTTGACCATGTATGCCTAAAAAAAAAAAAAGGCCCATCTTCTTCCCGGTGAGCTCCAATCCACACGAGGACCAGACCTGCCAGCGTTTACCTCAATATTCAGTGTGCCCGACCGCCGTTTGCTTTCATCCACCTCACCTCCAGCCTTCCTCTCCCTCAGTCCCATCACCTCTGCACCAAAATGTTCCTCCATTTTTATCTTCTCCATTTTCTATTTGCAGAGGGTCTCAGACTTTCCGCATTTTTCTTCTCTGCCTTTGTCCTCCCATTTTCATCAAGACATCAGTCTCCTTTCAGTCAGTAGCTTTGTTATTTTTTTTTTTAAAGACACCTTCACCGTTGTACCATTCTTTTCTCAGGCAGCAAACACACACAACCTCTTTTATCTGTCACAATACCTCACAGAACCTCTCATACAGCAACCCATTTCTGTATTAGTTTACTTTTGATCTCTAATACCTTCTCCTTTAAACACCAACTGCTTTCTTCTTCTGCTATCAAACCGAGATACAAGGGTTTCTTCCTGTATTTGTCCCAGTGACCTGGGCTCTCTGGTGGACAGTAAATAAAACTGTTAAATACTGAATCCTCCTCGTTAACATTTCTAATAACCTATTCTTCAAGCAGGTCTTTCACTAATAGAAAATTCTTTTATTCACTTTTTTTCTTTTTATTTCATATGGGATTAGAAGTAGTCCCATTTCATCCCACCAGCGTCGAGTACTGCATCTTCTGTTCATCTCAGAGCCAACCAGCAGGAACTCTCCCCTTGACAACTGTCCAGTCTGCCAGTCTTAAACTCTGCATGTGGATGGATGGGATTCAAGAACAAAAACTGTGGAGCCAGCGAGTTATTAAATCACTATACACTATAAACACTCGAGGTTCAAAAATGGATTTGAAAGAATATGGCTAATGGGTTGGACTGCAGCTTTTTTGTGATTTTTCTTATGAAGGCTTTGGTCAAATGAGTGTACTGCATTTTTAACCATTTTAACCAAATAAATGTGTAGTTGTTGGTTTGACTGTGTTTCCAGTAGTTCTGATGTGAAACTGTGTTTTTTCTTTTTCTTGAAATGGGCTTGTTTTCTTCCTATATTCAGCATAAAGAGTAAATCAAACAAGACAACTTTCTCTGATGTTGCAAACGGTTTTTATTTATTAGATTGCACTTTTTTTTTAAAAATATCTCTTCACAACTTTGATAATATATGAAAAACTTTGAAGAAACTCAGGAATGCCAGGTAAGAGGTGAACTGCACACTTTCCTCTGTCGTAAATGAGTGAGTACCAGTGAGTCTGGAAAACCTGCCACAGTGAGAACATCCGATAAATTCGACTAAGAACCCCCCCCCCATCCCGCAAAAAAAAGAAAAAAGAAAAGAGGACGCAACCTCGAGAGCTGTAATCTTCCAACTAAATCTGCTGAAGAGAAAATCAGCCGGGCTTTCACGCTGGTTAAAACTGGTTTTAAAGCATTTAAAAGAGGGATTTCTGTCACCTGCTGCTTGACTTAATGAAGGTGAGGTATGGCATGGGAGATGAAAATTCTTCCCTTCGAGAGCCTTCAATGAACACCTTTAAATATCCTTCACCTCCACTTTATTACAAAATTATCATCACTAGAAAATACAGCTCTGGCGCCTTTCTGCAAATCTAAAATAAAAAAAAAAGAAGAAGAAAAACCAGTGCCTCAAAAACACTATCTCACACTGACTCTTGAAAAACAAGGTTCACTTCAAATGTTAAAACTTTCTGTCAACAATTATGAGGAATAAATCCACACAGATTAAAACGTACAGGAAACGCTAACACACCGTCGTGTCTCAGTTCCGTTATCATCACAAATGTAAATTCTCAAATGGCAACCTCAGACCAAGTCCTTCCACACCCGAATGAGCAACAAATAAATATAATCCTAGCTAGGAAAACCCCCCAAAAAACAAGATTGTTAGAAACTGTTTAGCTTTTTCTGATAATAAAATAAAAACCAAACGAAAAATAAACCGTCCTTCAAAAAAGAAATCGTCACGCCATTAAACACGGCTTCTATCGCTCATCGTCACCATAACCAGGAGGTGAATAATGAGGATTTAAATAAAGAAAATAAAAATCTACAGGTTGCTCAACATGACACATCACAACTGCACGGCTATAAAAACATCTCGACCCCATGCCATACTGCGGTCCAGTCTGGGAAATAACGTGTTTCTGTCGCAGCTGCGAAGGGAAAAGCACGACAGATCCCTCGGATACCGGCAACACTGAAGTTTCTTCAATGAACAAAAAAGTCGCGTTTGTTTCTTTCTTCGTCTTATTTTGGTCAGTGAAAAGAGGAACTGCGGTGGTCGGACAAAAAGGAGGAGGAGGAGTGTTTTGTAGAACGTATAAAAACAAACAAAACAACAGCAGCACGACCAACCCCTCCTTTTGGAACCGTATCATGGTTGGATTCCAACACCGAACATAGAGGATGGAGTTTTCAGACGCTGCTCGTCAGGCTCGGAGGGAGCGTCTGTCGAGTTAAGCGGGTCCCAAGAACTAGCCCCCCCAATATGGGAGGTTGACAAGAGAGGGGGGGGGTTGAAGTTTTCAGGAAAGAGGGGAGGGGCTCAGGGTGAAACTACGTTCCTACCACCAGCCCCTATGGCGCCGCTTCAGTCTCCTCCTCAGCATGTTTCTGCATGTGAAGCAGCATCATCTGCAAGACAAGAAACGACATTCAGCCTGCTGAGTACTCGGGTTTATACAGTTTAATTCAACAACATAAGTCTCTTCCCACTCATCTCCGTACCATAGACTCTCTTCCACTTTTCATATCACGACTCAGAACACACTTGTTCAGACAGTCCTATGTCTCGGAGGGACACAGTTTTTCATTGATTGCTGATTCTGTTACAAGCTAAGTTACTGGATTTAGATGAATGTGTTACAACACTTGAAAACCCAGAGATGATTCCATCCTGCTGCTGGAGGAACAGGAAAAACTAACCTTGTGTGTATGAGCCACTACGTATTGATCGCTAATCATCTTTGTGTTTCACAGCTGGAGTTGACTTTATACGTAATAAAAGACAAAACTGCGTAAAAGCTGTTGTGGTGTTTATACCTGCTTGGAGCTGTTGCGTGCGCAGAAAAACTCTTCACAGTTTTTCCAGCGGCACTTCTTGAAGTTGGCGTTGGCGTGGTCGTTGACGAGATGCTGCAGGAGATGCGCCGTCATCCCGAAGACCAGGGAGCAGCCGTGCCACTGCAGACACAACACACCGTTTACCGCAAACAGTCTACAGACCAAAAGGCTTAGAAACAAGAGCTGAAAATACTGACAGGAAAAAAGGTTTTGTTTAATCAAATGGTTACAAGTTGGATCTGATTATTATTATTATTTTCTTTTTTTTAAATATCTCTTCCGGCATGAAAACTGCCTCAAGGCCTACATGATTCGTTTTTATTCTGAAGTTTATACATCACTAGGAAGGTAGAGATGACAGTTTTATGTTCCAGTGGAATTTGGTGACAGAAAAAAATGTTTTACAATCACAAACATGAAGACGAAACAATGTATTTTATTGCATGCTCTGCAGTTTATCCACTCGTCTCTCAGCCCTCCATCTTACCCAGCAGCGGTAGTTCTGAATGAGGTTCAGCTTGACGGCCTGCACGCTGCCATCATAACAGCCCGTGTAGATCTGAAACATTTAAAGTCAGATATAGTAAAGTCTTAAAGCACATATCAAACATCGAAACTTAGCAATGATTAGATTATATTATTTAGAAAGTAAGCCAGATCAGCTCGTCATAACATTTCCAGATACAGATCTAGAATAAATGGATTTATTCTAGAGGTTCAAAGAAGCTATATGCACAATAACACTAACTTGCTTTATTACAACCATAAAACAGGTCATATATGATATGTTAAAAGCTGGTTGTCAGTGACTATGGTTTCATACCATGTTCTTGTGGACACTCATACACAAGACCATGTCCTTGTGTCCACCGTAGACCTGCACCTGGTCCTGAGTCTGTGGAGAGATTCAGTTTGCG
Source organism: Atherinosoma microstoma (assembly GCA_037177055.1). NCBI lineage: Eukaryota > Metazoa > Chordata > Actinopteri > Atheriniformes > Atherinidae > Atherinosoma > Atherinosoma microstoma. The sequence goes on along the minus strand of JBBBVU010000021.1, from coordinate 20,716,941 downwards.
CATTCACTCGTGATGGCACAAAGCTAATATATTTCAATAAAAACTGGCTTTCAATTTCTAATCTAAATTAGTAAAGGATGAAATGTGAATCATCTAATTCAAAAACATATTTGAAGTCAGATTGCTTGGGGTCGCAGACCTGTATGTCATAGACGCGAACCAGTTTGTCCAGACAGGCAGTGACCATCATCTTCCCCAGGACGGCCACTACAGTCACAGCATGACTGTGGCCCTTAAAGACCTGCACCAGTTCCCCGGTCTGCAGCGCAGTGTGGGAAAAACAATCATTTTATAACCTTCTACGTTGTAATAAAACCACATATTTAGGTCAAGAACAGAAGCTTAAAGAAATGCTGAACCGTAAATTGAACTCACGTGGATGTTGTGAGCGTAGACATGGTGGTCACTGGACCCACTAAACACCAGATCATTCACCACCTGACAGGAAGCACAAACAAAAAGGATTTAAAATCACTCTAAAAAAAACATTAATAGTTTAATAACAAACTGGAAAATATACCAACAGGAATCCCGCCTCCCTGTTGGAGCCCGAGATCTCCGACCTGACCCACCTTCATGCAGAGCACGCTCTTGGTGTGGCCCTGCAGAGTGCGCAGCAGGACTCCGCTCTTGGCTTCTCTCACGCTGATGGTGCTGTCGTAGGAGCCGACCAGCAGGATCTTGCGGGCTCCCTCCTGCAATGAGGCCAGACAGCTCACGGCACGCGGCCCGTGGCAGTCGAACACATCCATCTGCTTGTTTGTCTAAACAAAGAATTTGTAAAGATGGACATCGAATCCAGCCGGCAGAATTCAGGCTTTTTCCACATGGCTGCACGTGTAAAGTAAAAATGGATTTCTCACCTTGAGGTTAAAAGTGACAACAGTTCCATTCGCCAGACCGGCGTATAAAGTCTTCCATCGGCTATGGAGGCAAAGAACTCGGTCTGACAGAGAGAACTGCTGCTCAAACTCCTGCGTCTGTGGACATCGTAAAACACAAGAAGAGATTAGTTTATTTAGATACTTGATGTAGCTTCAAACATCAGGAGATGCATAGTTTGTACCTTAAGACTGTAGCAGCGGATGGTCTGGTCACTGGAACCAGAGTAAAGGCGATGGTGCAGGCATGGAGCTGCGGACACCAGCAGGCAGGTCACTTTGGAGCTGTGGCCCTCAAACACACCCACACATTGATGACTCTGTAACAAAGTGGAGACATTTTTTTTTTTGCTTATTTGTTCCAACAATTGAAAGAACTGAGAGGAAGCAGCAGAGGCACCCACCACCAGGTCAAACGCTTTGATGGTCCGGTCTCCGGAGCATGTGTACAGCTGCCCGTTGTGAATCTGCATGGCGTTCACCGCCTCCTGGTGGCCGTCGAACATCCCCCCGGTGGGCATCGCATCCTCGCCGTGGTCAGAGGATACATCTAAGAAACACGAGTACGCATGATGGATATACACGTGAGCACAAGGATCGACAAGATGAGGCAAAGCGGCGAACGGCGGCTGCTTTTTAAACCCCGCCCCTAGCGTGGTAATAGTTCTCCAGAGATGAACGCACCTGATGAGGTCTTGGGTAATGTGATGGCAGACGGCAGATCACTGTGGGGAGAAATATTGAAAATAAAGGGTTCAATTAATGTCCAAACTAATACTTATTAGTATTTATACAATTTATTTATTTATATTATTTATTTTGAGTAATTCTATGGTATTTATTAAAGCTTAATACAAAAGCAGAGAGTTAGCTGTCTCCACTGATTTCTCTCATATATGTCATATTTTCCAAACACCGACTAAAAAAAATCTCAAAATTAAAGATTTGAGATGCGTATGAGCTGTAGATCTTCAGACAATCTCCAGAGTGAGGTGTTTAAAATAATAACGTAACTGAGTTTTAATTAATGATTCACCTCTCAGAGGATTTACACAGATCCATGTCGCTGGTGGAGGAGACCTCGTTGCAGGCCAGGCTCTGTGGGTGAAGTTTGGGTGAGTCTGGGACCAGAGCTGGAGGGAGAGCTGGAGGGGGAGCTGGAACCAGAGCATCCATTTGGGGCTGCTGACAAGCAGCAGTGACCTCCATGCTTTCTTCTTTCTCCAAGTTCCCCATACCATCAGCAGGAGCTGCATGGGGAAGCTCCACCATATTTTTAAGGGATTCTGGCTTCTTGCTGTCCTCGGTGATCATGCTGCCCTCTCTGTCGTCTGCAGGCACGCTGGAGGTACTGACCTGCGAGCCTCCACTGGGCCGCCTGCGTTGTCGCAGCCACCTCGGCCTTGAGGCCTCTTCGTCCATCTCAGTTTCACTGGTTTCAGGTTGCTCTGTCCCTTGAGCCTTTTTCAAAGCCTTCCTCTTTTTCAGCTTCCTCACACGCCTTCCACCCCCCGCAGATGGAGAGGCAGGCATATTAAGGACTGCCGAGGACTGTGTTGACTGAATGTCTGCCCAGTCACCAACACTCCCAACCTCAGAGCTTCTCCTACTGGGTGAGAGTTTTATCAAGGGTTTGGAGTCTGACAAATGGTTGTTATAGTTGTTTGATGCTTGTACGGCTTTTTCTGTCGTCTCAGGCAGTCCTGGTGACGTTCCTTGGTAATCTGCAAGCTCTTCACAGTTCGTTTGGCAGGGCTCATATTTTATTTCAAGAGATGACCGGTGGTTATGGGTGGGATCTGCAGAAAGTTCCAGTTGCAAATACATCAATACATAAGAGAAATAATTGTTCAATAAACAAATCATGCTGCAACAGTGATGAGTAGCAGTGCAATAAATACGAATAAAAATGTTGGTAGTACTGGAGTCAAGTTGTTGCACTTTCCTGGAACAACCGACTACTAAACATACTCATTGAGCATTAAATCGTTTTACCTGGAGAAGTCGTAGCATGAGCCACCGGCAGCTCTGGTGTGGTGCTGTGGGCACGGTGGGATGCACCGTCCACGGCGTCCACCTCTGAGCTGATATGGACCGGGGACTGGGGTTCCTCCTTGATAACTACAGGCATGGAGGGAAGGCTGGAGGAGGGGGGAGAGGCGCAGTCCGCGGCATGATTAGGACTGCGGACAGCAGTGTCCGAAACAGACGGACATGTAACGGAGGAGGGCGTGTGAGGCTCAGTTTCAAAGGAATCCATCTTTTCTTCTTTCAGCTTGAGCAGAGGTGCTTCCTCCACCGTACCTGCCATCAATAAATGAATGAATAATTGACTTAAAAAGCTCATCTCACCATTTACTTCACACATCATAGATGTTACTATGTTTGTTCAACGACTGCTGCTGTAATAATAATAAAATATTTACTTGTTAATTCAATTGGGAAATTAGCCTCTCATCTCTATATGCACTAGAGAGTAATGGGCTGCCATGTTTGGAGGTTGAGGTCTTTGCTCAGGGGCCCTCAGCCAGTCCAGTAACCTGAACCTGGGTACTCCAGCCCCAAGTCAGCCTCTCTAACCAATAGTTACCTCTCCCCTGCTGTAGTTCTATCAGGGGCGTCTGCACCACACAGAAGAGGAAATGTACACGTATGCACGTTAAAAATAACTACTAGCTCTTCAAGTTACTCTAATCATAATTGGAGATACTGTATCTTCCAATTCCAGATGGCTGTGGTTTAATGTTTTGTTAGTTTGTAGATCCACTGTGAGTTTTAAGTTGTAATGCATGTGAAAATGAGTATAAATATGTAAATAAAATATATAAAAAATAAGCCAAACAAAATATATTAAAAAAATATTTAAATTTAAAAGAATATATAATACATATTTTATAGTTATTTTATATAGGAAATATGCGTAGAAAATTATATGAAATTAAATAATAGACAAAAAAAAGTTGAACAGTTAAATCATGTAAAATGTGCCACTGAGGCAAAATATTGTCGAAACTGCATTTATTTTTCCTAAGAAACATCAGGTTGTTCATGTTTTCTAAAAGGATAGTTTATTAAATGTTAACATCTTGATAATTGTACTTCCTAACACTAAAATAACAGGAAATATTTGGAGTTTTCATTATTTTTAGGTTATCATGCTGTAATTTCACTGGTCTGGCCCACTTAAGATCCCCTGAACTAAAATGAGTTTGTTACCACTGATTTAGAGTCATGATCCAACATTTCCTAAATTAATTCAGGTTATTACAACAGGATTTACAGTGTGTTTACCTTGCATTCCTTTAAGCAACTCAATCCTCTTGTTTCTAAGGGTGCTCATCTCTACAGTCACCTGAACAAAAACCAAGTAAAAGAGGAAAAAAAAGTCACACAAGAGCTATCAGAAATGAAATATTTCTGCTTGTAAATCTGTCATACTATGGTAATATTACATGATAATGCAATGTCCAATAGTTTTCATTTAAAATATTAAAACACAAGCTTATTCCTGTATTTTCAGGTGGACTGTCAGCACAACAACAACAGCTGGTTGAAAACATACCTGCTGTTTAACCACCATGAGACGCTGCACCTCCATGTAGGCGGCCTCCAGTGCAGCCCGGGCCTGGATCAGGCTGGTGTCCACGTTCTGCAAGGACCGACTCAGCTCTTCCTCCCGCAGCGACACGGCGAGCAGCTGGTCGATCTGTAAACGCTCTGCACCAAGCACAAACGTGACATGTGAAACATCAGTGGACGTGAAATAGCACGGTGTTTCTACAACTTTCCCATCTGTTCTCTGGATACGAACCTCTTTTGGATTTGACCTTCATCCTTTTGCTATTGTGTTCCAAACTAGATGCTTCTTTACTTGGAACATCCTGCATAAAAGGAAAGAGAAGAAAAAAAATGACTGCACGTTCTGCTTGTTTGCAGAAGATAAAAGTAACCGCTTCCCAAAAAACTCACCCCGGCTGCTCTTCGCCTCTTTCCTGTTCCTTGGCCGTCATACAGGTCCGTCCCCGAGCTGCTGTCCCCGAGCACCGAGTCGGACCGCTGGAGAACTTTCACTGTTGCGGACGTTAGTTTGTCTGGCTGCCTCTGTAATTTGGTCTCTGTGGGACGCTGATAGTCTGGATTTCTTTCAGCAGACGTGCAGCTGGGAGAAGCAGCGGAGCTCTGCTGCTCCGAGCTGAGGCCTTTACTCTGTGTTTTCTCTTCGGATGAAAGAGATGAAAACAGGGACGGGGTGGATCCGGGCGCAAGGCTGCTCTCTGATAAGGAGCGCTTTCTGGAGGTGCCCTGGGCTGAGATGTCCATTAATGACTCCCAGTGGAAACCCTCCAGGAGGGCCAAGTCCTCCTCCTCCTGGCTCTGGTACTCCTGCTCACATGGCACCATCTCGATCCCAAACCTGGCGGGCAGAAGATAAAAGACGGGCTTTGAGATAAATGACATCATTAAAACGAGGTTCTGCTGTAATGTCTGAGCATTAGAGGTAAACTTCACCTCGGCATGCCTTTTCCCTTGTCTTGCTTCTTTCTGACCTCCTGATAGACCTGCTCCCAGTTGACGTTGCGGCGTGACCCGGAGGAGCTGATGAGCTGCCGTACGGTTGGTTTGAGCCCTGAATCCTTCTCCGTGTCACTCCTCCGCGACTCGCTCAGGTTACGCACCCGCCTGGCGATGTTCAGGTTTGGCTCGTGGCCGCCTGCTTTGCTCTTGGAGCTGATGTGTTTGGTGAGGTCCCGTTTGAAGACGGGCGGCAGGTCCAGTTTGGACAAAGACGACGTGTTTGACCCGGAGCCCGTCTGCGCTTCGCCGCTTTTGGAGGCGTCGCTCTCCGAGCTCTGCCCGGCCTCTGCGACCAGCGTGGCCTCATCCGGGCCCGCTGGGCAGGTTTGCTTCTTGGCTTTCTTCTTGCTCTCTTCGTCATCTCTGAGTGAAGCTGCGGGCTCCGAGCTCTCCATCACAGAGGTGCTAACTTGCAGTGACTGGAGAAACTGGCTGCTGTCTGAAGATGGCTTTTCTGGCTTGGCTGCATCGGTTAACGCTGGTTTAGCTGCGTTCTGACTCCGGCTCACTCCGGTCTGACTCTGTCCCTGATCCGTTTGCTGCTCCTCCACACTGTGCCACACCATCTCCCCCCTGTTGTTACTGGAGCTATCCAAAGAGCCCCTTTTCTCAAGCACGTTGTGTCTAGCCGTCTTGGCCGACTCTGGGAGGTGTCTTTCCTGTCTGGACTGAAGGAGCCCAACAGGTGGACTCTTGAGTCCACCCTGGTTTCCAGGTGGTTTGGGCTGTGACAGAGCTTGACCAGAAGCCTTGCTGAGCTGAGCTCCACCACCGACAGCAGGAGCTGAGGAAGTCTTCTGAGCGACATGTAGCAGCGGCTTATTTGGCCTCTGACCAGAGGAACCAGACGAAGAGTTGAGGTGGCCATCTCTCTGAGAACTGCTGCCTTTGCTGCAGCTCCCATCTGTGGGTGTGGGCTTTGGTTTTGTTTGATGCTTTCCACTCTCCTCCTCATTTTTCCTGTTCGGCATCACCTGCCTTTGTCTCTGCTCGGGTTTGGACTGCCTGTTAACTTCTGGTGCTCTTTCTTGATTCTGCGGTTTCGGTACTTTGTGATACTTGTCTGATGGGCTTGTGTGGGCGTCGCCGTGGGGTCCGGATGTGACTGGATAGGGTGACCAGCGACAGCTTTTGTCCAGCTTTGGATTGCTACCAAAAGTCTTAGAGTTCTTACTGCTGTTAGGGTCGGATTCGGATGCTGCCTCCCCGTGTTGAAGCCCAGCAACCTGCTGATTTCCTCTGTCATTCCCTGTACTCTGAAACTGGTTAACAGCCTGGGAAAAAAAACTGGGTGGAGTTGGAAATCCGACAAAGCTTTGGGGTCGGGCCTTTGGAGGATACTTGGAAAAATTATTTTGGCCATAAAGTCCATTACTGCTGCCTCCACTGCTGAGCCAGGGCAGTCGACTTTGTTTATTACCAGAATAGGGAACATGACCCCATGTCCTGTTGCTCTGCTCCACCTGATAATCCCTTTTTCTGCTAGAAAACTCTTCAGATGCCCATTTCTGTAAGTTTGGAGGCTCTTGAGCGTGCCAGGTGGCGCTCTTCCCCTGTCTGTTGTAGTCCCAGGGTCTTGGCTCTCCGGTGCTGACATTATTTCGGTTGCCCCTGTACCAAGTATATTGATGATTGGGTCCACTGAACCCCTGAAACGGCGGCTGCCACACATGGTCTAGGCGGTATCGCTCCTTGACGTCCTTTAGTCTCTGCAGAAAATCTTCCTTTTTCCTTTGTTCCTCCTTCTCTTTTGCAAGCTTTGCAGCTGCAGCCTCTTTCTCTTTTCTACAAAAAGAAGTAAGATTATTTAGCTTCTGCATAGACACTTTACAACTGCATTAACTAAACCTACATTTTAGAGGTCAGGGAAGTAAGCAACAAGCCGGTGAAAACAACATAGCTTTTTCATTCTTGGTCAGAAGCTGCTGAGAGACCAAAACTAGCAAAAATAACCAATTTCTCTCTGTCTCTCTTTAAAAAAAAAGGTGCTCATGTGTCAATTATGAATTCACAGTCATTACATTTAAATGAAGGAAATAAATAAATAAATATGTCTTCACTACTAAAACAGGACTTTTAAAAGACACACGAACATATTTGTCCTATTAAAAATACTCAGATAATGTAGTTTAGAGTCAGATTTCACCGTCTCCATGTAAACTTTAAATGGGACTCAAACTTGATTTTCACACATGCTGCACAGTTTGCATCATGGTTTTTGACCCA
>JBBBVU010000021.1:20695142-20709159 GCA_037177055.1 Atherinosoma microstoma | reverse complement strand
CTCCATGTAAACTTTAAATGGGACTCAAACTTGATTTTCACACATGCTGCACAGTTTGCATCATGGTTTTTGACCCAGAAAAGTAACAGAAAAGGTATGAAAAGGAAGCCAGTAACAAAAGCCCTTTTTCCCATATCGGTTGTGCCTTAATAGTAAATATAAATATGTTAATTAGTTAATTAACTTTAAAAGAATGTCCTCTGGCAGACACACTTTGAACATTGAGTTGATTTCCTTCCTGTGCTTACACAAGACAAGAGCCATCGTCTTATTAAACGCCCAACAAGAGCAATAATTGTAGCTCTGGTTAAATGAACATGGAAAAAAAAGTTTGTGGAAAAAGCCCCGATAAATTAAAAAATCATGTTAATCTGTCACTATTGCAGCTACACGTTTTGCATACAGTGGTCTCCACACATACAAAATTCCTCCAGTCAGACATTTTTCTGACATTTTAAAGTACAACAGGGAGGTAAACATTGTGTTGTAGGTCAAATTACATGTATAATTAACGTCTGTAATCTTACCTTTAAAAAACATGAGAAAACAAAAACGAGGTATTTATCCCCTCCTTCAAAGCATCAGCAGACCTTTTGTGTCTTTTACTATAAACAGAGGGCAGATAATGTGTCTGAACTTTGCATGTGTGCAGTCATGCTTTTTTTTTAGCCGCAGTCCTGACATACGACTCCAGCAGCAGCTCAATGTGAAGCTGCGACTAAAAGAAGCCTGTGAGCTCCACCGAGCAAAATGTGACTATACATGGCATACGTACACACAAATTACAGCTTATAAGCTCTCACTTCAATTAAAAAAAAACATTAAAACATGATTTAATCCGATAAAAAAAAACTGGGACAGAAAGACTTCTGAAAGAAACTGAGCTGTTCAAACTGCAACATTTAGTTCAGGACTTTTCACTGCTTTTATTTCTAAGGGTAAGATTAATCAAAAATATAAATTTTTGGAAATCATAAGCATGTAACTCATAAAGTAACATTTATTATCTACATAAAAGTAGAAAAATGTCTTACCTGATGTTCTCATTTCTCTTTTCTATCAGATCCACCAAGGCTTGGTCGAAGTAATGCTCGTCGTGGTTGTTCCCGACATTCTTTTTGTCAGCAGCCTCCACGTTCTGTTTGTGCGTGGGGCTGGAAATGTGGCTGGCGTAATCAGTCAGGCTCACCACCTTCACCTTACAAACTCTGCACTCATGTCCGCAGTCCCTGGGAAGGGAAGGCGAGAGAGGACGTTCAATCGTTCCTTCGGGCATGGTTCTGATCGAGTCTGGTTTGGTTCGGGTTTCCCGCCTGCAGAGCCTACAACAACGTACTCTGGCTCTACTTTCTGCTACTTGGCAATCTAAATAAGGAGAGGAGAATACTCAACAATCCTTAATTAAAAATAACTTGTCCAAATTCTCTATCGTCACAGATCAGGAGGTAGCTAACTTAGAATTTTCTCTTGATTTAAAAAAAAAAAAAAAAAAGTTTAAATCTTTATCATCCTGATCTTGTTTTTCCTTTCTTCAGCAGGCCATATGTGGCAGGGTGAGAGCAGGAGGAGCAGCCCGGCTGGACCCAGGCAGCATGCTAATCTGTCTAGGTCTGCAGCACGGCGCTGGGACGGGTGGAGGAAAGACAGGTCCTCAGCTTAGTGCGCCTTCATGATGGTGTCCGCTGCACTCTGACACTCTACACAGGGCAATGTCTGTATTTGACATCTCACTGGGCTCCAACTGCCGGAACCCAGCCCCCCTCCCTCACACAGCATGTGTTATCAGAACAGACCCCAAGATCCTGACAACCAATCCTGTGCATAGTTTGTGAAACTGGATCTGAGTGCAGCTGCTCATTGCCTCCCCTTGAAAAACCTCTCCCAAGTATGCCATCCTGTGATTCTGATAGGGCGAGTGACTTTGTTGGCTCCTTCTCAGTTTCTGTTCAAATCTGTGTCACGGTATGCCGCCTTTTCTGACCTCTCGTGCAGTTGGCAAGCATCGATATGATAGGGTTACTTTGTTTCTGACGCGTTATTCCTCAGCTGCAGTGGTGGAAAATCAAATCCAACAATTTAATTCAAGCTAACTTAAACTTAAGCCTGGATGGGCGGTTTTTAAGTGTCAGACTTTTGGTAAAACTACCACACTTCAACTCAACTGTGCATTAATTCGGGATACCATCTTTACATATACATGTTTATATGAAACCCCAGTAACTTAGCAACAACTCGAGCCTTGAACGCTGCACTTCGGATTCTTTTCAACGACAGGCCGCATACTTTAAGTAATCTACATGGGAGTCACAAGCTAGCCAGTTGCCTTCAAACGGTCATGCCTGTTGTTCCGGAGAGATTGTGTCTAAATATATTTGGGGCAGTTGAGACAGCTGACCATATATCCACTTGCACCATCAGTGCAGGCACGTGCCTGTGTGCACATGTACCGTGACCCACATAGATTCGGACAAAACTCTTGAAAGGAAGTCAAACCCTTTGTAGCAAGAGTGGGTTGAATATTATCAATATTAAATGCTATGATGCTATCATTTGGCAATAATAGATATGAATAATCAATCAGCAATTTCTGCATCACCTTTAAACGCACATGATGCATGATTTGATGTTAAACCCATTTTTCTGATCACTAAGATATCGGTGTGTACGTTCCAACTCACCGGCCTTTGAGCTTCTCCAGCTCACGGTGGTGGAGCATACTTCTCATGTGCTCGTCCATCTCCTGCAGGTTGATATTCAAAGCAAAATGTTTCATTTAAGCAATAATTTCTCATTTTGAGACAGAAAACATGTTCACAATTCTCAAGTTGGGGTGTTCACGCATTGTTTTAATAATGCAAACACACAGGACTATAGGTCTGCATGACATAATAATACACCAGTTAAATATTTATGACACAAATCACGTGAGATTTATTACCTGCTTGGAAACGTAGACCGTTTCGCAGAGGATGCACGTTCTGTCCCTCGCCATTTTGAATGCAGGCGGACGTCAGCCCATCACTGTTCGAAAAGAAAATCAAAGACTCGATATCAACAGGTTAGAAAAGTGCAAATGGACAACATCATACCATCTTTGGTTATGAACTGTGTAGTTTTACTATGCAGTTGTAGTTCATGACAGTAAACAGTCATGGATGCAAACCGTGCATCGACTGTGTGGTGAAAGCTGAGCTCTCAGCAACTACTGAGATTCTTCAAACCAATCCCAGGCTGGGTGGTCATGGCACAATTCTCCTGAACCACACATAGCTATTCGACAAATGCCACAGTACCACAGCCCAAATAGCAGCGAAGTTCAACCTGGACACTGGTCTAATTCCAGCCTGCTGATGGAGCAACTCTGCAGCCAGAGGGCAGAGCTTTGGCAGCACCGAAGTCTATGTCTGGACTTGTTTAACATTGACAAACGGGGTGAGAACTTAACGCCAGCCATGAGTCAATCCCTACCCTAACATTACCTTGACAAGATAGAGTTGACCATTTAAGACCTTTATGCTATCCTAAAATGCTCCTAGTTTATTTCAGGACGCATGAAAATTTTGACATAGCTCTATATTTGCTCTATTATTTAGGTTGAAAGACCTAACATGTTCAAATTTCAGAGAGAGAAACACCAATAGATGCATTTGTTTATTTAACAAACAAAAACTAAACCAAAATACAGAAGCAGTGTGTGAACAACTAAGTACTTCCAGTGGAATTAAGAAGCTAAATAGCAGATGATCAAATACACCAAAAGTGAGCACCTTTATAAAAGATGATGTGTGTGACAGAGTGTTGGTCTGGAGCCTTCAGGTGTGTGCTAATGCAAAGATAAAAGACACCAGCAGTGATCTGAGAAGAAACTGATGCTGCCATTGAAAGGTTTTAATGCACTTTCCTAACTATTTGGAGTCAAACTTCATACAGTGAGAAAGATTATTCACAAGAGAAAAACATTCACAATTGCCAATTTTTCAAGGATTTAACATCCCAACAAGTTCATCCCAACATCAGACCGTTTGCCAGATAAAAGGTTGAAAGGTCACGAGAGTAGACAAAAGACTGAACAGGCATAACTTGTCCAAAAGGGCTGCAGGAAAAAGCCTTTTTTTCTCTACCAACTGTCAGATACAGTGGTGAATGGGCCATGATTTGGACTTCAACACCTTGTAGTCATCAAATCAGCTTTAAACACTCTAACAAGGTGCTTTACAGCAATGTTGCTCACTTTCAGTCCTTAAATACCACTTCTCTGCATGTTTTAGAGGCTTTCCTACTCTAACACACCTGATTCACATGAATTAACCTCCTCCTCAAGCACTTTGCAAACCTGTTAATGAGCCATTTATTGCAACCAGGTGTGTTAAAGTGCAGGGCAGTGGCTGAAACTGGAAAACAGGACAGTGATCTCTAGCAAAAAAACAAATTTACATCAGAATGGATGAAAAAAATCAATGGACTGGTCAAAGTTCAAAAACCTCAACTTGACTGAAATACTATGCTTGAACATTAGAAACAATGTTTATAAAAACAGACTCAACTGAACTTAAGCAGCCTTATGTAGGAGAGTGGGCCTTAACAATGTAACACCCTAATAAAATAGAAAATTATTTATAGCTATTGCTGAAGTGTATTTAGTTTTTCAAGCATTGCTTCTGCATTTTGGATTAGTTTTAATTAATAATTCACACAGTCATACATTTTTAGTCTGAGATTATATTTTCCTAATTTTAAGTTCTGCTAAAGACTAAATCATCATCATTATCATCATCATACATTTTTTGTTGTTGTTGATGTTTTTACTGAGACATCTAAAAACACTCATAATACCTCCATCATATTTTAAGCACCAGAGGGGAAAAGGCAGGACAGAGCCAGACAGACACCCTCTGATCAGTGGTCTCTCAGGAAGATATGGTCACACAAAAACAGAGAGCGAGTTATGATTGATGACTTATTACAACAATAGAGCCCTATCTCCAGCTGAAATTTACTATAAAATTAAAAAAAAAATTTTAAAGTGTAGTTGATGTCCATAGCTAGTTAGCAATAAATACTTCCTAACTTGTGACTTTTGTGATTAGAAACAAATCAGTCGTCAGGGACGCCTTCCCAGAGCTGCTAGCTAGCAACAGTTACCAACCTGGTGTAACATTATTACAGGCGTTGCATCAATAATATTGTCATTTTGACATTTTTCAACAAGAAGAGCTAGTCAACATTTAAATCATCTTTTACCTGACATCGTATTGCATGTTTAAATAAAACAGAATGGTAAATCTGGGCAGCTCGGAGAGGGGTGGACCCTTGCTTGTTGTTAGCATAGCTTTTGGTTAGCTACTGTTAGCTGTGACGAGTGGAGACAGAATCCGTAATACTTAAAAAAAATTAAATAAGAGGAGATGACCACCAGACTGTCATAGAAACTACCCAGTTAAACCATTAATTAATATAAGAGAAATATCATGAACCTAAACTGTTTGTTAAATCTATGGAAGAGCAGCAGTTAGAATGCTAGCAAGCTAGCAAAAGCATGCTATTCAAAAACATCAGAGTTACACAATAAATGTACCTCATTTTCTAATTTATACCATAATGACAGGTGTGCAGCTAAGATTTTTTTTTCTTACACATTGTAAAGTACTGACACATGACTGTTGGCTACCTTTGAAACATCCAAACGTGTGCTGGACTGTTTTTACTCATCCACTGTTGAAGTGAACAACATCCTCCTCCTAGTTCTCCAACCACAGGGTGCGTTCAAGAGCATGATCACTGTAGTAAAATTTGGTTTCATGATCATCAGCCCCACCTCTATAGCCCTGAAAACGACAGAAGTTAATATTTCACTCACTAAATTTATTTATTTAGGGATTGTGTATATTAACTTATTAATATAATTAAATTACATTAACCATTTTGGCTTTAAGGTTTGTGTAAAAATGAAGAATAATAAATAAAATCTCACTTTTGTCATTAAAGAGTCAATAATATAGTCTACCCATAAATACCTTGTCAAAAAAAATCCCGCCCAAAAAGATCTGGCTTAAAACTATCTTTATTTTCCAAAGTTTTGGAAATAATAAACATAACAGAGATAAACAATAAATCCACAAGTCAAGTTAATCTTAACAAGAGCCATATCATATCTTACATTTATTGAGAAGATATTATGTTTGAAGCAAGAAAACAGAAGTACTGGCAGAACAGAATTTATACACAAAAAACCAGTAATTATAAAAACAAGATAATCCCTTTTAATAGAATGATGTTTTTTGCTACTTCATTTTTGAAAAGTACATATACATAAAAAATAAAAACTCCCTAAAGTAGATATATTTCCACCTTAAGAACCAGTCTGAAATCTGGCAGAGTTTAGGGAGGGTTCACATTTTCCGAGAATGACACCAGAAACATATTTTAATAATAAGCATTAAGAGTGTTTCTTAATTGAGCAACATTTTTGTGTGCTTGCAGAACTCTAGGAATTTTTTCAGGAAAACATTCCTGCAACTTTTGAAATGCAATATACACTTTAAGTCCCGCTCCAGCTGTAATTATCTTCCTAAAACTCACCCCTGTTCCTCAAAATGACAAAGTTTTCTGCCAAGGGAATAGTACAGATCTAGTAATATCCTAATCTGTCCCTGCTCATGTCTCCGCCCACCAGCAGATAAGACATCAGACGGGATGTGGATCAGAAAACGGGAACAGAAACTGTTTTTTTTTTTTTTTAAATCTCCTTTTGCCACCCCCTACTGCTCTCTTGAGATAATTTTTGCCGGTTTAAATGAGCTAATGTGCATTTGAGGGAATAGAAACAAATTTTCATGTCATATCTAACCTGGCAAAGACTAAAATGACATGACTCACCACTTGTCTCTGGTCTGAGTCAACAAACAAGGCCTGAGGCGCAGCTACCAATGACTACTTGTTCGCTCAAGTTGCTTCCCTTTCAGATATTGTAGAAGCAATGACGTGAATATATTACCATTCAGACACTCACTGATACAGACGTAGTGGAATGCTGCTCGGATCAGACAGCTAACTTTCCATGAGTTGCTCTAGCTTCTCATTTCATCATCACTTCCTCACATTAGCTCTAAATAAAAGGCCCACCATACAACTATCCAGGACTGGATTGTCCAATCTGCCCAGTGCAATATTATGGTCTGGGATTGGAGGCGGTGCACTACACATTCATAGCAGCCACAGCATTGATGGCTGATGACTCATAATATGTCTTGTAACATTAAAAAAACAAACATTTTATGGACATGTTAACAGAAATAAAACTTGATTTCGATCTGAGGACCCCTTTGTGAGAATAGAGATAATACCATTTATCAAATACTATCAATCATTCTCACCAGTAATAGAAAAACAGTGCAAATCGTGACCTAAAAAAATATATTAGAGTAAAACCGAACCATGATCAGTCACTTTGGGTCATTAGATTCTGTCAGGTTGTCTCACTTGTGCTTTTTTCTCTCTCGTTTTTTAAGCTAGATGTCAATTTATCTGGTTCAGTTCCCTTTCTTTATTCTTCAGATGCCTCTTCCGCATTTTAATAATCCATGTTATAGTAAGTTTGGCAAAATTAGCAGCTTTGAAGAGAGCCATGAAAACTCCACAGAGGATGGCTATGGCGCTCCAGGGATTTGCAGTCACTATCTGTTGGAAAATAAGCAAAGCTAGGGTTAATTACACATATACAGTTTATATATATATATATATATATATATATATATATATATACATAAAAACTCATTTTAATCAGGAGAAAAATGTCTGGGAGAACTCACCAGACTAATTTCCTGTATGAACGGATCCCGCCATTCAAACACAACAAAGAAGAGCTGGTTGGTTTGTTCTGCTTCAGGCCTCTTATCATTAAATTTCACCACAGCAGACTAGAAAATCAAACATTAATGAGTACGAAAAATATAAAAACCCTTTGAAATCAGATATCATTGTGTAATCATGATGAATACCTCCTGCCGAAACTCAACAGCTTCATCACTTTTCCCAGACGTCTTCACCAAAGACATTTTGACCCAGGTTCTGAATCCACCAGAGAAGGTCCACATGGAGTAATTTCTCTCACAATCCCTCATAAACTCTGACTTGTTTGCACTAGAGGGCCGGAAAACACATGTCAGGCCGTCGCTGTCAGACTGGGTCAAACAGCTTTTTAATCTCGAACTCTTTAAGACAAGAAGCAGTGATGACAAAGAAACCTCAGATAAGGTGCCACATGATGGGTTAATTAACTAACTTTTAAATCAATTAACTGACTTGAATACTTCCTCATAGTATCAAGCAGTAATGGCATTATCTGTGCTTCTTCCTGACAAGAATGTAAACAAATGACCCCTTCGTGGTTGTCTGTGATTAAAAGCGTTCCGGGGATTATCATATCAGCTGAGACTACAAGGACAAAATGGGAAAACATCTCCAACACAGAGGAAAGACAAAAACACACAAGAAAGGGTGTGTGTGTAAATACTTTGTGACCCACGACAGCTACCACAGCAGGCAAACGTGACTGGATCAATGCTTGATGTTTGCACTTACCTGTCAATCAAGTCACTAAACTTAGCAAAAAGCATGTAAGTGATGGCGCTGAAGTCCTCCTGGGTTTCATTCTGACTGAACTGCATGAAGATCAGCTCTTTGTTTCTGACGTGAGACGGGCCGCGGACCACCAAAGCTTGTTTCTACAATAATAAAAAGTAAAATAAAATAGAGAGCATGTTTAACATGTGAGCAGCTCGTTGTAAAAAGCTTTTTGTAAGCCTGACACCTGCAGGCGCCTGGAGTGAAACCACCAAATAAATACATTTAGATTTCTTACCATTGTCTTATTTTTGAATGGCCCAAAGTATGTTACTTGCATAATATCACAGTCTCCTTCCTGAGGCTTTCCAGGGTCCACTAGTGGCGGGATGTTGTCGTGGTCGTAATGTTTGCAGCTCAGTAGCCGAGCGTTGCCGGGATACAGAGCAATACCTGATCAAAGACAGAAACTCAGCTAATTAATTCGGAGAGTCCAATCTACATCCGATTAACTGATGGAGCAGTGTGGTGCTCTAACATGGCTGCTCTTACCTCATTATTAATAATTAATGTTTTCCATCAGTCTCCCACTTGTGTCTTTTCCATGGAGCCAAAGGTCGCTCACTAGACTGTAAATATTTGGACCTGGCTCTGAGTTTATTCTGGGATGTTTTTCAGGTTAGAATTCAAAATAAATACTCCACAGATGTGCTGGTAGACCAGATAAAATGAATAAAATAAACACAAACGTACCATAAACTAGGTACCATATGGAAACTGAGATTTCTCTGAAGATAAATACAACTGTTTAGGCACATTACAGCCATGTAAGAATGGATAAAAACCCAGCAGCTGCCAACCAGAGCATCCCAACTCAGAAAAGATGATAAAGTTTGAAGATATTTTAGTAACACAGCAATCTCCACTCTGCAATGAGGCCCAAACCAAAGCCGTGGAATCATTAGGAGAGCATTTTGGACCCCCCCCATCACCTCTATCATTGCCAAAGACTCTGATGTCTGATCGAATCTAACGGTGAGCTATTAAAATATTATACCCCAACCCCTCAGTACCAGAATGTAGGTGTAAAATATAGTTAAAAAGGCCTGACTAACCATGATAAATATCATTCATTTATAAACAAAGTGTTAACTTTTCCTTACACACTCACCTGAATCCTCCAAACCAAGAAAAAGAGCTAAAGGTCATCAACAACTTTATCTGAATTCTTCTGATAAAAAGAGCCCACTGTGTGTTACCGTCAGGGCAAAAGATTTAAAATGTTCACATTTTATCATAAGACAGACATCAGAGTGCTTTGGATCTGTCATACGGTTCATTATCCTAAATGAACCCTGTTCACAGTTGATGCCAACATGTCTCTTCATGCCTGGCTTTACAAAACTACCCCACATGTTTGGCTTGTGATTGGATCTTACTAAACCCGCTTTATATGTAAATAAACTCAAATCCTTGTGTCGCAGAGGCAGCCGGGAAACAAACAGGACTTCAGCAGGTTGCCAGATTTTTCTCTAAGATCTCCATTTTTTAGTCGTGTTGTTTCATTCTGAGAAAGATTTGTTAAAAAATGTTACCAAGACTAAGAGATCTGAAGCTTTGATGCAGATACAGCCGCTTTGAACCAGTCTATGAAGAAAAATAGCAACTTTTTCTTTCTTTAATATCTCCATGGAATGTGTGTGATTAAATACAAATCACTCGCTTGAAGTTACACTTAGTTCTGCTACTGTTTATTACAGGAAAAACACCTGAGGGGTGAACTAAGATACTATGATGGTGGTTTAAACTGGCTTTTCTCTCTAAACTGGCACATAACAAGAATAATTTTAGGCCAATTTTGATCCTTTCTGTACATTTCATTTGCTAAATAAAAGAGACGACTGCTTGAATGGAGAGGTATTAAGAATATAAAACTCACAATGGCAAAAATATGGGTGTAATTAAGACAAGAGACGTGTTAACCATGAATTCACAGTTGTTTGTACACGTCCAGTTATTTTGGATGCTGTTTTTACAGAAGGTATTTTGGAGGATAGTGTCATATCCTGGGAGTAGATGGTCCCTGAACGTGGCATAAAGCTGCTTCATATTCAGACTGTTATAAGAATCTACAATTACAATTGGATACTACTTCTCCATGTAGCTCCGTCCACGTGTTCCACAGGATATATATTAGCACCAAGCATGAAAACTTCCTCATTTATACCAACCAGGGGGAGAAAATGATTCCACTTCTTTGTAGGTGACAGACATAACGGGCTGACGGAGTTTCTCCAAAAAGTCGCTGATGGTCTGGTAGGCCAGGAAGATGGCCACCGCAGTCAGCAGCAGGTAGATGAAGATGAGCACCACCGTGAAGACGTTTTTCACGCAGGTTTTGCTGAATCTCATCGGTGGGCTGTACCCCCTGATGTCATCCTCTGCAGAGGAGAAACATTGAGAAAGACACATGTTTACGTGAAAGCTTGCTCTGACCTTTTATAGACATTAAATGACTGACCTTAGTGTTAGTATCTATGAACTGTATTAGTTACAGCGTGTACGTATGTCCAGTTTAACTTTCTACCAGAGACTTAAATCCAGAGTTAACTTCTCCAAAGCAGAGAAAAATTAAATATGCATCCATCATTTAACACAAGCTGCTACCTGGTGTGATGCTGCCGTTGGGCTCCTCGCTCTCCAGGTCTTCATTGGTTTCATCAAAAGAGTCTTGAGACTGTGTATTACCTTCCTCCTCCTCATCATCATTGAACTGTGTGGTTAAGAAAAGGACATTTAAGGTAGTATTTCTCATAAGGAATACAATGGATTCATTATGATGTGGGAGTAAGTATATAAAAACTAAGGTAGTTACACTTAAGTATACTATTACAATGAGCAAAATGGTGTTGAGATTAATTGAAGTTATTATTTCACCATTTTCTACTGACAGGTTTAAACTTTAACAGCCCCCTGTGTGTTATTGTGTAATCCCATTTGAAAAGTGATGACTAAATATAATAATAAGGAATAATGACTCAAAATAGGAATAAGCAAGTACTAGTTATCATTTCTGCTCTGAATGCAATTTACAAATGCAATAATTGAAGGTCTGCGCCACTTAATTGCAACTATGATTAAATTTAAAAGGTAAAATGTAATGTGTTGTTATACCTAATATCCAAATATCATATTCACATTATGTTTTAATGTAGATTTTAACATTTCTACTCAGGTAAAATATACTTTGTTTGAGTGTTGGAGCTCTGACATAATAAGTTTGATCACAACTGACTTTCTAGTTAAATAAAAAGACAGTGTTGCACCTCTGACAGAAAAGGTGATCCTCCAGAAGAGGCTGGCTCCTTTAAATAATTAAAAACCGTGTAAATTAAAGCCTCAAGAGGATTAGAAAGAAAATGACATTCATCTGACTGAGAAGAATTTATTTTAGTTTCATTAATTTAGTATGTAAAATAAATACCTTTGTAAAGCCAGGGCTGCTATTATTCATCATTATTCTGTTGAGCTTTCTTAGTTAACATGAACAATATCATTATGGAAACCATCAACTTATATTTTAGACTCCATCCCAACCACACTATGTAATGAAGTTTGTTTTTTTTCCTTTCCTGAGCCTGCTTCTATGGAGGGTCTGTTTTTCTCTTACCACTGACGCATGGTGCAAGAGAATTGGTTTATTGTATGCATTAGCTTATTTGTTATAAATGGACTATAAATAAACAACAATGAATTGAATTTGACTGTAAGTGCCTTAGGATGATAAAACTGCAACAGCAGTAAAAAAAAAAAAAACTACATAATTCAAATTGTCCAATAGGCTAGTGGGTAGAAATGAGTGTTTGAATACGCACATTGGTCACTTTATTGATTTTATAAAGCTGAAACTTAAATTTCTCTGGTACAATCGTAGCCTACTGAAAGGCGTTTCTATGTCTAGTCAATGAGAGTAATAATGGCAGCACCTGAAAGCACCACGAACAGAACATTAGGTTTACACATGATTTACATTTAAAAATTTATTGTAAGAAAAATAGCTTTAAAAGTGTGGCTGAAATGAAACAAATATTTGTCTAATTTCTCATGAGGAGTTGTGTGAATGGTCCTCAGTTGCTGGTCACATGATGTTTAGTTGGAGCCGCCGACCGTTTCGCGAGGACTCGTCTCTCTCCGAGCAAGTCCAGTGACCACCAGGCTTGATGGTACTGGTGTTTTCTGGTTATTGACTTTTAAACATTCAGGAAAACAAGCCGACACAAACACAGGGAAGTTGTAAACTTACCTCTTGGTATAACCGGCTGTTTTCCTTTCCGGGCATTCCTCTGCGCTTCTTTCTGACTACAACTTTCTCAGCTCTTCAGACTATTTGTGCGAAGTCAGAAAACTACTTTTAAATGATGAACACATTTTTTAAGGAAATGTCATCCCCCCCCCTTTGACCCGCGCACAGTTCCCAGGTTTCCGCTCAACTACAGTCCGTCACCCCCCCAGGAGGTTTGGTTCACGGAGATAAAGGACCATCCCATGATAAACACCTTACAGGCCGCGATACAATTTGAACCAGTGCTTCCTAAGTTCTCTTCTTGTTTCCTGCCCTCTTCCCTCTGGTTGTACCCTAATGCTGCATTCAGGTGCTCATGGGAAAAGTCAGCTTTACCGCACTGCAGACTACAAACTGAACTGAAAAGTCTCCGTGATATTTCTTAATCAAAAGCCTTGATATTTCTACCTGTTCATTCCTCTAAATACCTTTAAAGGATTAAACACAGTAGTTATATAAATATAGAGATATACAAGCTTTAAACAGCTAACCACTAAAGAAATGTGCTAAATTTTAATTATTGTTATTATTGTTTTTGTTGGTGTGTGTCTGTGCTATAAAAAGTATGTTCAATATCCTATAATTAAGAAAAAGGGTAACAAAATGACCACTTATAAACCTGAATCAATTAAGAGATGCAGAACTATTTAATAAGGTGATCAAATATGAGAACAAAATATTCAAAGCAACCACAAGGAGCTGCAGGACCCCACTTAGAGGCACAGACTAACACAAACCTGGTGTACAAAGCAGTTCCAGTAAGCAAACTGACCTCTAAAAGTGGCATCAACCAACTACAGAGAGGCATGAATTACTGGATATATATGTGAAAAGATGGCACTAAGATTTCACCAAAGGTAGGAAGTGGTTCAGTGAAAGGTTTTGTTTTTTGGTAATGGGGGGGGGGGTCACTGGCAACTCTTCCACCTGAAGTTGGATACGAGGCCAGTTTAGGATCATGTGTTCCTTTGGGAGGAAAGAAAAAGTGATGACACCCAGAGAAAACCCACGCAGGCCGAGGGGAGGGCCTGCAGACTCCTGCTGCTTGCTGGTTCAAATCCAGGACCTTTATGCTGGGCAGTGACAGAGAACCACTGCAACCCTGTGTCACAA
>JBBBVU010000021.1:20654986-20667165 GCA_037177055.1 Atherinosoma microstoma | reverse complement strand
TTTATTTATTTATTTATTTATTTATTTATTTATTTATTTATTTATTTATTTATTTATTTATTTATTTATTTATTTAACACATACCAAAAATTCCATTCCATGGTAGCTTGTTTGTTTAGTTGCTTTTAGAAATTATTGTCATCATCTTATAATAAACCTAATTTTTGGGCACATTTTGTGCAATCAGTTTTTGGCCTGTTCTCGCTGTTGGTCTTTGCCAACAGTAATATAACATCTTAAAATGAAAAGAATTTACTTTTAGTGAATGAAAATACATAGTCCATGTGCAATTTGTGTGCAGTTCTGAAATGTAAACAGCCTTTAAAATCCCCCCACAGGACCTGCTTCTGATTCTGAATCTGGCATCACATTTTGCCACTTCAGAGTAATTTAGGCAAAGAAAATGATGCTTTTCTGATTAGTGTTAACAACATTTCAGCTGACAACAGCGTGGGAGTTAAAAATAAATAGCTGTTAGTTCACAACCAAACAGTGTGACAAGAGTATTCCTGGGTGGATTTATTGAGTGTGTACGTGTGTGCGTGTTGTTTTGCATTTAAATTAAGTGTGGTGTCACTACTAGGACTTAACAGAGGGGGGAATAAAAGATAGACACACTCTAAGTGGCAGCATGTGCACAGAGGTGTAAGTGTGTGGTATGCTCTCACTCAGGTTATGGCCATGCAGCACCCAGCACCGACTCAGGGAAAGTGTTCTGCATGTTCTACGCCCTGCTGGGCATCCCGCTCACCTTGGTCATGTTCCAGAGTCTAGGTGAGCGGATCAACACGTTCGTCAGATACCTGCTGCACCAAGCCAAGAAGTGCCTGGGGATGCGTCAGACTGAGGTCTCCATGGCAAACATGGTGACGGTGGGTTTCTTCTCTTGCATGAGCACCCTGTGCGTGGGGGCTGTGGCGTTCTCCCACTGCGAAGGATGGAGCTTCCTACACGCCTTCTACTACTGCTTTATTACACTCACCACCATTGGCTTTGGAGATTATGTGGCTCTGCAAAAGGATGATGCCCTGCAGAATGACCCCCGGTATGTTGCTTTTTGCTTTGTTTATATCCTCACGGGCCTGACGGTGATCGGAGCGTTCCTAAACCTGGTTGTGCTTCGCTTCCTGACCATGAACACTGAGGATGAGCGGCGGGACGCCAAGCAGAAGGCCTTATTGTCTGCCAGTAAACCTAGAGGTGAGGTGGCTCGTCTATTACCCCTCTCAACCTCAACTTCCATCACGCCTGTAGCAGATGACTCCATGAAGGCTAAAGATTCAAAAGGTGCCTACACTGAGGTGCTGCATTTCCAAACTATATGTTCATGCTTGTGGTACAGGAGCAAGGAGAAACTGCAGGGCTCCATACCCACCATGATCCCTCAGGAGCTGACATTCTCTGATGCCTACATGCAGCAGAACAGTAACTGTCCCCACTACGTGGAGCCTGGATCAACAGGCTGCGTTTGCAGTCCACGTCAGTGCACGAGCATAAGCTCCATAACAACAGGCCTACACATTCTCTCTCCGTTCAGGGTGTTTAAGAGACGCAGCTCCGTCTAAGTCTTGCGCTACAATAGCTCTCAGTGCAGCCAATCTGATGCTGCTGAGAGGACAACAGCAAAGACATGGCTGCAAGTAGATATTTGTGGTGCTATAATCGCAGTATTCCAACTGTAAAAGGCGCAAAAGGAAAAAGCACATACAGCACGGTAAACAACAGAGTCTTACTCAAATATTTAATTGAGAAAGAACAGCCTGGTATGTTTTTATTTGAGGCTTCCTGTGTGCTTAGAGGAGTCAGGGTGGTACGATGTCATGTGGGTCACTGCATATGAAAACGCTGCAGTGTATATGGTGGACAGTGTACACTATTTAGAAGTAAAAAAACCCAGAAAAGGTGCTGAGCAGGTTGAGTGTACCGAGCAATGATGCGGTAAAATGACGAGATTAAAACAAGGGAGTACAGAGTTGTACTTCCAGGTTTGTTCCTGCATCATGTCTACATAATTAAAAAAACAAAACATTTTCAGCCTAGTTTTTGTAACTGGCCTCCTTATGTTGTCCTCAAAACTCATTTAAACAAGTCATGGTTGTGGGAGCTGCAGTTGAGCTGACGCATACCAATAACTTCATATGACTCACATGTGTAGCTGTCCTTGTTGTTGTGACTTCCAGTCCTCTCTGACAAAATTACCGGTGCCTCAGTCACAAACACTACATTATGTAATGTAACAAGTGGATACTTCAAAAAAAACAACGCAAACTGTAAAACTATATAAGCAAATAATCACAAGTTGACACTCACCAGCACTTAGAGAAGCACAATTAACAGGGTTTGTGCTTTAAAAAAAGACTGTTGGGATAAATCAACGACTCTGAACTCATCACGATGAGATTCACCAATTTTATATTTACTGCATATATGACGTCAGGTGTTTCTGTTACTTTATCCACTTGGTTGGCGATTACTAACGCTCTGTTTTTAGGCATTGCTGTCAGAGAAGTCCGAGCAGATACAGGTCTACTCCATATGGTTTCCTACAGAGCTGGTGTACACAATCCTACCTAGCACTCACTGTATGTGGCACGGTTACTGCACTATTAAAGGAGCTGTTTATCATTTTGAAGTTCAACTAGTACTTTGATGCCAAAGTTTATATGAGCATATCAGCTCTCATGTCTGCAAATGTATCATTAAATGCAGCTTCCATGTGTGTACCACACAATGATGAAGGGATTTTTAGGCTTTTTATTGGCTTTGTTGATGCTCTCATACTAAGCTAAGCTAACCCTTTTCTTGCTAAAACTCCAGGTTTTAATTTTTGAGTAAAATTTCCTTATGGAGGCCTAACCAACAGTGTTATTTTCCATTCTCTTGGAATTGTCCTTTGCTAGGAACTAATCTGAGATACAAAGATTTGGGTGAATGCCACAATCTTTGTAAAAAGTTTGCAAGTAGGACTTATGAACTAATTTGTTTGTAAGAACGGTTGGTGAATGTTTTCACTGTCCTTTCACTTTTCTTCTTTGCTCTCATTAGTAAGTGTTTGGTTGGAAATCCATGGTTAAAGACAGATACTATACAGGCATAGGGTTTTTATTATTTAGGTCACAGATGCTATTATGCCACATCGACACCGGCACTCAACAACCTTTTTACCATTATGACATACTGAGCAACAAACCCTTCTTTGGGCTGTTAGTTCCTATGATATGAAAACACATTGATATATATGCACATAACATCAGATTTATATCATAAAATCTTAACCTTCCTGTTGTCTTTGGGTCAAAAATGACCCGAAAGTCTGTTTAACTGCAGAGAAAACCCCTTTAATGTTTCCTCAACTAGAAGTTTTATAACTTTTCCTGAAGTGAACCCAACATTAGAAAAAGGGGCACCATGTCTTTATTCGTATTTCCATGGAAGCTTCTTGAGTACAAAGATTGTCTTTGGGTCATTTTTGACCTGGTAGCTACAGAGTGTAAAAAACCAATACACATAAACACAGATGGGCAGGAATATACACACATTCATGGACACACAGACACAAACACACACACTGCTGATTAATTTCAGACACAACCATCAGCAGAACCTTTCTGTTTTACAAGATATGGGTGGTCTGTGATGCAACATCCTATGACTGTACTTGCACCATGTTACATGACAAATTCTTCATCTCTCATGAACTCAGACTCCAGGTCTATATGGAGAACATTGCCATGGTTGGCACATCTAGAAAGAACCATCCTGAGCTTCCACTGGTGCACTGAAGGGAAGTCAGTTTCTTACATCACGTTTCTTACATCCCAAAGAAAAATAAGAGTCCTTAAATTCAGAGAAGAGAGCATCTCTCCTGCACCATTATTGGAAGCATCCTCACCAAATTGAATTCAAAACTACTTTCTTTTGCCAGGATCACCAACCCTGATCCTGGAGATCCACTGTCCTGCAGGGTTTTAGATGTTTTCCTGCTACAACACACAAGACTAAAATGAAATGGATCTCAAACTGCTTGTTGACATCTAAAACTTGGAGGACCGTGGGCCTCCAGGACCAGGATTGGTAATCTTTGTGCTATATATGTACTATTTCTTGATAAAAATATAGTTTACTACCTTTGCAGTACCTTAAGAAATAATAAGTCGAATAATAAATATACTTTAGTAAAGAAAAGATATGACATCTGTGTTGAAAAAAGAAAAGTGGTGTCCCTCTAAAAGGGGAAAACTCTGATATTCTAACAGTTTCTGATGAATTGGAGTTGTTTCTTCTTGCAAAATAGATTCAGCATTTCGGATTTAATTAAATGGCTTTATTTTAGATTATTAGAGAGAGTGAGTCATCTTTTACCCAGAGGTGTATACACAATGTGAAGACAACAGGAAAGTTAAATCAAGCTCTGCTTTGTAACCATAGCAAAACTACAGTTCAAAATTTAGTATCAAAAGCCCTTATGTGTAAATGAAAATAATCAGAAAAGTACCTTAAGAAAATACCGCCTAAATAATTAGTACTCCACCAAAAGATTTTGATTGTAAGACTGTTACAGATTATAAGAGGCACACTCTGTGTAGATACTGAACTAGAGTAGAGCTTGATGTTAAAATACGTAACACAAATCTGATGTTATGTTTTATCATGTTGATGAATATTCCTTACCTTTCTTAGCTGTTTCACTTATAAACAGATAACATATCACATGTCATAAATGGTTATGAGAGCTTGAGATGATGTCTCAGTACACAGAGATTAACAGTCAGATGAGGGGCCTGTTGCTCGAAACGTCATAACGATAAATAAAATGTTATACGTGTGCATTGATCCACAATCAAACAATCAGACAAATAAACTGATTACATGTTTTGTGGTGAGTCTGGGTTAGTTTCTAGCCAGGTGAATAAAAAAACTTCTTAAGATTAGAGCCTTAGTTGGATCGTGGTCACGATTAATATCCATCAAAGCTCCACTTTTTGATTATGTTCCTTTTTTACCACACAACTCTGAGGCTAAGAACTGACTGACTAACCAAACAAAACATCATCTTTTCAGATATAAAGCACACAAAACTGTGTGAATCACATCTGGATCAAACATGCAAACTATTCTAGTGGCAGAGTGACAGACTGTAAGGGGGGCAGGGTTGCCATGTTGGTACAATGGATAATAAGTTGGTTGTCAATCACAGATAATCACGATAAAACTAAGTCTGAGTGATTGGTGGAAAAAAGCAAAATTCCACTTTCAGCTCATATTGCATGCATATCTGGGTACATTTTTAGATGCTTTGTGTTGTATTTTTCTCACAATTAGTTTATTCCTACAGCAACAACAGAGTTTGAATCTTTGCCAATGGTTATTTTGTTTAAAACTCAGATTTTTTACTCCTTTTTTAACATTAAAACAGAAAGTTGACTGATTCCTATGCAGCTAAAAAAATAATCAGAGAGGAGACAGACTTACCTGAAAAGGATGAAGTGCACAAAAAAGGCTGCAACCAACAAATGTTTTTATTATCAATTCATTTACAAAATATCACGGTGCATTACTTAGTTGGCATAAAGCCAGAAAATACTGAAAGCGCCTGTTTCTGACGACCAGTTGTTTCTTTTCCAGCAGTTAAAAACGGAACAAAGATGTTAAGTTTTCTTCCATTATAATACAAATTAAATATATCTGAATATATCTGGAAAGCAGTGACTACAAAGATGAATTATCTATAAGAATTGTACCTCAATCAGAAAACTGAGCTGTCCATTCATTGAAAATATTTTCTTGCCCAGAGGAGATCTTTTCTTTTCAATCAAATAACAGCACCGAGTTGTTTACCTGTTTTCTCTGATCGTTAGGAGCCAATCTTGGGAATGCAGGAAGGAAATCACCCCCTGAAGCATAAATACATGAGCTATGAGGCAGTTCTAGTAAATGAGCAGCAATATTTTTATTCCAGTATCCAAAAATAAACTGATCATCACAAACAGATGATCTTAACATGTGTCTGTGGGTGGATTTTTTTTTTTTTCCTTTTAACTTTTTGGCATTTATTGTTTGGCTCGTGGGTGAAATCCTGCTCATGTAACACATAAAAACAGGTGCAAACATTACACGCTTGCCTGGTGTCACAGAAACTGCTCTTCTTTCGTAGAGAAATGGAGCTGTTGTGCTGGATGGAAATCTACGTTTTACACGTGATGGTGGAAGAAATCAAACATTTTGACTCAGCAGCGGTCTGTTGTACGTGTTATGTGAGACTTGTTAGCTATAAGTAAGGACTATGTCATGTTGCACCATGTTTTCCCAATCGCTTGCATGGAATGGACTTTCTAAAAGAAGACAAAAATTGTGCTCAAACACTCAAAAATTACTTGAAAATTTCTTGCCACGGGATGCAGTTGAGACTATGAATTTGTCTAGCAACAAAAAAAAAAACAACGCATCACATCTGTGAACAATATTGTATTGTTTATGATGAAAATTATAATTATTTTATCCAATAAATGACTGTTTTTGATTTTGGATGTTGCTTATTTGAATGCCATGATAATACAGTCACTGCATGTAATGAATCATAAGGTGTTTTTTTAATGATTATTATGCATTTCTGAGGAAGATATACATCATGCCAGCTGTAATCTTGGGATTTTACCATCTCCTCTTTTTGTCAACACATGCTTTGGGGAAAAAAAAGAAAGCCTGCTGAATGTATAGAAATGACCATTTGGACCAGATGGTTTCCCCCTAGGAATTCTGACTGAGGTCCAGTTCCGGACAACCTACAGCAGGTTAGTCACGAGCAAAAGTGTGACAGTGTATCATTATGTAATATCTTGTGGCCGTATGTATATGTTTAATCTCAAACTATTTAATGTGGCTCAACAAAAAAGGAGGGCGAAGCAAGTGAAACGCTCAAATTAGCAAATGGTATTTTTTATGTTTTAGCTTTTATACTACTTAAACAATTAGTTTAGGATACATTATGGATGAAAGGAAAGAATGTAACCAACAGCTTGTTGTCAAGTTCTGCCCAACCACCCATTAAATTGAGTCAGGTGTGTTGAAGCAGGGAAACATCTAAAACCTGCAGGACAGTGGCCCTCGAGGACCGGAGTTTGAGATTCCTATGCGCAAAGTTTTAAGTTGTTTTTTTTTATGACTCATCCATGCACAATTTATTCATTTTCACTAAGTTCACTAACATTCTACTCATCCAATCTACAACTCTCTCCAAAAATGTCTTTCTTTGGAGCTTTTTCTCTGTGAGCCATCCCTTGTTTTAATGTGATCATCACCTCGTTGCCAGGCTCTCTTATTGCTGAATTTCAACCAGCAGACAGATGGTATCATATTTTCTCTTTGATATGATGCAGAATTCATGATCAATGACAGCAAGCTGCACAGTCCTACAGGCTGTGAAGCAACCCCAAGTCAGACTTCTGTAACCACGTACAGCTACAATGTTCTTCGGTAAGCTCTGCATACTGTTATTATGCAATAACTCAAAGTTTGATTCATCCTACTAGAGCATGCTATTCCAAAAGGTGATTTTTGCTTATATGTTAACTGGTAAACTGTAGTTTTAGTCCAAAGTTCTTTTCTTTGCAGGCCAAATTTGTGCAAGCTTTTTGGATTACAAGCAAATGCAATTTGACATCAAAATGTGTCGGAGATTCACCAAATATTTGGATTCTTAGAACTTTTTTCTGCTTCAAAAGCTCTGAATTAAGTGCCTGCTTGAAGTGATGCAACAAGGAGAGCATTTTCTTCTCAATGAATTTAATTTTTTTACGTCATTTAATTCCTTTTTAAACCCTTTGCAAGAGTAATAAACATCTACAACTTGATTATAGTTGTAGCTCTTGCCATGATGATTTCACACACTTCAACAAAGAAATAAAGCCACAAAGAAAACTGTAGATGTCAGAAATTTAAAAGAGGAATTCATCTTGTAAGGGAGTCACTGATAATATATGATTTTGGTTTTTAAGAATTTGAAAGAAAGATAGATATAGAGGTGCAGTAATGTGTGAAAACCCGACTACAGTTTTAAACGTGTTTTCATACGATCGTCTTGCAATCATTGCATGACATCCCTGTGGTACAAACAGAGGTCTGAATGGCTTTTTATAAAGTAGGAGTCCAATTTTGGAGGAAAGACCATCAACAAATTAAATGACAAAGTTATTACTGGAAGATGAAAACATTTTCATCCATACATACACTAATTAAATGATGTCCACTAAGAACAGGATTATCATATCAAAGTGTCAGTTGTTAAGGGCAATTAGGAATGCATCTCATTATTCAAATTTGCTTGCCACTGCAACATCAAACCAGATTGAGTGACCTGGCCCCCTGCCTGTGAATCCGCCTGCAGCCATTAGACGTGCAGCACAGAGAAGCAACAGAAGGAGCATCCATTCGACAAATCCCTGTATTGACCCCCCATAGCTGGAGCATCTGCTGTTTTCTACTTTGGCCACAGACCTGAGTATCTATGTCAAAGACAAAAATAGTTCAACTGAGAAGGTCAGCTATGACATTACGTCACCTAGTCATGTGTTGTTGTTTTTTTTAATTTTGGAAAAACTCTGGACAGATTAAAACTTTTCTCATATCAATAACTCTTTATGGACTGTGTGTATCTGTTATGTTAGCTGTATTGATTTTGATATTTACTTTTTTTTCTCCTTTTTTAAAGGTAAACTTCTTAACTGATGACAATTTCAGGTGATTTCTCAGTTGTCATAAAGTATGTAAGGCTCCCTAAAAAGTAGCAGTAACTTTTAACTAAGCAACAAATTAACTAAAATATATGGAAGACAGTTTCCAAGACTTCTAAATTAAAAATTACCGTATAGTATCTCATAAAACTGAGAATCATAGTCATAATTATGTGACAAAAAGTCATAATTGTGAGATTCAAAGTCACAATTATGGCATAAAAAGTCATATTGTAAGATTCAGTGTTATAATGATGAGATTGAAAGTTAAAATAATTAGATAAATTATGTAATTATGTTTCAAAGTAATTATTATGAGATAAAAGTAAGAAATATGAGATATAAAGTCATAATTATTAGCTTCAAAGTTATAATAATGAAATGAAAGTTATAATTTTGAGATTCAAAGTCATAATTATGAGATAAAAAGTCAGAAATATATGCTTCAAAGTTATGAGATAGATGTTGTAATTATGAAATTTGAATTCATAATTATGAGATAGAAAGTCAGAAATATGACAAAGTCATGATTATGAGCTTTAAAGTTATAATAATGAGATAAAAGTTATATTTATGAGATAAAAGTTATAATTATTAGATTAAAACTCGTGATATAAGATAAAAGACAGAATTAGGAATTATGAAGTCATAATCATGAGTTTCAAAGTTATAAAAATTGTGAGATTCAAAATGAGATAAAAAGCCATAAATACGTGATATAGCCTAAAGTTGTGATATTGACCTTAAAAGTTATAATAATGAGGTCCAGAGTCATAATTATGAGATACTATATCAGAATTTTAACTTACAAGTGACATAAACGGGCTTCCAGAATAATAAGACCATGATTGAAAAGATGACATAACTCATGATAACCTCTGAAGCATGCTGTTGTTGTCTGAGTGTCCGTGAACGTAACATTTCGAGGCTGCTGCCCCTTTAAATAAAAGTTCAACGTCCAAAGAAAGTCTGCGACGCTCCAAAATGGACCTGAGGGGGCTGACTGTGAACGCGTTGGCCCAGAACAAGAGAGCCGCTCTTCTGGTCGGCGGAGCCGGAGCTGCACTCCTGGGGCTTGGTCTTGGATATAAATATATATGGAGGCCAGAGAAAGCCGTCCGCGTGGGCGTAGTGTCGCAGCTTCTCATACATCCCCTCAAGTCCGGCAAAGCGGTGTCTGTGGCTCTTGCAGAATGCCAGAAACTGGGATTGAAGTTCGGAGAGCTGCAGGATCGGTGAGTGTTGCGCAAAAAAAGTTTTCCAACTCTTCTCCTGTAATGTGTTTACTGAGCTGTTCAGACATGAGCGTAATGGTTTAAGCTGCTGAAACAGTTACACAAGCATACACCGACTTTTACTCATAAATAAGATTACAGCTCACAATTTTTTTAAATGTGTCCAGTTAAGGCTAATCCAACATATCCACCATCATACTTTTATCTGTTGGAACTAATAAACTTTTTACACAAGATAAAAAAATAAAAAATGGAAAAGCTGAAAAATCTAAATGTTCACAGCTGTTTGCAGTTGTCACAGATTAAACCTCTTCATACTTTGCAATACTACTTGTAAAGCAATAGTTTGATTACACAAATAAAGCATCCCTTTGTTCTAGATCACATTCAGTGGGCTTGATAAAGGCATATTTATTTAAGCAGAAGCGCAAACAAGCTGGCGACAAATTCAGCTCAAACACGAAAAGTAACATGTCAGAAAAATAATCAAGAAATCTGTATATTTCTATAATGCTTGAGCTGTTCTAAGTGTTTAAAAAATACATTTTGCAGTCCATAGCAGAGAATATAAATAAAAATCTGATGTAATATCTGGATTTCTGCACAATTTGCCAGCCGTATCCAAGGCAACCAGTGATGTCATCAATCCCCTCCTTGTTTGCTTTTCTTCTCTCTCCTGTAATTAAAGCCTGTCAAGAGTTCAGAGTGCAGGTTTATTGTCCCAACACTGGACATGAACCAGATGAACTGATTATGCAGATTGGGGGTTTTCCACATTTTGTGTGTGTTGTGTTTGCAGACACTGGCTGGTGGTGACTGAGGATGGCCACATGGTGACAGGCAGACAGGAGCCCCGTCTGGTGTTGGTGTCTCTGACCTGCGAGGGAGGTCGTGTTTGTTTGAACGGACCAAGCATGGAGGAGCTGAAGTTCCCCATCAAACAGCCCGACAACCCGGTCCTCAACTGCAGGTTTTTCATTATTGTCATTTTTTAATCCAAACAATTTTCTTATTGAATGTAGGACAGTTACATAGTCCCTAACTACTTGCTAAATGAACATTTTGATCAAGCAAAGTCTACATTTTTAAAAGCTGACATTATAACCCAACATATGCATGACACTGTGGGGGGGGGAGTCCTCAGCAGCAGAATGCTGCACCCACAATGCAAGAAGGAGCAACATCACAGGTCATTCATCCCAACTGCTGTTAGACTCTTTAACACCTGCATTGCATACAAGCTTTTACAGCAGTTTGATGTAAATGCTTCTCCTGTCATTCAAGTTTTTAAGAGCAATAAGGTTTGTATCCCTAAGTTACTAATTCACTTACACACCATGTGTGTATGCATATTTTTGTAACTTGGATTTCAAAATCTCTCTCTTAAGAGGCACTCATTGTTTATAGTTGGTCCTCTCACTGGCCATTTTATCAGGTACACTTGTTTAATCTTAACACAAATATCTAATCAGCCAATCACATGTTAGCAAGTCATAACATTTAATCATGTAGACGTGGTGAAGACGACTTGCTGAAGTTCAATCTGAGCATCAGAATGAGGAAGAAAAGGGATTTAAGTGACTTTAAATGTGGCATGGTTGTTGGTCTGAGTATTTACTGGGATTTTCACACACAACCATCTCTAGGGTTTACAGAGAATGGTTTGAAGAAGAGAAAATATCCAGTTAGCAGCAGTTATCTGGACCTAAATATGTTGTTGATGTCAGAGGAGATTGGGCAGACTGGTTGGAGATGATAGAAAAGCAACAGGAACTCAATTAAGCACTGGTTCCAACCAAGATATGCAGAATATCATCTCTGACCACACAACACGTCCAACCTTGAAGCAGAGCGGCTACAGCAGCAGAAGACCACACCGGGTGCCTCTCCTATCAGCTAAGAACAGGAAACTGATGCTACAATTCACACAGACTCACCAACACTGGACAATAGAAGATGGAGAAATGTTGCCTGATCTGATGAGTCTCTATTTCAGCTCCACATTCATATGCTAGACTCAGAATCTGCTGGAAACATCATGAAAGCATGAATCCATCTTGCCTTGTGTCAACAGTTGAGGTTACTGGTGGTGTAATGGGGTGGGGGATATTTTCTTGGCACACTTTCAACCACTTAACACCAACATGGCATGGTTTAACCAGCACAGCCTACCTGAGTATTGTTGCTGACCATGTCCATCCCTTTATGAGCACAG
>JBBBVU010000021.1:20637509-20649739 GCA_037177055.1 Atherinosoma microstoma | reverse complement strand
CCTGGAGAGGCAGCGTTCAGTTTTTATGCTCCTCACATGTGGAACAAACTCCCAGAAACCTGCAGGTCTGCTGAGACCCTCAGCAGTTTTATATCAGGGTTAAAAACTTTTCTATTTGCAGCCTTTTATGAAAACAATTGATGTTTATCCTATTTTCTTAGAGGGTTTCTTTTGTCGTTTATTATTTTGTTATTTCATTTTTGTTTTAATTTTTCTTAATGCTTCTTCTGCACCCCGCTGTAATGTTTCTAATGTTTTATGTAAAGCTCCTTGAATTGCCTTGTACATGAAATGTGCTATATAAAAATGAACTTGCCTTGCAGTCCCACAAGTCTTCACACTTTTAGCATCAGACTGCGCTGCAACTCCTGATTTAAAAATAATAATAATTTTGGCCCCAGTTTTAGTGGCATATAATGGCCAGTAGGGAGCAATATGGCTTCAACCATGACAAGAGGAGGAAGTAATGATGAAGTGTGTGCTTTCAGGTTAAAGCAACCAATGTTTAGAGGACTGTTGGATGGAAAAATTACCAGTTTATTTCACATTTCATTAATGTTTCCCTTTTCCTCACAAAGTCTAACCATCCTCATTTTTAACCACATACGTTAAAGCTCTGATTTGCTTTATTTAAATCACAAAACAATTTTGAACTTATACATAAAAACGGACCCAAACAGAGAGGTCAGATCTCATCATGGCTGCTCTGAAAATCAGTGTAACACTGTCACATTTCAGACAAAGCTGAGAGAAACTCACTCTTACAGCTTCTGTTTTCGGATCCTGCCTGGTTTAACATAACATATCAGCCCTCTGGTGATGCAACAATCCTGGTGCTGTAATTATATATTCAAGTTTTCTGTTATGGAGTTGATAACACATGCCATGAAAGGCACAGCAAGATTTTACTCATCTGTTACTTAACCATTATAATTCAGTCCTGCATCTTGGTATCGTGAGCTTGTTGCATGTCATTCAAATATGAAAGTATCACCTTTATAATAGGAGAAAATGTTCACTTTGTGTCAGCATGTGTCTGGAAATTGTTTTGGTAATGGAAAAATGTTGTCGTTTTAACACTTCATAGCGTCATCCTGCTAACAGAACAACCACAGGTAATGACACACAGAGCTAATGGGAGCTGTTGCACAACAGAAGAGCTTCTTCCAGCCATCTGCCTGTCATTACTGCTGTCACAAAATGGGCACTTAAAGAAAGATAATTTAAATACCCTTATATCCATTTGCCTTGAAGAAATAAGTCAGACATTACAGGGT
This sequence comes from Atherinosoma microstoma, assembly GCA_037177055.1. Classification (NCBI taxonomy): domain Eukaryota; kingdom Metazoa; phylum Chordata; class Actinopteri; order Atheriniformes; family Atherinidae; genus Atherinosoma; species Atherinosoma microstoma. Next base: position 20,648,462 of record JBBBVU010000021.1, on the reverse strand, counting down.
ATGTAGCCCACAATACCACAGGATTGTTAAATTTTTATATTTCAGCTCTAATTTCCTTGTTTTTCAGGTTTGATGCAAATACTAAACTTCTATTTTACTGTATGTTATGCTATGGCAAGGTACAATTCATATTGTGTCATCACATAGCATCATGTTATATGATGTCCTGTTATGCCATGGTAAGTTTATGTCATGTCATTTGCTTTTCATTGTGAGTTGTGCAACAATATGACATGCAGAAAAGCTTAAGTTATGAGTAGATGACTCTAATGTTGTATAATGCATTTAAATTTTTCAATAACATGATCCGATGTTGTACCGCATGTTTCATGTATATTTTAACCGTGTTCTGTTCATTTTTCAAGTACATTACAGCTATGTGAAAAGAAATGCCCACCTTATTTCAATCTAAGGTCTTAAGCATTAGGATTTTATAAAGATAGAGCAGATTTCTTATTACATAGAAGTTTTATTACATAATTGCTGATGACTTTCCTTCTTAGCATCGTGCTAATGATCTTAGAGAAGCTGGAGTCCATAATTCTACACTAATAAAGATTATTCACAAGACAGTTCCCAGGAAATTCCCATGGACTAATAAAAACTAGTATATTTTTCCTTATGTCTTCCTGTGTTCAACCTTTATAAGACAGTGATTTCTACCCCTCTTTTTTTACTTGTTTGTTTACTCTTTCACCTGAGTTCAGCTTCTTTGTGTGACTAATTGAAGGTTGTACTTTTAGGAAGTCAAAGATGATTGTCTCCAGGTGTTGCTTGTTTGGAGGAAGCCGTTTCTAACCATGCTCTGCAGCATGACCCAGTTTTTTGCTTTGCATGGCTGTTTTGCCGTTTGTGGGATGAGGTTTATGAAGAGATGTGGTTTAGATTCCGATCTGAAAGTGGTGAATTAAAGTAATGACAATCACAAATGTTGACAGAGTGGCTAAAAGTCATCAGATAGCTGTTCTAATGGGAGCACAACAAATGGGAAAAGCCACAATATTTTAAGTCTAACATGTTTCTTTAAAAGAAAAAGAAAAAAAAACAATAATTCATGATTCATCTTTGAAATAAAAAAAAAAAATAACCCTCAGCATTTTTTTTATTTTCACTCTTCCTCCAAGGAAGAGTGACCCACCATGAGGCACTCGTTCAAAGGAGATAATCAAGTGAGCTGGCTTCCTATATAGTGTGTAAGATTTTTCCACAGCCATAGTTAAGCTGGTATGTTGGTCTCATTCTTTGTTGTCATGCTCTCTCATCTTATGTTTTACCCAAAGTTGCCACAGTTTACTGCAGCCTTATTCGGGACACATAAAATCCATAACATAACAGGAAAATTGCTAGCAGGGAAGACGCTGTGTGATTTAGATTTATGTAACCTCAGCAGGCACCAGCGCACGTGGAAATCAGCATGGCTTGTTATTTACTGCCGCCACGGTCACAGTGGTTTCAGCCATGAACAGCGATGTGGGCTTTAATTACAGACTTTATGAAAAGCACAGACACGTTTCATGTTTATTTCTAACCCTTGTATGTATAGTAAAATTAGACCATCTTAACATCACTGAGGTTTGATATAGTTGGAATTTTTTGTGTGTGTTTGCTGCTTATTTTGACTTTAGAATTTTTTTGCTATGTTCAAATTACAGAAGCAGCAGAAACCAGCGACTTTAGTCCAAAATAAAACATCCAACAGAGACATGCCTTATACCCTAAAGGACTAGCTCAATATTTTTGGGAGAGGCTTGAATTAGCTTTTTTGTTTTAGCTAAAAGTTGATGGGATCAATAGTACTGTCACGTCTTTACGGCAAATACAAAGCTACAACACCTGGCATAGAATAAAATAAAATGTCCAAATGTATATACACTACTCAATAGTTTGGGATTACTTTCCCATTGGATTTTAAACAAAAACTTATCAAATCACTCTGTTTTAGGCAATTCTGAAAGAAATGCACAAGTCTAAACATGCAAATTAGTCTGTAGTTCAAAGAAAGTACTTAGAGACTATAATAAGTGGTTGCACCTGGTTAAATTAAAGGGAACTTGCCCCAATAAGAGAGCAAACAATGGAAAAGATTAATAGGCTCCTTCAAAATGGTCACTCAACACAGATGGAACAAAAGATTTTAGTTTAAATTTGAAGCAAGTACAAACAAGACAGGAAGGCTCTAAAAGGGGAAACATACAGGTAAACAGAGGAATGTGTCAAAACTTCTAGACAGTAAATTCTCAATGATGCTGTTACAATGAAACACAAAGATAAAAAAAAAAGCTCACTTCCAACAGCACTGATGATATAAGTTTGTATTTCAGGTAAAGGACCAGAGGAGACGACATTCGTTTCCTCTATAATAGATGTACGATCAATTATGATACTTTTGTCATTTCAACAGTCAATTTGTAGGATGGTAATTTATCTTGCTATAGAGTTTAATTTCTAGTTCTATTTTCAGAAAAGACACATTAACTCAGTAACATGGTGAGCACTCTGGGTCTCAATCGGAATGAAAATTGAAGGTGAAAATCAAATAGCTCTGAATAATTGCAATCATATAAATCAATTCATAAATAATTTTAATTACTCAGCGCAGGAAACCAACAGATTGAATGGAATTTTGTCTTTGATTCGGTCCCCCATTATGAAGCATGCATAATGTGGTAATTATGCTCTCATCATTCTCTCAACAATTAATCAAATAAGCCAGTTTCCGCATATGCAAATGTTACAGCCAACAGTAATTCTTTCTCAAACAGAAATATAGAAAAAAATATCATAATGAAAGACGGCCTTTTAAAGTGCTTTTGCATTCTTTTTGTCTGACTTTTTTTTTCATTTCTCTAGTTTTTTTGCTTTTCATCCTCAAATTTCTCTCATAGTTTTGTATGAGAAGGTGAAATGTTGCTTTTCATGTCTTCTTATCTTAAGTCCAGTTTTCTTTTTCTGTGTTTTTCTTGTTATATTTCAGGTTGATGAAGTATTTCACAAATTGTTTGAGTTGTCTGTGGTGGTTTTATTTATCTCTGACAGGCTTCGCCGTACCCGTCTTCTCCCTCTGTGCCTTAGTTGTCTTACCCAGAGTTTCCTTCTTCTTCATTTGTGTCTTGTGAACTTTCTTGTCATCTTTCTTGTGCAGCACTTTGTTTTTCTTCCATGGTTTTGGCTTATTCTTCTTCTTTGCTTCCTTATTCTGTGGTTTTGTTCTGGGCTTTGCAGTGGCGGCCAACGTTGCCACGCTTGTTGCAGCCGCTGTGGGTTTGACCTGGCTCCTTGTAACTGGAGGTTTGGTGGTCAGTTTGAATTTTCTCGGTGGTGGTCGTGTAGGTTTTTCATTCGTGTTCAGCACAGTCACTGAAATGACACGGATGTCAGTAAGTACCCATATTCACAACTCAACAGCCACACATGTTGTATCTTGTAAAACTGGATTGAATATTTGGCTCTGAAATTGGACCTAAATGTTTGAAATTTCTATTTTAAATAGGTTTGATGTAAAATGGGAAGCTGCTTTTTATAGTTTTTATATTTGACCCCAGAGTAATTATACAGTTAGGAAAATAATTAAAAATAAGGGGGAAAAAGCCTATTTTCAGAACAAGAATAAGCCTGCTGGGAACGATTTATTTTTAGTAGTTTTGATTCATCTCAAATATTAATTTAACTGTTTGTATATAATGTAGCATTTAAGTGGCTTATGTGCAACTTGACTGAACCAAAACATTTCTCATCATTCCAATAAATTTCAGTGGCTTCACTCTGCAAAACAAGGTCCTTAGAAGCCCGTTCCTCTTTGCATAAGTCTGCGCACCATAAACACCATAAAGATTATTTAAATGTCTAATGTTATAAGGTGACTTACATTCCCGAGGTACGAAAGGGAACTTTTTCCCCCTCACTTTAACAGGGACCGGCTTCTGCTTGCATTTCCCTGGAGGAGCTCGCCTGCAAAAAGTCCACAAATTGAAGCTTAATTTCAGTAATGTTAGTAAAATGATTCATTTGTTTGTGTGGGGTTTCTTTTATATAAAATTACAACGTGGTGCAAAAGTCTTGAACTACCCCTTGTTTCTTTATAAACTGCATGGAAATGGGTTCAGCGATTTATCAAATCATATGCAAACAAAGAGGAAATTACAGTATATAAGGTGAAAACAGTGTTTGTCCAATTCTAACAAGCTTCAATGTCAGTATCTAGTATGAACACCTGATTCTATAGCCTGCAGTTGTCCTTTAATTTCTTTAAGTAGTCTTCAGGAGTAGTTCTCCAGGGTTCCTTTTGATCTTTTTTGTTCTCTTTCAAGATGATCCCACACTGCTTCCATTATGTTGAGCTTCAGGCTCTGGGGAGGATTCATCCCTCCATCAGACCTGTCGTCACTAAAATTCAGTCCACTTCTTGTTTCATTAGCCAAATCTCTACCTTTTTCCCCTGTTTCTCTTCCTTAAAGGGAGACCGTGTAACTTTTGACCCAAACATTAGTCTACTGTGAGTAATAATGGATGATTTCTGGGGTCAATATACAGTGTTTGACGCGTGTCGGCACTCTGAAGGGGGCTGCCTTCTTCAGAAACCAGACATTGTAACTTTGCAGGAGCGGATCCGTCTCTCATGGGATCATGTGACCTGGAGTGCTTTGCTTTACGGCTCCCCCTCTATAAACACAGAGGGCTCTGCTTTGTGATACTTTTTTCTCATGGCTGAACAAAGTAAAAAGGTGAAAATAATGTCTGAGGAGGCCAGAAAGAGAAAGACTGTTTAATTTTGCAATAGTGTAAAGTAGCCTGTGGGACGTTACAGGTTTAGCGCCCCTAGTGACCAAAAGTTACACGGTATCCCTTTAAGAATGGCTTCTTGACAGCCATCCGTCCATGGAGACTGTTTCTTATGAGGTTTCCCTCATGTCCTGAGAGATGGATCTGAGAGGTCTTTTCTGGAATTTTTTATTATTATTATATCTACAGCAGATAGCTTTTTGGGCTTACCAGTTTTGTGAACCACTTTTCCAGTTTCTTCACTGTACACCATGCTGAGATTTTTTTTTGCTAACAGCGCTTTGGGAATCACCTTGTTGGTGCAACATGTTGTTTTTGCCTGTTAAATTGTCAGACTGAACAACTGAAACAAAACTCAACTCTCTTGAACATTTAGTCAACCAGATCAATTCTAACCACTGTACAGTATGTGACTCATAAAAGCCATGCTGGTTGCATGAAAAATCCTCAAAATCATTTTAACAAATAAGGAAAAATAAATAAAAACACCAATACCAACCACCTAAACTAAAACAGCAACCAAAATAACAGCCAATTTCAACAATGGACAATTAAGGGTCAGAAATGCTTAACAAAAACTGAAGCAGACTTGTCATAAAAAACAGAGCTACTATGTTAATAAGTCCATAATATAACCAGGTTTAGGCTGAATAAACAATACAGACTGAAGAGTTGCAGATGTATAATGTTTTCAAAGGTTATAAAACTATTCTACTTTCCTCCTTACGCCTTATTTTTTGCCAAAGCTCCAGTATGTAAACAGTTAGGTTAAGACTTAAAAGTATACGGTTGTAAGGGAGAAAACTTGATCCCACTATCTTGCCTTATCAACTAAAAGTTTGAAATAGAGGATCAAAGGCAAAACAAAAGCCAAAGGTCGATGCATATCAATGGAGATTAGCATTGGCATGGATGAGTTTACACCCTCCACTATTCCTTTGTTCCACTTTATACGCCTTTTAAATTTCAAGTTCTGCCATTATTTCAGGCTGCTTGAACAAGTATGCATGTGGGTATACATACTATATATATATATATACTTATTTACATCATAAAAATAAGTAAAGGTGATTTAATCAAGTGCTGCTCATGCAGAAGTAAGTTTATCTGTATTTGTCACAGGACGATTCCCTGAACCACAATCCAACATGGGACCTTAATTCAAACATTTTCAATATAAATGTGCTTATGTTACTCCTCTTGGTAACAGTTTGTCTCATAGATTAGGTCAGTTTAGATTAAAAATATCCATAGATGTCCATAAAGTTGACAAGCTAAAGAAAACTTATCGACTATCAGTCAATAAGGAGGACTTTGGGGATGTTACGTGTCTGATACTACACCTTGACGGGTCCATGAATTTAAAGACTGTTCCATGAGGTGACATAGCGCTGGGGTAAGAAGTGGCCAGAAAATACAGCTCCCCTGAGAAAACACAATCAAATTCTCAGTAGTGTCACATTATTACAGTCCAGAGCTAAACCAAGTAAGAAACTACACAAATGTTACCTGCTTCATCTTCAGCAAAAGAGATGATGAACTTGTGGTGATGATTGATGAGTCCAGGAAAAGAGCAGGTTGTGGCATCACCCATACATACACTCCTCTCTTCCCAGTTTCCTGTTGACTTATCTTCTTCTAACGCCATGATGCGACTAAAACATTGACAGCAATCATTGATATTGTCACAACCAACAAACATTAGAACCTGAGTCAAGTTTTATGAATAAAAACAAAGGGACCTGTGGCCTCAGGGGGTGTTAAAATCACTGAAAAAGGCTCAACAGCTGACTATAGAAACCAGGATGATAAAATTACTTCTCCTTCCTTGCGAAAAAAAAAAGCAAACAGAAAACATTTGTGTTTTTAATTTTATTCAGCACAGATCTCTTACCCACTCATAAAGTCTCCAAAAACGTACAGGCCGTTCAGATTGGGTGATTCACATCCTCTGTACACATATCCCCCTGTCACAGACTTCCCAACATGATGGCTATATGCAAATATAGGGAGGATGTCATCTGTTGTGGCAGAGAAAGACACGCTGGATTTAACTCAAATCCGAAGCTTGTGGGAAAAAGTTATTTATGCCAGAAGTAACAGGTGGTGAAAGTATCAAAAAATAGACTTTGATTTTAATCATGAGGGGGTGTTTAACACGAGAATACTCACTCAAAGAGGAGTTTTGGCACAGTTTAATATCATAGCACTCAAAGCCCTCTTTTGCCCTCCATCCATAGTTTCCTCCCTTCTCGATAATGTCGATCTCTTCGTAGCGGTTTTGACCAACATCTCCACAGAATATTCGGCCCCTGCCGTAGCGGCTCACCGGGTCCCCGCGGTCCACAGAGCATCGCCACATGTTCCGGACCCCGTATGCAAACACCTCTGGCCGGGCGTCTGGATCATTGAGGAACGGATTGTCAGAGGGAATCTTGTACTGTCTCCCACCGGAGTCACTTCCATCCACATCAATGCGAAGAACTTTTCCCAACAGAGCACTCCTGGGAAACGAGAAGAAAACACAGCGGAGCACCTTAAATGCAAAAAAAAATCACAAATCAAACAACTCATTTGCTGACGTGAAAGAATATAAAGTTGCTACAGTGTAGAGGTTTTAACAGATAAAATAATAAATGTTAAGGACAAATTATTTTAGATGCTCTATTTTATAACTGCCATGGATAGAAACTATAAATTATGTATTGCCTGCAAGTTATGGGTAAATAGCTGGTATGAATCTAGTTTTTTGGAGTTATAAATATCAATTAATCCATTTTTAGCTTCTCTTCATTGGCTCCCAGTTAAATCCTCCATTTTCCCCTCTTTACTCTTTATTCTCGATGTATGGATATGTGGCATTATTATTGTTATTAAAATCATCTTGTGTCTCTCTTTTTCTCTCTCTCAGCAGGTATCCCTGACTTACAGTTATGCTGCTTGTCGATCTCTCTTTCCCGTCCTCTCCCCCTCCCATCTGTTAAAAGGAAGTTTTTCCTCTCCACTGTCGCCCACCACCTCGTGCATGCTCAAAATGGGTGACTGAATCAAAGAGAAGATTCAACCCAATCTGTTAGTTTCTTGAGCTAGCCAATAATTTATATGAATTGGTTTATATAGACACAATTATTAAAAACTAATGGACTAATGTCATGTAATGGATTTGTTTTAATTGAATTATAATTGGACTACAATGAGTTGTACTGAATTGGACTGTGTCTGTAAATGTGCCTTGAGATAACTTTGGGAATTGGTGTTGTATAAATAAAGCTGAATTAAACTAAATTGAACTCAGTTAACATGTCCATTGTTATGGGCTGTGGGTTTGGTTTAGTTCTTGTTTGGTTTCTCTTTCAAGTATTATTTGGTTCAGGCTGAGTCTGTGTCTATCTTGTGTCCTTTCTTATTTCAGTTCCTGATTGCCACACCTGCTCCTCCCAGTTTCTTTTGCTCAGCGTCAGATCCTTGCCAAATCTTTCCTGGTTGAACTATAGCTCTGCCTTCTCAGAGCTGCTTTGTTATTTTGTCTGTAAAGAGTTTTGTTATTTAAGTTTGGCTCATGCATCTTGTAATCCTTCCATTGCAGCACCTTTAGCTTCATTTGAAAAAATTCTGGTTCCCACATTCGTCTGCCTTCTGCCTGATTGTCCTGCATTTGGGTACTACCTCCTCATTACCTCTTATCCACACCTCATGACATCATGAGATGCTCTGTATGTGTTCCAAGACATATGAGCAAAATTAGTCATCAGTACAATGGCTGGTAGTTTCTGCTTTGAGCTGCAGAGCAACACTTACAGTCATGACAAAGTGAAGTCAGAAGACATGGAAGACTGGAGGAACAAATTCTGACAACTCTGTCAGAATATTAGCCCACCAGCTTATACGGTTGTGCTGAGAGGAACTCACAAAATGAGAGGCAAGCCATAGCTCATTTCATCATGACTGCTTGGGCCAGTTTAAGACCCATTTATGCTCAAGGCTAAAGGCGGATACGGAGCATTTTATCCCTCTTCTGCATCTTTAATCTGTGTAATTTGGTCCGTTTCCGGGGCTCTTGCGGATGCGTATGCTAGCAGATAAGAGTACCTACCACCGGAAACCACGGGGCAATGTTGAGCAGTGTAGCTGAAGTGTGACCCGTAAAAGCTGTTGTTTTATGTTACTGTTTTTATCTCTTTTGTTTTTCTGTCAATTGCTTCTGATACAAATGTTAATTTCCCTTACAAGGGACAAATAAAGACAATCTTAATCTTATTCTTAAAGAAACAAAAGAGAAGAATAAAAATGTTCTTAATGAATGCTCAGACCACCGCGGCCTATTGGGCGGGTTGACGTTTGAAACGGGCGTACCTAATTATGTACGTGAGGGGAACATTGACGTGCCTTTTGTCAAGCAGCATTAACCACTGGCAGCTGGGACTCGATGCGAGCTAAGTTAGCTGTCATTACTGGCTGATGGGCAGATGCAGGGGGTGGGACCACATTAGTATATTCATAATTGTATCTAAAACATTCATAAAATAATGAGAAGTTTTTCATGCTAAAAACCTTTAAGTGTACAATTTATACAAAATAATTTTTTACAAAAATGAAACAATCTTATTTCATTTAAAAATCATATTCTCATTTTAGAAAATCAATAAAAATGTCATTTTCATTTTTTTTTTTCAATTTTAAATCCAATTTCAGGGATTAAAACTAAACTATTTTTCATCCTAATAACTTTAGTTTGATTTGATGAACGCATATTTTAAATGAGCAAATAACTACTTTTGTGCCACTTTAAAGGTTCCATACTTTCACTGGAGTTCAGAGATTTGTCAAAGTGTACCAAGAATGGCATGTGATAACCAAACACCTGCTTTTTTAGGACATTTTTCCTTTTATTCCTCATTTTTTTCATTCTTAACAAAAAAAAAACAACAAAAAAACTAATGAACAGAGAAGGAATTCATCTCATGGTACTGTGACGAAAACCTTTCAAAGCAGCAGAATTCAGAGGGGGATTTACCAGAGTATTCTTCATTAAAGGAAAAGTACATCACAAATCTGAAAGCCTTTCTCAGTTGAAGAGATGTCATTGCTGTTGGTCAAGAGTTTAATTTACCTACTGGCTTTTTTGGCCATGAGTTGTTGATCTAATTGGTTGAAATCATAGTCAGTGATGCATTTGCTGAAGACTCGGCAAAGTACACGACAAGCATTTTAGTTTTCTCTGAAAATCTCCCAGACGGCGGTAGCAAACCACATGATGCTGTAGGTTAATGTGTCAGTACTTCATAGAAAAGAAAAAGCATAATTCTGTAGGAATACCTTTTAACTCTGCTATTCAAGTTTTCTCATACTTGAAGAAACCTGAAACCCCTTACTTGTTTTGTGCGTTGCCATACTTCCCAAATGGATCCCCAGCTTTTCCACCATCTCCAGTGAAGATGTACAAATAACCATCTCGACCAAACAGGATCTGGCCTCCGTTGTGGTTTGCAGCTGGCTCCTCAATTTCTAAAATAACCCTGAATGTGAAAAAAAAGGATGCATATATTACATATATACAGTTACATATATTATAAATGATATAAAGGTGATCCTCTTGAATTTCCAGACTGGTTTCTATTATTCTACATGGAGAAAAAAGACCCCTGGTTTCATTAATTGTTGTTTATTCTGACCATCATGTAAAGCTACAGTGAAGCTTGAAGGTGCAGCTTTATTATTTGATAGTTTAGCAGTATTATTGTCATGTGGTCAGCATCATCCTGGGTTTAGGCATACAAGGAATGGATCTGACTAAGAACCCGCATGAGGAAAATGCTTGTTCATTTTTAGCTATGCTTTACAGTCAGACGGTGCAACTGTTAAATGAAATGCTTCCGTGTCACATCTGTGATTTAGTTTTTTCTCAACAAAATTAAAAAGCTGAATGAACATCCTCCAAGAACAGTTGATTCCGTATCTTTTCCAAGGGGTGTAATTTTCACAAGAGAGAAAGCAAATGATAGATTTCCACATTTCAAGACAGAGAAATTAATATCTGATAATCTACCTTTGGAGCTTCAAGTAAATACGTCTATGCTCTATCTGACCGATTACAAACTGAGCCACTGTGATTGGCTTTTTGATCCATTTGATTTGAATCGGGTTTGTTGGAGCAGGGGTGCATGGAAAACTTGC
>JBBBVU010000021.1:20606228-20623740 GCA_037177055.1 Atherinosoma microstoma | reverse complement strand
ACCACCAAGATCGAAACTTTTCAAAACACCCCCTCCCCCCACGAAGACCTTCCAAGTTTTTGGCAGTTGAAAAAAAAAAAAAGGGGTTGTGATTTTTTTTTTTTTTTTTTTTTTTTTGTAGACGGAGGCACGTCAGCGTCCAGGTCAGCTGGTACTCTTCGCCAGGGAAATGACTCCAGCAAGATTCACCCTCACAGAGAAGGTCAGACAATCTGTGATATTGACAGACTGGTATCACCTGAGGTTCCTGTCTGCAAAGTAATCATAATCTTTATCCTCACAGGCCTCTCTCCCAGGAACAGCCTGGAGGTTTTAACTCCAGAGATCCCCGGTGAGAGGGACAGAGGGAACTGCATCACCTCCCTGCAGCTCCACCCGAAAGGCTGGGCCACGCTCATCCGCTGCTCAAGCAACATGGACGACCAGGAGGTGGGAAACATGCAGCTGCCGTGTGCTTTATACACCGAAAAGCAACCGATGAGACAGTTATGATTCATTATCTAAGTTTTTAGTTTAGCTTAACAACATATTACACCAAAATCTGAATACAAAAACTCTTCTTCAGCTTTGACAGAGCCCCTTTAGATGTTAATTGGGTTTTTCAATTAAATAAAAAGTAAACTTCTCAGGGTTTTTTTTTGTCTTGTTATTCTTTTTTCCAGCTCAGACATTGGTTAGTTTACTGTAAATCTAGCAGGTCTGTAATATTACCATGTTATTAGACCATTTCAGTGGCATATGCCAGATGCCCTGCTGAGATCTAGTGTTAAAAACCTGGTGAACACCCACCTAGACTGTATAGATGATACAAACAGAACAGGATTATGTTGATTCCAAGCAATAAGATAGGTTTCAGTGGATCAATATGTTTACTATCTAAATGGAATTTCTCACATTTCTGGTATGTATTTTTCCCTTGTGGCACATTTATGCACTCAAAGACGAATGAAAGAGTAAATCTATATCTTTGTTTTAAATTGACGCCTTCTCCTGCTGGAAAACAACACTTTTTCCTCCCTTGATGCTAATTATGAGAGCGAGTGAACCCAGGGACACAGATAATGAACATTAAATCATTGTCACTAACTTATTAAACATAAATGAGGTCATAATATGCTTTATAACAACTTTGTTCAAACAAAGTTATCTGTAAGGGCCATGTTTCATTTTAAAGTTTTTAATCGTAATCTAACCTCTGTTTCTGTAGAGGAGTCTGCCTATGATGTGGTTTGTTTGGACTGGATTGAGCCTTATTAATCTGTACATGTGTCCCGATTCAGGATCTGAACACTTCATAGGCTGCGCACTTCGAAAGCCGTTTATTCTTTTGTGAAGTGAGACAGCCTACCTAGTGTGCGAGGATTTCCCACAGTGCTCCAGTCCCCTGTTGCCTAGCAACTGCTGGTGTGATGGTTATCCAATTAAAGCATTCCCATTCTTCTCTCTAATTACTTCAGATAGCTGCATAAAAAGATTGAAAAGAAAACTAAATGGAGCTGGAAAATTCAGCAAAAAGTCTCTTTAAAAAAAAAAAAAAAAAAATAGCTGGTAAACACTTAATTAACCACTTACAGCTCCACACATCCTGGTCATCTTGTTCAAAATAAACTTTCCCTCATACATGCTTTTTTTTTTTTCCACATTTGTCACACTTAGATGCTTCAACTCATCAGATACATTTTGATATCAGACATAGAAAACCTGAATAAATACAATAAGCAGTTTTTTAAATGATGATATAATTTGTTATATATGAAAAAAGCTGTCCAAACCAACCTACACCTATGTGAAAAGGTTATTTCCCCCCGCCTGAAGCTAATATTTGGTTGTGTTATCCATGGCACATCTACTTTTCTTTGCAGAATTGTTCTGATTCAGCCACATTGGAGAGTTTTCAAACATGAAAACAGCATCCTAATCAGTCTGGATTTTGACTAGGCCACTACAAAACCTTTTTGTTTCTTTAAGCTATTCTGAGGCGGACTTGCTGCCGTGCTTTGGATTATTGTCCTGCTGCAAAACCCGAGTGTGCTCAAGAACTTATGGGTATAAGCTGATGGCTACAGCTTCTCCTTCAGGATTTTCTGCTAGAGAACAGAATTCATTGTTGCATGAATTACAGCAGGCCAACCAGATCCAGTCCCAGACCATCACCCTGCCACCATGTTTGTCTGTTGGGTTGATGTTGGTTTTCTGAAATGCTGTCTTAGTTTTATGCGAGATATTAAAAGACAAACAGCTTCCAAAAAGTTCCACTTTTGTCTCATCAGTCCACAGAACATTTCCCCAAAAGTCTTTGGGACCATCAAGATGTTTTTGGGCAAATGTGAGACGGGTCTTTGTGCGGTTTTTCGTCAGCAGTGGTTTTCACCTTGAAACTCTCCCGCTGATGCCGTATTAACCCAGTCTCATTTCTTATCGTTGAATCATGAACACTGATCTTAACCGAGGCGAGTCAGGCCTGCAGTGCTCTTAGATGTTGTTCTGGGTTGTTTTGTGACCTCCTGGATGAGTCACTGATGCGCTCTTGGATTAATTTTGGTAGGCCGGCCACTCCTGGGAAGGTTCACAGCTGTTCCATGTTTTCTCCTTTTGAATATAATGGCTCTCATATGTTGTTCGCTGGAGTCCCAAAGCCTTAGAAATGGCTTTGTGTGTTGTTTTTTGAGATCTTTAGCCTACTTCATGTTGTCAGACAATGATTAATAAAAGGCCACTGATCCTTTATTTTTGAACTGGTTTCTTGAGCAGGATCTCTGCAGCTATTAATAACACAAGCATGATCACTTGCACTGTCTTTATCACTAACCTCCATTTTTCTTTTATCTTCCTCTCCAGTGGACGTGCGTGTATGAGTTCCAGGAGGGCGCGCCCACTCGGCCGCTGGTCTCCCCGCGCTGCTCCCTCCGCCTCACGCACTACATCGAAGAGGCCAACGTGGGGCGAGGCTACATTAAGGAGCTGTGCTTCAGCCCGGACGGACGGCTCATCTGCTCCCCCTACGGTTACGGCATCCGCCTTCTGGCCTTTGACGAGCGCTGCAGCGAGCTCGCCGACTGCCTGCCCGTCCAGACCAGCTGCCTCAGGGAGATCCGCTCCATCTACTCGCACAGCGACGTGGTGCTCACCACCAAGTTCTCCCCAACGCACTGCCAGCTGGCCTCGGGTTGCCTCAGCGGACGCGTGGCTCTTTACCAGCCCAAATTTTAGCCTCCGAGGGCGTCACCTGATGGAGCACTGAAAACCTGACTTGGGAAGTATTCAAGAGTTCCTGCACAGAAAATCTGGAAAAAACATCAATGAGCCTTTTTCACTCTCGATAAGTTTGACAGCTACATAAATATCTGCAAAAAAACCTCCCATTGTTCTTTGTATATCTTTCATTCAGTACATATTTTCTATGATTTTAGACTCTTATACCATCCTTGCAGATATTTAAGTGTCTAAGCGATTCAGCCTCTTTAGTATCATTTTGTATATGGAAACCATCCAAAGGCCCGGATGCGTTGGATTCTCTGAATGCACACGGTCCAGATCGTAAGCGCTCAACATAACATCATTGACTTTAAAAGTTGAATGTTGGGATTTTCTGAACTTGCGTCAGGTAATAATTCCACGGAGTCCCAGGTCTAAAGCTGTGAAGCAGGCCGAGTTTGGGTGCTAGCTGTCAGCTGACAGCCACTGACTGGAAACAAAACTGAATCCTTTTAGCTTTGGCTCATTGACCAGGTTGCAGCAGTGGATGGACACTTTCAGCCTTTCTGGTCCTGAACATCAATATTTAATGCAAAAAAAAAAGAAAAACCTCTTAAAGGCCAGTTGGGTTTTACAGACTAGACTCTTTCAGACTGAAGAGAAGGTTTAAGGTCCAATCTTCGAAGCTCTTGATGCGACGTGGTATCAGGCAACAACAGACTCTGTTGATCATCTGTTGCTCTTTTTAATACTAATACTAAAGATTTTTTTTTTTTTTTCCGGTTTCCTTCACAGTCGAAGAAATTGTTCTTTTGAGACTCGGCACATCCAGATGTTGTTGTCTCGTGAGGAAAACACTAATGATGCAAACAGACGAGTAATCCGTGAATCCTAAAGAGACAAACAGGCTCTTGTGTCTGCTGTGGAGCGTCCCGATTCGGTGCCCTGATTGGGGCGTCCTGATCGGGGCGTCCTTCGCTGCGCCTCCTGCCGCTTTCTGCTGCTTCGCTCATGCCTTTGCCACAGGTGCTGCTTCTCTGCTCATACAATCTGAACTTTGACTTCAAGGACCTTTCCTCTTTACCTCTCTGCTTAGTTTTGTTTCTCCATCTCTTTCCACTGTTACGGTCCACAGTAGTGTTTAGTGGTTTTTCTTGGTGTGTTAATGTCTGCACTACTTGTAGCACGGCCGTTTCGTTGGATTCTGCGTTCCCTTTTTGACTTCGTGAGGCCGTTCTAGGATAAAATGCATCGATGACACCGGTAATTTCTCTCCACAGTTTATGCTTTTAAACAAAGCTCATGAATTTAAACTTGATGCTGTTTTGGCTGCTGGTTTCCCCTCAACTGACATGATCCAAACCCATCGTCGGTACAAAGAAAATGCTACTTACAACTATTTTTCATTTTGGTTTGAATGTTTTGTCTTAAAATGCGAGACTGATATGACATATTTTTCAGGTAGACCATGGTAGCTCAAGTTAAATATGCTGAAAATGGACATTTAAAAAAAAAAACAATTCCCAGATTTATAGTTTGATTTCTTTTAAGAACGCTCTGTAAATTAAAACTGCTGATGTCTTTTATTTCCAAGAGCCTTACTCAAGTCCGAAGTACATATATGTTGAAGACAACTTAAGTAGGATATTGTCAGCAACTTTAAGTTGCTTCTATTTTCTCACAGTGTGGCTAAATAATGTGTTTTTAATAGTGTTTTGGGCAACAATGAAGCTTTATGGGTTTGGATACACAGGAAATACTTAGTAGAGCTGATGTTTTGGAATTTTCTTAAGAATTCAGATTAACACCAGCCTGATTTACTCATTTACAGGATGAAATTGGTGCCTGAATCAGTTCCTGAACCTTTTCATGTTGTTAGTTTTTCTTGGTGGCCAACCTGCACCCAATTATCCCCCTTTCTACCCATTTCATTAGGGAATGAAATGATCGTTTTGACCGTTAAAGTGTCTACAAGGCTTTCATGTTTCCAGTCTAGGAATGGCTGCAGTGAGCACACACACACCCCGTAGTTCCACTTTTATGTAAACTGGCTGCAGTACTGACCACAGAGCAGATGATAAGCTAAGGTAGACAAAAGATAAACACATACTATGCATACCTGCCTTTATGATGATTCTCTTTTCTTATTTATGCTCTGTGTTGAGTTGTCAAATGCCAAACTATGATTTTTTTATTTTTTTGGGGGGGGGGCTTTGTCGTGAAACATGAGCTGAGAACTAAAAGTGAACATCTGCTGTTATCTAAAAGAAAATGGGGAAATTTTGTGTAAACGTGCACCAAAACCGGCTGCGTATCTGCAAATGTATAGATGCCGGATGATTTAATTCAGTTGGGACATGCAGAAACGCCTCTAAAGCAAACGTTTCTACCTTAATTCAGTTGTTTATTTATTTAAAAATGCAGCAGACATGGCTTTTTCTGTCCCCTTCTTTAAAGTTTGGATCATATTATTAACAAGGAACACTTGTACAGGGTAAAAGCCATGCGGTGGTGTTATTGGAGTGAAGTGGTTTATGTGTGAAATGAATTTGGGTTTGAGATTAAAAAAAACAAAAAAGATTGAAGTTGCCAGATGTTATTTCATAGTTCCCAGCTCACAACATGCTCCTGTAGCTTATGTGAAACGGTGGATTTTAACACTTTGTACCTCAGTTCATTGCTCTAAACCAGTTGTTTTTAATTGTGTTCTAAATGATTTCTGGGTCCGTTTCACCTTCAGCTCAGCCAATTCAAAATCTTTTTACTGAATGATTTAATCACTCCAGTTACAGACATTAAAAATGCACATTTCTACATGTTTTTTATTCTATTATTTTGAATTGGCTGAGCTGGATGTTAAAGGATGCTGTATACTTTCTGCTGCTCAATCAATTTCAATTATACTCACATACTCTTTGAAGAGAAGTGTCTTATTTGCCTTTTTCACTCCTGGTAATTAAAAAAACCAACAAAAAAAACCATTTAACATTAAATAAATATAGTTTTTGTTTGGGTTTTGATCCTATTCCAGTAACACTTTTTATTTTCTATATGTGCACCATCACATGAAGAGATGATCGTTGTTCCCACAGTTGTTTCCTTCATGACGAGTCATCCCAGCAGTGGTAAGAAAATGGTACTTATTATCACAGTAATAAAAGATTAGCTTCTTTTGCACTGCTAAATTTTGCGTTGGGGTCTAGTATTTATATTTTGTTTTCTTTTGGAATTTGAGCATTACATCACATGGGAGAAAAACTCCTTTCTGGTTGGATTAATATGTTTTAATGTGAAGGCAAAATGTTGTATTCAACCTTTTAATGTTTTTGGCCTTCGTGGTGATGCAAAGGATTCCTGAAACCCCTTATCTAAGTCGAGCCAAATGGAGATTGTTTTCTTTTGAAGTACTCAAAAAAAGTCAAATATTTGTGTAATGCACAAGACTAAAGCAGAAGAAGCTCGACTTTAAGGGACTCCGTCCGTCCACCACATCCAGATTTAACTTGATGGACTGTAGACTGTCTATGAAGATGAAAGACACGGCATGCATCTTAAAAGTGGGGTAAAAATAATGTCATTAGAGGTCATAAAATCTGTCATATGCTCACATTTATGCCGATTTAAGAGTCGGGACCTGAGTTCCTGTTCATGAACTCGGCACTCATTTCTGGGATGTTTTGGATTTACTTTGTTCAGCGGAGTGAGTTTGTTACATGTCGTTTATCTTTATGAACAATCTCTGATTCAGAGAAATCTACATGAATTGGGTTGATAACTTCATGAAATTTGATGCACTGGTTCATTACAGTCCTCATCCTTTCAGGTCAGAACTGTCAATCATCCGATGCTTGTTTAATAATGCAATGCCTGCAAGTTGTAGCACATTCCTACCAACAGCCAATGGTGCTAGGTATGTTTTGCTAATCTAAGATGGTCAAAAACATGAGGCCAACTAAAACATCAGCATGTAACGGTGTGTTCAAGTGCAGCCTCACACAAGTGATGCGATGCCTGTGTGTGTGTGTGTCCCAACCCGCTCGCTGTTTCTTTAAGCTCCTTGTCGTTTCCCTGTTTTTCTTTACTTAATTTAAGATTAAGACACTTTATACGACTAGATAGCACAAACATTTATTTGCAAGATTGTGGCCCTGTTGGACTTTAGTCAGAAAAAAGACAAACAAATGGTGTGAAAATGACATATCAGACCAGCTGATGGTAAAATCCTCAACTCAGTTAATGTATAAAAAAAAAAAAAAAACTAATAAAGGGAATTAATCATTTACTTGTGTTTTGTTTATCTGGTGTGGACGGTTGTGTCTTGTTCTTGTCTTTGAGTGCCTTTTTCTGGGGTAATCTGCTCTAAAGGGTCAGTTCACCCAATTAAAACACTATATTAAAGCTCCCATTTTTCTGTCAGTAGAAACATACATGTAAGGTCTCGGCACACGCGTGCGTGTCTCGACGTTTGCTTTTGTTAAACAAGTCAACGGATCCTTTTAATAGAAGACAAATGTGGCTTTTCTCAGAAAACGGATCAGGTTGGATCTTTTTCAACATATAATCCAGGTCATTTCCCGAAGCTTCCTTTTGTCCCCCTCGTCCCGGCTCCTGTCACGCTCTCTGTGCTCCGGAGGCCCGAGCTCTCCTCGTCTGCAGCTGCTGACTCTCCCTGCGGCGGTTGATGGCTTTAGTGCTGGCACGTAGCTTACGGAGCCTCATAGCACGAAGCCGCAGCTGAAGGTCCTGCGGGATCTTCCCTCCTTTGGCCCGGAGCTCCTTTAGCATCTGAATGGGTGTTTTTGTGAGGTTGAAGTCGCAGATTGTGGGATGTGGCTCCATGCCAACGTGGCAGCGACGCATGAATGGGAAGTAACCTTCAGCCCAAACCACGACCTTGTACTCGCCTGGGTTCAACAGGCGCCAGTAGTCTCCATCACCAGCTATAGGACATTAAAAAAAACTGCGGTCATATTTGGAAAGTTTTTTTTTTAGCAACAAATAAATGGAAATATGCTAAAATGACAGCTTCTATATTGTTGCAAATATTCTCCATTACCTGATCGGATGTCATGGTCATGATCCTCCACCTTGATTATAGCATCTGCTATTCCTTGTTTGGTGATCTTGTCTCGGACAACCCCTTTTATTCCTCTGTGAGCCTGGGTGAAGAGAAAATGCTGCACTGATCAGCTGTTCAGGACAATAATGCAGATGGCTGCAGCTGGATCACACGGACGCAGACCCACCTGCTCCATGTAAACCAGCAAAGATTCCTTGTTGCTCTCCCACTCGACGGGAAGCTCGCTGGCGTGAGGAAACTTATCACAGGACAGCTCCACCGTCACCTCGAAACAGTTAGTGTGCATGTAGCTGAAGTCGTTCATACCTGCAGGAAACACAGGTGGAGTGAACACATGAAGTCATTTTCATTTCTCTCATTCTAATTCCTAAATTTTCCTAATGCAAAGTGGGTTTATTACAATATCAGATTTTTTGTACATGATAATTATGGTTAAAAAGCATGTATGATAACATTATCACACAATCGATAGAAAATAATTAAAGAAGAAAATATATTGCTATCAGATTGATCCATCTTTAGTTTTCTCTTCTTTTTTTGGCAATTTAAAAGGATACCGCATAACTTTTGACCCAAATATTAGGCAAATGTGAGTAATAATGGATGATTTCTGGGGTCAATATACACTATTTGATGCTCCGAGGGGGCCCAGCCTCTTCAGAAACCAGATGTAACTTTGCAGGAGTTTGTTTAATTTTGCGACAGTTGTTGTGTGGCCTGTGGAAAGATATAGGCTTACCTCCCCTAATGGCCAAAAGTGACACAGTATCCCTTTAATTTCACCCCAAATAGGAGGTTAGGGATTTTTAAAATATAAAAAAACTATTTCAATTCAATTTGAAATATTCTTTTTATATGAAAGATTTACCCTTTGATTTAAAGGATCCCAGTTTAAATTACAGAGAACTATTCAGTATTCATTCTTTTTTTGTTTATTCTTTGCAGCGTTTTCATCTCTACATTTTTGCTTTATAAATCTAAGATGTTCGTGTTTGTCTGCAGAGCTGACTCACTGCCAGGAACCGTGTGCCAGGCTCCACCGTTGATGATGTTGTTGTATTGCTGGAAGTCCTCGTAGTGGCACATGCGGCGCTCCGGGTTCACCATCACCAGGTTAGTCGAGGCGTAGACGGTGGCCAGCCAGCGGAAGAAAGCGTTGTCAGCCGTGGGGGTGTCTTCCTGAGGGGCCCAGTCACGGGTGCAGTCGAAAGGATACGTAACAACCAGCTCTCCTCCGTGGAGATTAGCGCTCAGCACAAAGGGAATATCCTGCATCCAGCTGATGACGGCACGAGTCTCTGGTGCAACCTGAGCAGAAGTGGAAGAAATGCTCACTCTTAAGTAAAAAAATGAATATATAAGTACAAAATAACTTGGTTTGCATTCAAAATCTTTAGTAGTGAATTATTGGATCAAATGATTTAAAAGTACTACCTAAAGGAGGTATGGCAGTTTGCTGGTCTGGAGCATTCATGTGTGTGTTAACACAATGCCAAGGAGGAAAGACATCAGCAATGATTTTAAAGAAGCAACTGCCCATCAATCTGGGAAGGGTTTTAAGACAATTTCCAAAACTATTTGGAGTCCATCATTCGATCAAAGTGGAGATGTTTGGTCGTAATGTACGGTGGCCTGTTTGGAGAAAACCAAACAACACAACCGCACAAAAAAAACCTCATTCCATCTCTTAGGCACAGTGGTGGAGGGCTGATAATTTGGCCTCATTTTGCGTACACGTGACCTGGCTACGTTGCAGTCTCTGAAGTGACCACAAACTCCTCTGCAAACCAAAGCAGCTAAAGCTTGGCTGAAATTGGATCATGCTTCAAGACGATCCCAAAGAAAGCAACAAATCTACAACAGAACGACTCAAGATGTTGCAATGATCCATTTAAGTTGAGACCTCAACCTGATTGAAATGCATTGGATGGATTTTAAGAGAGGTGTGTATGAAGGAGTCCCTGCAAACCTCGATACACTGATGCAACAATATAAAGAAGAGCGGGAGAAAATCCTTCCATGATGATGTGCAAGACTAATAGTGATATACAGAAAAAGATTAGTTCTAGTTTTTGCAGCTAAAAGGTAGGTATAGAAACTGCTTTTGTGAAATGTTTATATTTTACATTTTAGCTGTTGTATTGACCAAGATGCTCTTACTAAAGAGATCTTTGTAAGATCTTCATTAAATGAAAACGGGGGGAAAAAATATCTGTTCAAAGTTCCGACTTTATGTAATGTGTTCAGAGAAATAAATGTAAAAAGATGTTCACTTCTATCTGCAGGCAAGGTTTCAGTGTTTTTTGGGGGTTTTTTTGCCTGGAGAAAAGGAAACCGTTACCAAACATGAGAAGACTGAGTGATAATGCTCAGACTTGAGGAAAACCACAGCTTCTTGGCTCTGAAATGTTTCCTGACCTGAACTTTGCATGCCATTTACGTAAAACCGTAACTTTTTTTATTCTCAAACCGTGTCACGCAACACTGTTTTTCAGCCAAATCTGTTCTCCAACAAACTCAAAAATGACATGTCACCCCTTTCTTGATCTAATCTAAATCAGGACCCATGATTTTAACCAGGTGTTGTTATGCTTTGTAAACATGCCAGGCCAAACTTTTATTGAAATGAATCGGAAACTAATTACCTAAGCTTCAATTAAATCTCTTCCTTAAAACATGAATATGTCCAGTAAATATTAATACATCTTATTTGTATAGTCAATACTTTTCTTTCATACAGGAAATTTCAAGCTGGATTTTTTTATGATTCAGCCTTTAACACACTGTCATTATCAATAAAAGCACTAGATGGTGCCAAAGTAAAGAATTTCTTAAAGGAAAAAAAAAGTCTGCATCTCCTCACTGTGGCATTTTCTTGAGTGTAGTAATCTGGGATGGGGATGTAGTGGTTGGACACTTTGGATGGATCTGCTGCCATCTCTTTAGCGTCCCACATAATGTTGTTCAGGTCTGGAAAGTTATGGTTCAGGTCGATTCCTTCATAGGTGTATCTCCCTTCGGCCCAGCCAGCCAGCTCTGATCCCTGCGTTCAGATCCGTTGATCAGAAGCACAATCAATAACAACAATGGACGTGTTCTAATGGGAATGCTCACCCACCTTCTCATAGGCAGCTTCATATCCGTCAGGGTTCATGGAGGGCAGAAGGTGGATTCGTGTCTCGGTGACCAGGCGTACAATACGCTGGTTGCCCCTTTTGTATTCTTTGCACATGTACTGCATGAGGTTCAGGACAAGCTCTCTACCGAGTACCTCATTCCCATGCATCCCAGCCACATAGCGAAACTCTGGTTCGCCTACCAAGAGGGACATTTAGAGAGTTACTTTACTTGCCAAGAAATAAATACAGAAGAATTAGAACAAGAGGTGCACGGCACATTCACTCCCTCAGATTAGTTTTTTTTGTGTTGAGCTGGTCCACAATCAAACACGCCTGCTGATGTTGGCCAGACTTGACGGCAGACATTCCTGAATATAAAAACTCCAAAAGACTACAGATCTGCACTAGATAAGAACTTCTTATGACTAAAAAAAATGACAAAGTGTGCAAAGAAAGCCTGCCTCTCTTTCTTTTGGACCGACATCCATGTCCATGAACCATGAAAATCAATAGCAGCTGGTTATGCGTGAAAAAAAAAAAAGATTATCTCATGGGAGTGAAGCAATTTTAAAATGTGTTTATGCCATTTGTCTGAGAAGAAAGCGAGACTTGCTGCGCCCCCATTTATTTATGTATGCTTTAAAATCAATGTGGAGGAGCTACAATTCATTTTGAATCACAAGGCTAAAAGTTTAAAAACAATGTTGCAGAGAAATCAGTTTGTTTACACAAGAGAGGCCTTCTTTGCAGGACACCCCTGCCTCCCTGTGTGGTGCTGCTGCAGAAACTAGGCTGTATAAACACTGTAGGATGTTGAACTGGGCCTCGGAGCGGCTCAAATCCGGGTTACTTGAGAGAAATGACAAACTCTGGTCCAGAAACATCAAAATTTGAAGTTTCATCTCAACTTGAGTCCAGAGGAGAAACATTTGCATCCTCTTACCGAGCTCATGTTTGCCGGGGTTATCCGATATTTCCATGACGTACAGTTTGAGGCCCAAGTAGCTCTTTCCTATAACGTACATGCGGGTGATGTCCGGACACTCCTCAGTCACAGATTTCATGACCTTCAGGGAAAGAAGGTTAAGTGTGATTAAAATTTTCAAGGGGGTTAAATCTGAACTCCAAATAAATCTGTTTCTCTCTAACCTTTCTCATCTCTTTGTAGTTGTGGTGTCTGAAGTCCAGATCATCCTTTGATCCTTGTTCTTGCTCTGAGGCATAGATATCATCTGGATCTATGAGGAAGCAGCAGATGAGGTTTCAGTAACTTGGTTTCAGTGCTTTGCTGACGGACAAATATTAGTTATCAATGAATGTCCATTTACCTTCAACCCTGCAGCCGAGTATCTCAGCCCTGAGGCAGATGGTCCCGTTGGAGTACCAGGTCTGTGGATTGATGCGGATGAAACGGGCAACAGTGGGAACTGGAAGGAGCCCGAGAACAGAAATCTCCGGATACTGGTTCCCTTCAAATATCTGCACAATTCAATATGACGTTACATAAATTTGAACACCTAAAACAAGAAAAGAAAAACATCCAGTGGGGGGTCCAGACAATCAAGGCTATTCCTAGATTTTAATGGCCTTTTAATGCAGAATAAACAGAGATCGTCTTTCTCAGTCATGCTGTTAATTAGTTCCAGACTTAGCCTAGTCCGGAGGAAACCAAGGTGGTTTACAAAGGAAATTCAAAGCTTCTCCAGGATTAAATTGAGGCTTAATTTGAACCTCCAAGGATGCAGGTTTAACTTCAGGTTATGGGTTCAGTAAAGTCTTAAAGTACAGATCCTCCAAGAAAATGATGATGCACCATTGACATTAAAGCATTTGCAGTAGTTTAGTCAGTTTTTCCTTACTTTTAATGCCAAATAAACCTGAATTAAATAATTAAACAATCATCATTATTATTATTATTATTATTATTATTATTATTATTATTATTATTACTATTTCTCCTTCCATGTTCATTTATACGTCTATTTGGAGTATCTTCATTTTCATTTCATGCTTCTCCTTAAAATACTTCAAGTTTCATAGCCAGCCTTTCATGAGCTCTTTAGTTCTGCTGCCACAACCACCCAGATCCTGAGGATGAGGAGGGTAATCTACCCTGCAACTCTCAAAATGTCTTCAGGAAGAAAAACACTACCTGTATGGTAATCCTTGATCTTATTGAGAAAATCAACTACGCTGTTGGAAAAGGTGAAAGTGGAATTGGTGTTTTTCCGACTTATCAAAAGC
Source organism: Atherinosoma microstoma (assembly GCA_037177055.1). Taxonomy (NCBI): domain Eukaryota; kingdom Metazoa; phylum Chordata; class Actinopteri; order Atheriniformes; family Atherinidae; genus Atherinosoma; species Atherinosoma microstoma. The sequence goes on along the minus strand of JBBBVU010000021.1, from coordinate 20,610,102 downwards.
ATTTGATACCATTGATCTGAAAATAATACCAAGCAACATTGGAACATTCTGGTGTCAGGGTATATGCGCTCTGTTGGTTCAGAAGCTATCTATTTTAAAGGGAGCATTATGTTCAAATAAATAATAGCAAATCTCAATGCAAAACGATTAGCTGAGGAGATTCTCAGGGTTCGATATTGGGACGGCTTCTTTTTATTTTATATACAAATGACTTTGTAAATTCTTCAAATATTTTCCATAAGGTAATTTTTGCTGATGATACTAAATTATTTTTGTCACACAAAATCTGTATAGGTAACAAAATCCAGTAAATCTAGTAAATAATGAATTGGATAAAAAAGCTGACTGGTTTGAATGTAATAAATGATCTTTGAATCTAAATAAAACAAAATTTGTCATATTTCGCTCAAATAGAAGCCTAAAAAATGTAAATAAGATACAGATTGAAATAAATGGAAGCGCTATTGACAGAGTAGAGAATATAAAGTTCCTAGGAATTTTTATAGACAAATTCTTAAATTTCAAAAAACACATTGAGTGTCTAATCAACAAGTTGTCAAAATATGTAGGTCTATTCCTGAAGTTACGGCACTTTTTCCCACTCGAAGCCCTTTTAACTTTGTACCGGTCTCTATTTGAACCAAATCTAAATTAGTGCAATATCATATGGTGTAACACGTATCCTAGCCATCTTGAAAAACTACAGATTCTACAAAAGAAAGTTATACGCGTTATTAGCATAGGCTAATAGCTTCAGAAAACTGTAATGAAATGTAACAATATTGTCATTCCTATCTATTTTCTATGTTATGTTTGTTGTTTATTGTAAAATAAATCAATAAATGCTTTGTTATTATCTATTTTGTTTCAAGAGTAAAGGCCAAATGGAGTAGCATATTTTTATACCCATCCACAAAATATGTACTGACTTATTGATAAGTGAGTTGTTAAACCATAAAGATAACAAGGTAAGAAAACTGATAAATCTGATTAAAAGTCAATGTGTTGTCACAGACGTTTGTTCATTTGTACTGAATTAATCAGCGATGCATTTCCATTCGGCCTTTTTTCTTGGAGTTTAAACCTCAGTCCCTCTAATTCAGACTAACGTTGGAGGTGGTTTTAATCAATCTCCATCGTCCAGGTGTTGACTAACTGTTCTATATTAAGTCCTACTCTTGGCCTAATTTAAACCCTGCCCCTCAAAGAATACAATAAAAGTGAGAGCATTTATTATATGTTAAATGCCATCTACGTCTCCTAATAACTGCATTATTTCAAATGTGACACTGAACTTAAAGAAATGATCAACTAACTTACTCCTGCAAGCAAAAATACCTGAAATCACAAACAGAACTTAGAAAATTTGATGATCACTGAAAGAATACTGAGCAGAACATTCGTTTTTAGTTTTCCTTAGAGCATGAACGTATAACACATGCAGGTCTGTACATCCATCACGACTCCGTGAGGAAACAAACCGTCAAGGAAAAGCACAAATCTGACTGAAAAGTTGCAAAAATTTAAGAAAAATATACAGGAAGCTGGTCGGGAAAATGAGTGACCCACTGAAAATCAGTGGAAATAGTGTTACAGCTGTAACTAGATTGTAAAGAGCCTTGGTACGGCTAGTTAGAGCCAAATAGTTAAAAAATAAGACCACAGAAAGTATGCTGCTTGTGCAAACTGACAGATAAATACTTCAAGTGCTTCAGACTTGACTCGGGGTTATCGGTGAAGATCAGTTTCTCTGACAGCCCAGTTACTGTGAAAGATATTAGAAAGTGTCCATCTTTATGAATGCATAAGAAAAATAATAATAATTCTTTGATATTTTGGCTCATATTGGGTCCAGCATGTTTTGGTGTAAATGTGGATGACTAGTGACACTAAAGCACAGAAGTGGGAGTATGATGCTGTGAGGCTGTTTGCAAGCAAAACATGTTGAGGGGTTAATCAGATGGCACCATGAATATGGCTGATAAAATATCTCATAGACTCCAGATGCTCCGCTATAGAAAAATATTCCAGCATGATCCAAAGCACACTGCCAAAAATGCCACAATCAGGCCAAATATGCTACTTGATTTCTATCCAACAGAATATCTTTTGGTATTTTAAAGAAAAAAAGTAAAGCAGCACAACCCTCAAGTAGAGAGCAGCAAAAAAAAAAAAAGAAAAGACGTCTCTGCAGAAGATTTGTGCAGAGGTGGTATTCACCCTGCATTAAAAAGTTGCCTCTGAATTACAAACTGATGACATTTTTTTATATTTACATCCTACTATGAAGTCTAAAATGTTGATCATTTTTAGTTTATAGTCTTACATGACAGGAAATACCCTGCTGGTCAACTGTCAATTATTTGACATTTAAGATCTGGATTCTACTGGATTCTCTTCTTGTGGAAGTGGAAAACATCCAATGCCAAGGCTCCATAATCTGCCAAACATGCTATATTTTGGACTAATTAATCAGCTTCTGGGTCTGGATTATAACCAGAATACACACAAGCGCAGTACAAAGTGAAAATCTAACTAATGTGGGTCTGAACCAGCAAACAAATCCCTTGTGTCTTCAGAAAGTCTTTGTTATAAAAAAGAAAATCAGATTCAGCTGAAAACATGACCTCCTTGGCAGCAATGGGGAGTTTGAAATGAAATGAAAAAACGTGCCGACTTTTTTTCCCCTTCTTTCTCCTCTTGTTTCCTGGAAGGAGGCTGGATTTTCCAAAATATGAACACTCACATGTGATGTTGAGCTGAAAAAATAAAAAGCTTTTTGGATGAGTTGCCGGCTCAGATCAAAGCTTAGTTGTCTCTGTGTTTGGATTGTGTGTTTTAGCATTCATTGCATGTATTCATAATCAGATTTTTTATAATAAATGCCATCAAAGAGGCACTTTATTAGCAGTTAGTTTTATGGTTCGTATTAATTATTACACTTTTGACACAAGCTGTTCAGAATCTGTTTTCCAGCTGCATTATTTCCACAGTTTTCTTCAATGAAGGCGTACAGGAAGTAGTTCTTACCGCCTCTTCTGTCCCATTCATGCAGGTTTGCCAGCTCACAGAATCATTACTCAGCTGAACCTTGTAGGTTTTGACCCAGTCCCAACTGAGACCAAAGAGGAAAATACATGGATCAGTTAAATAAATCATATAATGCTCAGTCTTGTTGCAACCTGCTGACACTACCTGACCTCCAGATGGAGTTTTTGCCCTGCAGGATGACTCCGGTAAACAAGGTGAGATAGATGGCGTCCACCTCGAACCACTGGTGCTTGTCCTCATACTCTGCACACCAAGCTCCGTCATACAGGTCTCCGTCATCAATGCCTGACTGAAAAGCACAAAGATTTTTTTTGTTGTTTTTATGTCAGCTGCAGAAGTCATTGCACGCACTCTACAAGCTCCTCACTTGGCCTCCATGTGAAGCATTTCATAAGAGTTTGGCTTTGACCTGATTGTAAAATAACTGCTTTCAGACTGCAGAGCAGGACGAGTGGGATTGTGAACAGCACTCAAACTCTGGTATTTTCAAAGAGACCTCTTTCACAGGAGATTTGAATAAAAGGTAAGATGTTATCATAAAGGTCGTTTTATGAACAAGGAAAGGCTGAGGGAGTGAAACCACACAGTGTTGGTACTCTCAATCAAAACAGTTTCAGAAACATGAGGTGAAAACTGTATCACGTCCACCTTGTTAGTAACGGGTTGGATCCTCTTCTGCCTTCATAGCTGCCTTAATTCTTGGTGTCATAGATTCAACAAGGTGATGGAAACATTCCTCAGAGGTTTTGCTCCATATTGACATGATAACATCACACAGTTGCTGCACATCCATGATGAGAATCTCCTGTTCCACCACATCCCA
>JBBBVU010000021.1:20579485-20595734 GCA_037177055.1 Atherinosoma microstoma | reverse complement strand
AACCTGGACTTTAGTAATATTGAAGCAGTGTGGTGGTCATCTGGACAAAGAACAGCCAATATCCAAAGAAGAACTTTGGAAACTCCTTCAAGAAGTCTGGAGAACTATTCCTGAAGAAATTACAAGAAAGTTAGTCTAAGAGGGTTCAGGCTGTGTTATAAAATAATCATGTTCATACCAAACATTAACTTATTAAGTTTGTTAGAGTTGTACGAAGACTTGTTCTTTGCCTTATAAACTGTAGCTCCATTGAGCATAGCACCTTTGAATAAATAACTGCACCCGTATCAGTTTTCCAGGTAGTATATGAAGAAATGAAGAGTGACTTGAGACTTTGTTGCTCAATATTAAAGCTATATACACATCCATGTTTATATGGATATATTTAACTAAGTATTTACATTTACACAAAAGTATGTAGGTATATTTGAATTGTTTTTTAAAACATAAACAAAACTAACTTCTCACGCTGTCAATCACATTTCAAAGGTTGGATCCATCGGCTGCTTTGCGTTACTGGAGTTCATCATCGGCTCCATCGTCGTCCTTCCGGGATATTTTTAGGTTGAATCAAGAAAACCGAAAGCTTTACTGTTGTAAAGTTGTAGTTTTATGTTCTGCCCAGGTCAAATAATTCTCAGCACGCTGTGTGCCTTCCTGATGAAGACCAGAAAGGTGTGGTTATTCTCTGCTCACACGCTCCCCCTGCTGGCCAGACTCTGCGCTGCTCCTCACGCCACACTGCTCACGGTTAACACATTCTCCATGGGCCTGACGGGAGCCGGGATCGCCTTGTTCCTTCTCTCAAATATCTTTGTGCCATATCGTCTCGCAAGGGCTGCCTATTCAGAGCTGCTTCACCTCGAGGTGCACTGTCCGGATATGTCTTTTCTTTGATCTCAGGTTAATTGTATTTAGCTTTAGCATTCAGAATGGCTCTACACTCCTTTTAGTACAGACGTGATTTTCAGATCTTTCCAAGAAAGTTAAAAGATTTCAGCCTTTTTAACAAGTAATTATTTTTTATAAATCTGGTTTTCATGTCCCTCAGGTAATTGAGCTGTACAGACTTTTGGCTGTGGGAATCTCCCTTTGGAACCAGTTTGCTGTCCCAGTGCTGTTTAGTGTCTTCTGGTTTGTTCTGTTCGTTGTTCAGCTGTGTTCAGACATCATGTCGGCCAGCACCTCAGCAACCCATCAGGGAATCCTGTTCTTCCTTCTTACAAGGTGAAATGTAATTGTCATTTCTACATGCTCCTCCGTTTGCGTGTACTTATACTTCACGATTTGTTATATTCTTTGCTGTTCTTGCCGACTGTTGCAGTGTGTCTGAATGCTGTGCCACGCCGTACTCTCTTCTGGGTCTGACATTTGTGGTGTCCTATCTGGCTCTCGGACTTCTCAACCTATGCAAGTTCTACCTGGGAGGTTATGCAGCTGTTCAGAACGAGAATGTCATGCACAGGTGGGATGTTGTCACTGTTTAACTTGGTTCTGTCCACTTTTCTACAAACAGAAAAAGACACATATAGACTTACATGCAGCCCCTTCCATTAAAATATACACCCAATTATTAGAAGTTGTCAACTTTGGAGAAAACTTCTTCAACGATACGGTTCAGAAACCACAACGCCGGATCACATTGAAGAATACAACCAACAATTTAACTTAAAAATGAGGTCACATCTTCCCAAAATGTTTTAATTTACTGCATGATCGAACCTAAAAGGTACCCTGATCTTACTGGCAGTACCAGCAAAAATCCAAGTTAGTTATTCCCATATTATGCATCTAAATGCTGGTAAAATATGGTGAAAGAGAGGAAATTGCTGCTGGTCATTTATTTGGTTTTATATGTATTCTTATTGATTTGTCTGATTTAATTTAAAAGTAAATAATAAACCAAATTACTTCAGCTGGGTTGAAAAAATCGATTGATTGAATTGATTCAAATTTGATTAATTGATTCATAAAATTCTGAGATATTTTTTTTTTTTGTTTGTTTTGTTTTTTGGTAACAATTCTTTAAAGTTAATTTTATGCATACATAAAAAGGACAGGCGGGCAAATAGAGAGTACATGTGTCTGCACACATCTATATATTGTGGGTATAGTTGCATAATGGACTTTTTTTCTTCTTTTTTTTGTAAAATACATTTCCTTTTTTGGTGACAACAATAACCCATCTCTCATACTGCTGCTCTGTGAGATCTTAGCTTATAAACACAATTGAAAGGTTGCCTATGTCACTTGTAATAACTTTCTTTCTGGACACTCGATGAGAAAAATTCTAAATATAAGGCTGGAAAACTATCAGAAAGCTCATTAATAAGGATGATGAATGGTTTTTGGTGCTGTATGTTCACAGCTGTGCAAAGGCACTTAAATGCCCCAAATCTGCTTACCGAAATAATGCCAAATTCAGATATTTCCATTCACCATTGGATTCCATTCAGCGGTAAAATGACCTCTCACATTAACAGCCGGCGCTCCAGCGTCCTCTACAAACACTGAATGTTGAAAATAACAGGAACTGACTTCACTACGCACATGTTCTCAGAAATAAATTTGATAATGGACTGGTAAATGTAGACGACGATCTTTCGAATATCGTGTTTATGAAGTGCATGTAAGATGCGTCATATCAGATTATTACAGTAATCTGATTACTCCCAGATATCTGATTTTGATGGTCATGTAAACGGGCTCAGTGTTTTACAGAAATAGTTATCTGAGAATCTCGGATTTAATCGAAATTGATTCAACTCAGGTTGTTGTGAATCAAATTGATTCAGGAAAGCAGTGGTGACACTCAGCCCTACACATTATAAACCACACTACTGATATGACTGCTGGGCCGTGTTGAAAGTATAAAATTTACGCAGCGGTTTAAAAATAAGAAGGTTGCAGAAAAGCATATGCAGCTCATTGGAAAGACATGCATGTAAGAAAGTGACTTTGATTGATTTTTAATTGAATTATGTGATTAATCATGACAGGAATGTTTGACTAGACATTGATAACTTTCGGCAGTCCTTTATCAAATCATTTTTGATTATGTAAATGCTTTGAAAGAGATAAAAATGAAAAATACTTTATTAATCCCAGGGGGAAATTGCACTAACACAACACATTAACGCCTAAATCAAAGGAAATGCTTTCATATTTACTTTTTACTGACATAGTTACTTTTTAAATAAAGTTATTTATATAGGAGAATCATCCAAATCTTCCAAAATACTGATTCCTTTATTTCATCGACTTTTTATCGTGTTTGTTGTCAGAGGAGTGACGGAGGGCATCACTCTGCTCCTGCTCGCCCTCCAGACGGGCCTGTTGGACATGCAGGCGCTGCAGCGTACCTTCCTCCTCAGCATCATCCTCTTCATCGTGGTGACCTCAACTTTGCAGTCAATGATCGAAATAACAGATCCGGTTATTTTAGCTCTAGGCGCATCGCGCAACAGGTAACAGCAGCTCAATTTATCTCACTTCTTTTGTCAACACACAAGTGGAGCTGAGATCATCTCAAAAGTTTTTTTTTTTCTCTTTTTCTGTTTGTTCTTTGCTTTTAGGAGTCTGTGGAAACACTTCCGTGGCCTCAGCATGTGTCTGCTTCTGCTGGTTTTTCCCGTGTTTATGGCTTTTAAAATCTCCCAGTTCTTCCACATGGACTTCTGGCTGCTTATACTGGTGTCCAGCTGCATGCTAACCTCCCTTCAGGTAAGGAAAGTGTCTTGTCTGCCTCGTAAAAAATGAAAATAATAAAGCTGTTAGTCCTTCGTTGCATCTATCTTTAATAGTCCAGTAAACATCATTTTAAAGTATTCGCTACGTGGAGTGATATTAGTGATAATCTTGATCTTTCCAGAACACACGGCCTTGTTTATGTTGTTTGATCTTCACATTCCTTCCAGTCTTCAGCTACAACAATGAGCATGTTCATGTTCATGAACTGTCTGTCTGTCTCTGCTTGTTTTGGTTCATCAACCGATATGTTCTATAGTCTTTTTTTTTACCATTTTAATGATTTGGAGTTATGAGAGTTTTCTACATGATATCCATTTCTTTTTTAATTTCTTTTTCTATATATTTATTTAGTAAAAATACATAAAAGAAATAGAGGAGGAAAAAAGGAAAACCGAGAGGGTGTAGGCAGAAGCTAGTACCTTATAAAACGCCTACCCGTTACCAGTGAAAGGAGGTCATAAAGTGTTAAAACAGGAAAAATAAGTAGAAAAATAATTTTTTCTACTATTCCTGATAAGTTGAAAAGACAACAAATTGGATGTAATATCATGTTGATAAAGATTTATTGAAACATAAGTCCTGACCTAAATACTGCCCTCCATCTGAACTGGTTGTATGTGGGTCAGTGTGTGGCTTTAATGCTAATGGTGGAAATGGGAAGCTTTGTTAAAATTAAAGTAAATAAGAAATTATTTATTTATCCCCTGAGGGATATTATAAGGTAAAGTTTGTTTATTTGTTTAAATCAAATACATTTTCATTTTTTATTTATTTGATTAAAATGAATTCAAACATAAAACCGTTTTTAATGAATAAAAATACATTTAATTTTAGAATTCCTGCATCATTGATCATAGATGAAGCAGGACTAGTTGGCTCAACTGAAGGAAGCATACGATTGGAAAGTTTGAAAGTTTGGCGCCATCCAGTGGTCTTATCAGAAAGTACACTGTATACGGTGGGGTGCCTCCCTAAAAGTTATGTCCCAATTCAAATTAAATGTATTGATCAAAAATCTTTCCCTGAAAAAACCCCAATAAAGTTGTAAAAAGCATGTCACTATCAAAGGCTTCTATGAAGTGAGGCACGTTAGTGTCACTATTTGAGCTCAATATAAAAGGTTAATGTTGCTAATCTGCTTGTACGTACTTGTTAAAGTAACATAAATTCAAACCAGATGTGCAGCATGTTGGCCTTTAGAAAGAAAACGCACTTATTTGAGATTTTATATAATTCAACCTCTGTCATAACATCTTCTAGACGAGTTTAAATTATTTTAAAAACATAGATTTTTTTTATTATTCTTCCAGGTTACCGGCACGATGCTCATCTACTCCCTCTTCATGGTGGAGCTGTTTCGTAGCGACCCCATTGAGAGCCTGGATGAAGTGATCTACTGGGTGAACGCTGTCAGCAGGGTGCTGGAGTTCATGGTGGCGCTCTGCGTTGTGGCTTACGGCACATGGGAGTCGCTGTTTGGGGAGTGGAGCTGGATGGGTGCCTCTGTCATTATCATCCATTCGTACTTCAACGTTTGGCTCCGAGCTCAATCTGGCTGGAGGAGCTTCCTGCTCAGACAGGAAGCGGCTAAGAAGATCAACTCCCTTCCCAAAGCCTCAGCTGAACAGCTGCAGCAACTCAACGACGTCTGCTCCATCTGCTTCCAGGTCTGTCGCTCGGTCCAGGATAGGTCGTCACAGTGATGGCATGTGTTAAAAGCTTGGAAGCAACCACACATTGTACTGTAATCCTCACTTGGTCTCTAACTTTGAGTCTTAGCTCAAAGTTTTATTACCTGCAGATTCAGCTTTAAAACCATCTGTATAGTGTCAAAAATAGTTTTTTAGTTTGCAGGAAACAGAAATGAGGAACGTTTTGCATGATTTTTCCATGTAACACAATCCAATATAATCAATGCTCAAACTGTCTGGAGGAAAAGGGACATATTTAGGTATGAGATGAAAGGTGAGGATTTCGAGTAGCTGTTGTCTCAATCAGTCCCTGAATATTTGACACAATTAGAGACTTAACAAGAAAAATCTTGATTTATTCCATTTTTTTTGTTCTCTTAATGGTTTCTCTTAAAAAAACTCAGATATTTGAACTTGACTGAATACATGTAAACTAAACTAAACATGCCACAGTCTGACTGGAAGCTCTTTTAAAGGGAAAGTTGCCTGCTGGATTCATGACATCGCAAAACAAAATGCAGCCTAATAGTTGCTCTATCTTGATGGATCTTTCTGATCATTTTTAATATAATTAATTGAAGCCAAAATCATAAAAATATATAGAATTTAATTAATTACATACAGTCAAATCAGAATATTCAGATTTCAGCATCAAAAGTTGCACATGAGACAAGAGGCTATTACTGGTAGAAAATCATAAAAACACTTTCCTGCTTCCGTACATCAGTTTATTAGTTATACCTACTTTTTTGGGGGATAATTTCATAAAATCAACCTTAGAAATTCACTTAAATAAAACAAAAATGTCCTTTTTGACCTTGTAGCATCAGGTATTCATGATAAACTGAGTGTAAACGACACTCTGAGCTCACAAATAGTAATTAATTAATAACTTCTTAAAATGTATTTTCAAATGCTGCCATTGTGTAAAACAAGGAAATAGATACATGAAGGTATAAATGTTATATGTAATATTTGCCAGCGCTCCCGTGCTGGCTTCTTGGGTAAACTGTGAACACTGATTGGACGTATCCCACTGTGCATGTGTAATACTTGATATTTGCATATCTATGAAGTGCGATATGCTTGCTTTTCCAGTTTGGCTTTACTTCCTCTTTTTTACTGGCCTTAAGCCAGTTTTTGTTTTGTTTTCCTCCTTTACCTTAAAACACAGTGTACAGATATTCATGAATGATAGGCAACCATGACGTCTGTCTCTAACAATACAGCACATTCATTTTATGTATAGTAAAATCAAAAGTAGAAGAACAACAACACCGCCCATCCGGTAGTAGAGGTGCAGGGGCTTGGGTCAGTGAGTGGGAATGAAGAAAAGTCCGCACACGGCAATCTATGCGACATAAGAATGTAATCAAACAAGCTTTGGGTCATAGACTTTCATCAGGGATGGCTTGATACAGAGTCACAATGTCTAGATAGAGACAGCACACAGTTAATATACAACACCTGCACAGGTATTTTGGCCTGGGACTCCACCTCCCATAATACTTTGCAGGACTGATTACCTGCACAGGTGTTGTATATTAACAGGTGCTGTCTCTATGTAAACGTAGTGATTCTGCATCAAGCCGTCCCTGTTTAATTAAATCTTTGTCGCATAGATTGGAGTGTGCAGACTTTTCTTCATTCTCATGTATAGTAAAATAAAATGATCTATGAAGTAGGTGTAAGGGAAACAGAAAAGAATACTATGAGATATTATAGAAATTATAAAAGTAGCGTAACATTAATAAGATAAAATAGGAATGTAGTGGAAAAATAAAGTGTTGTTCATAATTATTTGTCTTTTTCACAGGAAATGGGCTCTGCTGTGATTACACACTGTGGACATTTCTTCCATGGCAACTGCCTCCGCAAATGGCTGTACGTGCAGGAAACGTGCCCCATGTGTCACCAAACGGTCAGACCGACGCCCCCGGACCAGAGCCAGGCTTCAGATGATGGCCCGCCAGCTCCACCTCAAAGAGAAGCAAACTCTGATCTGGCTGCACAAGGAGGAGATGAGAACACGGACAGCAGCGAGACAGAGGAGATGCCGAGCGGCGATGTAACTCCTGATCCCAGCGAGGAGCAGCAGGGGAGCGGCAGCTTCGGGAAGGGAAGAGACAAAGACCAGCTGTCTGAAACGCACAGTGAAGTTGCCCGAGGTCTTTGTTTCAGCTCCAGTGGAGACTTTGTTGGGTTTGTAACCCCAGAGTCTTCAGGGGGCCTCAATAGCTCCCATGTGCCGCTGGGTAAAACCTCTCCTCCTGACATGCACAGCCACGGCGAGGTTAACGGCACAGACTCACCTTTGTCGTTGGCTCCGACAGCTGTCGATGAAGACGACTCTGAACTGGAAGGGCTTGAAAACACTGTTTCATTCCATCCCGGCCATGATAGGACACCTAAATCATGGCACAGCTTTGATTCACCAGAGCTAAACCATACTGACAACAAACAAGAGGCTGTCTCATGTGGCGCGAGACTCGCCGATCGCCCAACATCTGTCAAATCATGTCATCAAAACTCTGAATTCCTAGACTGCAGCGACTGTGCTGAACGTCACCGTGGTAACTGCACACATTCAGACTAGGATAGGATAGGGTCGGAGAGGTGCAGCCGGTCCTACAAATCAAGCTGTCCTCCTCAGATGCCACTTGTTCTGGCAAAAGCACAGGCAGCAGTGACTGAGAGCTCTGCTTCAGTGCCTTGAAGGAGTAAAAGGGTGATTCTTCATCATAGGGAATTAAACACAGTTGCCTTCTGTATGTGAACCAATATTAGAAAAAGTTCCTTTTTACCAGACATTGTAAAGAATGTGCTACCTAAATATAAAAAAAAAAATCTGGACTGAAAAGTAGATTAAACCATGTTGACTTATTCTAAAATTGTAAAGAAAAAAGATTATAATTAATGAGAATTGTAAAATACAAAGCAATAATGTTATATCAGTATTCACTGGTCTCTACTGGAGATGTTTGCTTAAAACAAGTGGAATTTATTCCATATCTGTGTCCCTTTTTTATTTTTTTTTTCCCAGTGTCTTTGTAACATTCATGCATTATTGTGAAAAGTGGCAAAATGAAAAGCTTCACAATGCATCTTGACTGAACATGAATCGGCTTTATTTCTGTCCCGCAAACACCGCTTCCCAGTGTTGAATATCAGCTGTGAACTTGTACGTTTTTTTTTTATTACTGTAATATGATAAAAACATGACAGTTTCAAAATGAGTAAAAAAAAGAAGTGTAAGGTTTTAATCCGAACACAAGCCAGAAAATTCATGTTTTCAAATCGTCCTCCCTGACACACAGACAGGATTTTTCTTTTCTAATTCTTTTGCCGATTGTACATTTTTGTAAGAAATCATTCTTTATTTATATAAAATTTAAATATATGCCAAACTTTCTTATTGTGTCTTACAGCGAGTGGCCAGAATCCGCTGGTTTCAAATTTGCTGTTTAGCTATTTAAACTAATTAACTTGTAATAAAAGCATGTTATATCTAAAATTATTCTCAAGCTGAACATTTGAAATTACTAACAAAATGTCAATGGCATTAAAAGAAGTCGAGGTATAATATATAAGGCCCTTATGGTGTTTCTAGTTAATGTTTTGCTTTTACCAACGATTTTGTTGGTTATCAAATGGATTAAGCTGTCATTTAACATCATTCCCTTTTTATTTTGGCTGTAAATGACTCCAATTTCCTTGGGTGAAAAGTATGTTTTGTCAAGGCCACCAGTACTAAACTCAAGTGAGATCATGGATAAGCTGGTAAAATTCACATTTGAGAAGGAAATCTCAACTTTCTTTTAAACTTATGTACCTGGTAATGAAGTGACTGCGCAGTGGAGCCCTACATAACTATGAAAACACACTGGGACATTTTACTGGCCTCTCCAACTACAGGATTTGGGGTCTTTTCAGTTTTTTTCTTGACATCTTGTGTCATTAATTACACCTGCGTTCTTCGTGGTGCGTTAAGATGTCACGTGTGGGAAAATAGCTCTACCATTAATACTAATAACGATCTCCTGGAGTTTTTTGGGGGGTCGTCACACTTAGAAATACTTGAAAAATCTGTTTCAATTCAATATAAGTAGTTTAAGAATGACACTTTGTGTTATCAATCCTATCTTTTTTTCCGCATTCTTGTAACCAATCCGCCATCACATCCGCCGCGTCACGCAGCACCAACACCGCCTTCACGTCAATAAAGCCCCACTTATAGGTAGACAGCCTTTAGTTGGTTAACGACATCGACCGAAACCAAAAGGAAAGAAGCTTTTATCGACCGTAGTTACCGCACCTGGCACACGCACTTATTTTGGCTACTAAAAAAAACTAATACTGGTAGTTTAAACTGCAGGGAATTTGAGATTGTGACGTCTTATTTGTGTATTCTGAATACGTATACGTAGTTTTAGCTCGCTAGCCAGCTAACTACGCTAGCTCGAGAAGAAAGGCCGTCGAGTTGACCCAGCGTCAATTATTTAACAGAACGAATCATCCTGGAATATCACAGCTGTTCCTCACTGCTCGGATCACAAAGTATTGAAGTTAAAAACCAGAAAACAAAAAGAGGATGGCATTGAAAAGGATCCACAAGGTAAGATAACATCGTTAGATATTGGCCAATTGTGTTAAGCTAACCGGGCTAGCCTCCCACAATGCAGCTGTATGTAGTGAAACCAGGCGGCGAAGCGTGTTCGAGGAAGTGTCAACTTTACAGTTTTTCCACGTATGACCAATTTTAGTGTTTTTGGAGTTTGATAAATTGCCCATGGTTTTTTACTGTTTGTACCGACTGGCTCTGGCGAAACACAGGTCCATTTTTGAGTTGGCAAACATCGTACAGCTAGTTAGCTATTGTTAGCAGTTTCACTTACAGGTTCAGTTTGTTCATCGAGACAGATCGACGTCGAAAAGAGGCCGCATGGGTTGCCCAACACCTCCATATACATTTACATGAAAACACATCACATTTGAAGGCTCGAAACATTGAGGCTTTAGATAACCACATTGTATATGTTAGTACTTAAAGTTATGTTCGTGTACACGATCGGTTACGATACTTGGTGTTACCAGAACCCATGACTCATATCTTTTGCTGAATCTATGTGTAATAGTCTGAGCCGTGTTTTGTGATGTGTTTCTTTGGTATGTAATTGTTTTTTCCTCCCCAGTCTACACAAATTACGCTGTGTATACTCCTCTAACAAGTTAATGAAGGAAATTACAAGTGAAAACAGAGTAACCTTTGAAGTGTTGTTACCGTGGCTTCATTTCTTCACACTACTGTTGACTAGTAAAGGAAATCCCTGAACTTGCTTTTGAAATGGTTTCTGAAAACCAGGGTGGGGCAATGCCTCCACCTCACTCCAAAATAGCTGTACAACTAAAAATAACTAAAGGCCATAGTGTAGAAGTATATGCATAAGTCTCATCTTGCTGTTTACTGTGGAGATGATAACAAGGTGGCCCCTAGCCCGGAAGTGGTGCAGAGTTGCACTTTGTAGGAGAGTAGTAGGGGGTAACAATATCAAGAGGATGTTGTTTAAGAGACACAAACCCCTCCCCGGTATCCATTTTGGCATCCACACCTGTGTTAAGAACTATCCAGCCGTTTACTGTCCTGTCGGATCTTTTACACTTATTGTTGTCTGAAGACCACTGTGGGTTAACTTGTTGTTGTTGCATTGTAACTTTTTTTGTGGCAGGAGCTGAATGACCTGGCTCGTGACCCCCCAGCACAGTGCTCTGCTGGCCCAGTGGGTGATGACAGTAAGTTTATCTCCCTGTTGTTTCAGCCATATTTAACTTTAAAAAACAAGGTCTTAGGATTGCTCGCTGATCAAGGTGACATATTCTAATGTTTTTCATTTAGTTTGTGCCTGTTCAGGCAACAGTCCAAAATTCCAAATACTGAGTTTATCATAAATGGGAGCCAAGGAATAGCTTTAGGGTAATGTAGTAACTCGTACATTTTGACAAACGGCTTATTTACAAGCCTCTAAAAGCATTTGTGTTTTCTATAAACTGAAGGTAAAGAAACCACATTTTGCAGTTCAGCGTAAACTTTGTTATCCGAACTTATAAAAACTCACTAAATGCAAAGAGGAAATGGCATTCCCGGGAAGCTACAAGGACAGTTGAGAGGCTTAGTTCCCGTCAGATCACATACCTGTGACCTTTCACCATTTTCTAACATTTACTTTCTGTTCTCAACAGTGTTTCACTGGCAAGCAACAATCATGGGACCTGTAAGTACTTTATGACATAACAGGTTCTCTCTTTCCTCTATAAAAGTAAGATTATGAATTTTTTGTGCTGTTGTTTCTGCTTCATAAATTGATTTTATGATTTGAAAATGTCAGGTTGATATGATATAAAGCTGTTAACCGGAATGGTTGGTTATTCCTTCCTGAAATATTATAATGTTCTTGCTTTCAGAGTGACAGTCCATATCAGGGAGGTGTTTTCTTCTTGACAATTCATTTTCCAACAGACTACCCCTTCAAACCACCCAAGGTATGCCAGTGTGTGCTCTTGTTTGTTGTACTTAACCTATTTTCTTCTTTTCTTCTTTTGTGACCTGTCATTTAGCAGACCCATCACCTAATCACAACATAATCTATTCTAAATGACAGAAACTTTCCTCCCCTTTTTAAACCTTTTGGCACAGTGAGCTTGTTTTGTTTGTTCGGAAACATCCATGAAACCTGTCATTCCACAAGCCGACTGTCACACTGTGTTGTGACTAATGTAAATTATGTAACGCATGTTGCTCTGCCTTTATTCGATACCCGCTCATAGTTTCGTTTTTCCCTTTCTCCCTCAGGTTGCATTTACAACAAGAATTTACCACCCAAATATTAACAGTAACGGCAGTATCTGCCTGGATATTCTCAGATCGCAGTGGTCTCCAGCACTCACTATTTCTAAAGGTATGAATATTCCTGGAAAATGTGACTTTGAATAGTACTTAATGTACCTTTTTTTTTTTTTGTTTGTTTGTTTTGTTTTTTTTAAGTACATTAAGTGCTATTAAGTAGGTTTTTTTAACCCCCCACCTTTATTTGTTGACAACTTGCTAATGTAAACACTATCTTCTTTTAAATGTATTAAACCAAAATGGCTTAGCATTGATGTTTTTAATCTTTCCAATTCTGTTTTAGTTCTTCTCTCCATTTGCTCACTCCTATGTGACCCCAACCCTGATGACCCACTAGTGCCAGAGATCGCACGAATCTACAAAACAGATAGTCAGAAGTAAGTAAAGGTCATGCTATTTTAAAATGTGTAAACATTTGAATAACCGGTTTCATCCCAACTGGATCAACCCTCACGAGTTGAAAAATAATAATAATAATTTGAAGATCCCAGTAGTTTTATACACACACTAAAGTCACTTGTGACATTTCTGAGGTCAGTTGTGTAATCTAGTTTCACTTTGTTAGGTACAATAAACTAGCTCAGGAGTGGACAACAAAGTATGCCATGCTTTAGGGTAAGGCTAAGAGCCAGCACTGCATCTTGGAAAGTGTTACTGGATTGTTTGTGTTGCAAAGATCTGGTCTCGGTGGCATAACCAGAGGCTTGGGTCAGAATATTTGACTGAGTGGACTGTTACACTAATCTGTCTGAACTTGCAGAGTAACCTATGAGTCATTTTTGGCTTGGGCCTTGTGCTTCAACCTTTTATTGTGCATCTTGATTCCCTGCAGATAGTCTTTTGTGTGATAGTCTAATATTTCCCCTTGGACTTTGACTACATTTTAAAGAGGGGCGGGAAAAAAAACAGAAATTAAGGTTTTCTGTTTCATTAAACTTGGCTTAATATGAGCACTCTTTTAAATTTTTCTTATGTGTAGGCAGACATTTCTGTAGGTATTCCATTGTCCAAGATTAAATCATATCTCACATCACTGCATGCCAGCTTCTAAAGCTCAAAAGAATTATTCCTTTGTGTAGGATCTGATATATTGACTTGCAGGGACTTGATGTAGGTAATCATTACAGTTAATGAGGGGTTGCCTTTTTTTTCTTTTTTTTTCTCACAGTAGTTGCATGGTAAAGTTGCCAGCAAGTAGCACAACATAATTAGCTGGCTTGCAGTGAGAGGTCGGTTTCTTGCTTTCTGAGCAGATTGTTCTTCAACACACTGAAGAATAATTATGAAACGTTTTGCATGGCAGTGCAACAATGGGAAATAAAAACTAGTTCATTTATACTAATTTATTTTGAGGTGGGTTGAATAATAAGGTGTTGCAGTGTTTTTTTATTTTTTATTAATTTTTATTAAGTAATAAACAAGTGATTTTAAAGGAAAGAAATATTGCTTCCAGAAAGATCCACAAGGATGTTAAGCCCTGTTTGGGTGTGGTGGTGCTATGATTAATCTGGGTTAAAGTATGGCTCATGTTAACAGTGGACCAACTTGGTCAACAGCACCACGTTAACAAGTTAAGACACAATTAACTGCATGGCCACTAACTTTAGCATGAAATAGTTCCTCAAAACAAGTGTCATTTTTAAAAAAATATGTAATTTATTTTTTTTTGTGCGTGGAAATATCATGCTTGACCTGTTTGGTTGTTTTTTTTTAATACTGGAGGTTTTTTGGTTTTTTTTTTTTTATTTTGATACATTCTTTAGGATGTTAGCTTGGCTTGCTCTGATACCCAAATCATGATGCACAGAGTGCATGTGCTTGAAGAGATCTTTAACAGAGTTAAGTTTATAGCTGTTCAGGGTTACAGACCAGTAACCAGGGCAGGATCGTTGGAAAACGTTGTTCACTGAAGAAAACCGTTTCTCTCTCTTGCAGATACATCAAAATGGCAAAAGAATGGACACAAAAGTACGCGATGTGATGGCATCATTTGGAAAGCTGGTGGAAAATGTTGCTGGTTCAAAACTTAAAATTATGGGATTCTGTTTTTCATTTTTCACTTTTTTGTTTTTGGTTAATCAAAGCATTTTACCCTGTTTTTCCACCTGCGTGCTCATAAGAAGATAGTGTTTTCTCTCTAGGTCACAAGCCAGTTTCTGTAAAATTGACTGTTTTGTACAGAGTGGGGGGAGGAGGGGACAACAAGATATGGTTCTAACACTTGGCTTAAGTATGCTCCAATAAGGATTTCTTTTCTTTTTTTTCTCTCAACCAAAATTTTGGGGATCTTTTGTAATTCACTTTACACACACTTGCACCCCGAAGCAGTTTGTTTCCTGTCGCTGAACAAAAGAAATCGTCCCCATGATGATCCAATTGTCTACTTGCTGGGATGTCTGGGTTTCTGAGAGCACTTCTGGCCTGTGGTTTTTCCATACCCTGAATTTTAAAGTTTCAAATTTGGCATTATTTTGCTTCTTTTTTTTTTTTTTATTTGGTATCAGAATTGGAAAATAAAATTCAAAGTGTGAGGAAACTGGTTCGTGGCTTCTCTGTCTGTCTCCTGGACTGGTGTTACATCAGTATATTCTTCTGATCAATAGTATAGGAATCTGTTATCTGAGGAAAGAAGTGTATCTTATTCCACTATCAAAGTGTGTGTACAGAGAGGCACAACAGTATATATCAATGTTAAGGAAACAAAATATAAGAACTTCAATGTTGTATTTTATGCATGTTAATAAAGTTAGGCTATATCTGATGTTTCTGCAAATTAAGTGGATTGTAAGATCGAAGAGTTGGAAAAATTTGGTTCCCCTCAAAGGCTTTCCATTTCTTTCTTTTGTTATTTAGAAGCCAGTAGATGAGAAGTTAGTTTTTACGCCCACTCGAACACTGTCTTCTTGTAGCCCTGAAATATTGATGCAAAGCTAATGGTTGATAATCAACTTGTGGCTCTGTTTTTTTTCTTTTTAGTTTCCCTTCAATAAAGTTACTTAAACCATATTAAGAATCTGTGTCTTTAATAAGTACAGTATAAAGCAGCTTTTTATGAATGCAGTCATCTCATTCTGAAGAAGGGGCAAGTAATGCAGGTTGTATGAGCTTCAGCATCCTGGTCCTGAAAGAGCAGTCCAGTTCTAGTGTAGTTAATGTGATCAGAGACTGTCCTGGAATGATGATGATGGCTTTCTCAGCCTCCTTTTGTCTGACCACCTGCACTGAGTCAAGAAGGCATCCCAGGACAGAGCTGGCCTATAAATCATTATCGACTTTCTTTCTCACTGTAATCAAGATGCTTCTGCCCCAGCAGACCACTCTGTTTGTAATAGATTAAGCTTTTAAAAAAAAAAGAAAAAGGGGGGGCCTTCAGGGTTCCTCCTAGTTTAATGGCGAGTTAGCTGTTATTCTACACAACTTACTAATGTTAGAATGTGAATTAATGTTAATTAGCTATTGCCAATTACGTTAATTGACTATTCATCTCATTAAATTAAAACATATCTTGTTATGGTGTGACTGTATTTTATATGAAACATTAAATAACATGCCAATTAAAAATGAACGAGAAAGCTTTTCGCGCCAAGGCTCCTTCCACCCTTCAATCAGCTGACTGACACGAGAGGGTCACGTGACAAACACGGAAGTTTACTTTAGGAAGAGGAGTTTACCATGTTTCTAATAAACTACAAACCATGGCGGAGCGCGTGAATTTTATTTGTTTTGGCTTTTTGTGGTTGTGTTTTGGATTTTATTGGGGACTTTGTTCAGAAACAGAACCGCGACTGGAGCTGAGCTTGAACGGAAAATGGAGGTTGTCAAACTCCAACGGATCGCTGTGTCTTCCTGCAGAGGTCCCCGGCTGTGTCCATTCAGCTCTGCAGCAGCAGGGACACATCAAGGTAGG
>JBBBVU010000021.1:20545951-20572213 GCA_037177055.1 Atherinosoma microstoma | reverse complement strand
GTGGAACGGGAGATTCTCATCATGGATGTGCAGCAACTGTGTGATGCTATCATGTCAATATGGAGGAAAAGTGGCTGGTGAGGGTCAGTCATGCTGTCTGACTTAATAAGACACTTGGATAGAAGAGAAATAGCTGGAATGATTTGAGCAACACCCCGTTCTCAGTAGAACAAGTCAAATATTTACTGTGTTATTTGATGGTGGTGACTTGAAAAGAAAAACTGGAAAAAAAGAAAAGAAAAAGAAAAGTGACTTTTTTTGTCAGCAAAATGTAAACGACCAACTTTAGTTGCCTTCTATTCCGCTCCAGGCCTTTAGACTGTAACTGTGTAGCTACTATGACAGATTCTACAACATTACTATTTCCTACTGGGATTAATAAAGTACTTTTCTTCTTTCTTTTTTTTTAAAATTAATTTTCATTAAGCGGGAACATCCATATCACTATATTTCCCCACCTTGTCACAGTTGTCACAGAAAGTACACTGCTACGGTGTTTACAGTAACCCAGATTACAGGTCAGGTCAAGTATACGTAATCTGAATTTAATCAGTTTGTATCTGACTTTTGTGGCATCTCACGCTGATCGTAAATACTGCTGATTAAACTGACCTGCGCAGGTCATGCAGGCCCAGTGCGTGAAGACTCAGACGGAGTTTTATCGACGATGTCGGAGTGAAATCATCGAAGGGAAAGGTCGCACCATGGGTGCTCTTTACTGGCAGCTCAATGACATCTGGCAGGCACCATCCTGGTCATCCATCGGTGAGTGAACTGATACTCAGACACGTTTTTAGGCTGAACTCTGACCTGTATGTGACAACTTTTCACAGGTTTTTTTGTCTGTATGCTTCGATATTCAGAAAAGTTTGTTGTAATAAAGCTTTTTTTTTATTAAGGTTGTAAATAACCAAAGATTAAAGGTCAGAGTTGTAACTTCATCAGATGTTCTTTGTTGTCTGTGTGTACAGAGTTTGGTGGGAAGTGGAAGATGCTGCATTATTTTGCACAGAGCTTCTTCGCTGCCGTTCTTCCAGCGGGCTTCGAGGACGATGACACGCTGTTTATCTACGCCATCTCAGACCTGAGTCGTGAGCTGAAGCTTCGAGTTGTGGTTCGTTTTTATGTTGGTAAAAGCTGTTTGTTAGAACCGGCGTTGTGATCACGCCGTTCCAAAAAAGTGAAATATAAACAATGGTTTGCAAATATCATAAACCCGCAGTTTATCCACAATAAACTCACACACAATTATTTTATCCTATGCTGTTGTAACTGTTGCAGCAGGTGGTTTAAGCATTGTGTTGCTCAAATAAGCATGTTCTTCTAAAAGCTGTACATAGCGGTCGGTATGGAAGCTGGATGGTCCCTCTCCTCTTCAGTCCAAGCATTATTTTCCAAAATAAAAGATTTATGTTTTCCTTTTTCGGACCTCCATAATAATTTTCAATTATAAATAAGCTTTGGTCCAGAACGTTCACACATGGCTTCATGTCTGCATGACGGAGCTTTAACCTGCGTTTGTTGCAGGGATTTCCATGACAGAGTCGTGCCCGTATTTACATCCAGTATTGATTTTCAGCCAAACACAGATGCCTCCAGAGTCTCTGAATCTTTTGATTATTATGTTTAGTAAATGATGGAATAGTGACGGTATTTATGAAGATTAGCCTGAAACTGTAGATGCAGTTTTTTTTTTGCAGAATACTGAACCTCTGCTCCTCATTACTTCTGAGAGACCCTCCCTCTTTAAGGTACTCTTTTTATACCCAGTCATGGTAATGACCTGATGCCAGGGGACCTAAGATGTTGAACTGTCTGTTGTGCCGGTAGATGAAGATTGCCTTGATGCTTATTTTTCTAGTCTTTTGTTTCAATCCATCGGACTTTTTTTTTTTACATGTTTTGCTGCCATTAAATTCTAGAGGAGCTAATATTTTTTCTATTATTTTCGAATAGAATAAGGAATATTTTTCTCTTCGGTGTGGATAATTCGATCTCTATCTTATCAACCAGGTAACCGTGTACTCCTGGACTGACCTGGATCCAGTTTGCACTCTGACGTCGGACCTGCGGCCGGTTCCCGGAGGAAGCGCCGTGACCATTTTCAAACGGTCCATTGCTGCTCTCCTGGCAGGTTGCGGACGCTGCACCCGCCTCACCTGCCTGCTGACGTTCCACCTGGAGGACGACAGCGGCGACCAGCAAGGTCCCACCAACCATCACTTCCTCTGCTCACCCAAAGACGCTCAGGGGCTCCAGAAACCCAACATCACGGTAATAATTTCACATTAATGTGATCTCTGATCTCGCATCACATATTTGCTTGCAAGACGAAAGGTTTTTATCTCCCTGCAGGCGAAGGTGCGGGAGGATAAAACGGGGCTCACAGTCACCCTCCAGTCTGCGGCCGCGGCTCCTTTTGTCTGGCTCGACGCCGGAAGCATCCCGGGGCGTTTTGGCTCCAACGGCTTCCTGATGATCTCTAGGAACAGGACGGTGAGCTTTAACGCGTGGCGTCCTACCAGCGCCGCAGAGCTCTCCAGGTCCCTCACCATCACATCTTTAACAGATGTATACTGATCCAGGACCGGCCCGTTTCCAGGTGGAGCCAAAGTTTGGGCCGATAAATGTTCGTCTTGGTTTTGACCACTGGGAGATATTTGAATGTCTGAAAGATATTTTTTTGATGCAGCTAAAATTTTCCTCCAACAGTTTCATGTCAGATGGATTCGTTGCTGTTGAAATCAGGGAAGTCGACTGTATTTAATCTCCAGAAAGGCAGTTTTAATGTCATTTAGAAATCATCAAAGTGCTGAAAAGTCCAAATACAACTTCCCTGGATTGGGATGTAAATAAAGAAACAGATAGGAATGAAGTGAAACTAAATGACTGTGTTGTCTTGCTACGTTAAGATTCCAGTTTCTGAACTTTTCTCCCGGCCTCATCGATATTCTTTTTGCTGTTCAAAGAGACTTTCTGAAATCTTAACTGGGTTTGATCCAAGACGTAATTATGCACTGAAAACTATTTCTTTTGCCTGTTTTGCACAAATTTATTAACAAAGTGTGTCATGCTTGACATGTTGGATGTGCCATGTCACAGAAACCTGATCAGCTTGTAGAGCTCTGACAGTTTTTGTTCAATAAAAGCCTTAAAATGCTTAAAAGATCTTCTTCATTTCACCCTCGGGATGTTCTTTTGGGTTATAAATTCACAACCAAAGCTTTGGTTTGCATCAATATGCATGCATTTGATCTGCATCACAAATTAAAGTAATGTTTAACCAGTTACAGGTGAGTTTGTAAATAGATAAATTACATGCTTCTACTGCTGAGTGGCTTCATTTATTGCTCATAATGGGAGTATGTTCAGACTTGTGTGGGCTGTTTTTTTTTACTTTTTAAATGAAAATGATTAATTCCTCCCCTTTTAATTAGAAATTTGAGTTCCAAAAAAACACACCAGCAGTTTATATCACTTCTTAATCAGGAGGAGGTATGGATAGATTAAACTCGTTGTACATCTTTAGGATAATTTGACACCATTTGACAGGAAACAAGCATGTTTGGAATTTATTCCAAAGTTTGACGATTTTATTTTAATTCATTAAAAAAGTGTATTTATTTGACTTTACACCTCTGCTCAAATGTTTTTCATCGTTCACACTTTTCTATAAAACTTTGTTTTAGATACATGTTGGAGATTTCTATTAATGATGCTTTATTGTAGATTAAAAGAATTCTAGATGGATGAATTCATGTTGCGCAGCAGGATGGAAAGGGCTGTGGCTTGTCATGCCCACTAATCGGCATTTTAACTTTTTTGATGTTATAGAAGTAATTTTAAAATTTAAAATATCTTTTCAGAACCAGAGCTGATTGCTCAGATTGAAGATGCTGTTACCTCTGAATTGTAGAAACATTTAAAAGGCATTACTTTTTCTTTTTTTTTTCTATTTCACTTTAGAAGGTAACACTTGTTACTATTTGCAATTTGAAACCATTTTTCGAAATGTTTCATTGTGGAAATAAAACCCAGATAATTAAATATTTTTTTATTTATAAGTGGCAGTTGTTACTGATTTGACTTTATAGTGGAAACAAAAAAATTGAAATATTTTGGATTTTCCAGCCAGTTAAAAAAATGTCTCTGTTGTATTTTTGTATTTATGGAGCTCACTGAAATATTTGTCTCATCCTCATACTTGGGCGGCTGTAGCTCAGGTGGATAGAGCTGTCATCTACTAAACAGAAGGTCAGCAGTTCAATTCCCCTGACTATATGTCGAAGTGTCCTCGGGCAAGACACTGAACCCTACGTTGCCTCCTGATGTGACTATTGGGTGTATGCATGGTTAGAGAAGCACAGAGTATGTTCCAATATAGGTGCTGTATGAATGTGATGATGGGTGAATGCACATGTAGTGTCAAAGCGCTTTGAGTGGTCACTTGACTAGAAAAGCGCTATACAAGTACAGTCCATTTACTCAGGACCAATTTTGACTATTGAGTTGCAGGCACTTGAAACACTTATAGACTTAGCTCATTTTATTTCTATTTGTTTTTATTCTGAATTTATCCATGGTTGATTTAGCTGGAATAAAATGTTTTGTTTTTTTTAAATTCCAAAATTTAAGCAATTATTAAAAAAGGTTATGTTTCTTCATTTTATGGCAACATTCGTTTTCTCAATGAAACTTCATGTATCACCAAGGGAAGAATCATGTTATATTTTACTAAATTAGAGCAAATGTGGATAAATGATAAACTCCTTAACATTTTCTCTAAGCTTCATTACCATCATAATAATGTTTCTGGATCCAGGATGTGAACTGTTCATTGTTCCTTTCACCTGCATTGACAATCTATCACCACTAGGTGGCGACAGAACCCTCTTAACTCTGTAACTCATGTTTATGTTTTTATTTGTTTACCTTTTTTATTCCAGCTGTTTCATACTTTATCTAACGGAAACACATCTGCACACTTTGGCATCCTGCATCCCCTTCTTGTCACATGAACATCCGCCCACAAATCCACGCTCCCCTCCCCTGCTGCCGCGTGTGGTGTGTTTTGTGTGGGAGCACGTTGCATATAACTGAGAAAGTCATTCACGGAGGAAAGCGTAGGAACAGTGACTGCTGCACACACGCGGTCGGTCACCTCCATTTTTTAAGGCTTCAAAGCTGATCTTTGAACTCATCTACCTCAGACAGTCCTGATAGATCAGTCAGAGCAGCGGGACGAGAGGACGTTCAGACCGGATAAAAAACTTCAAAGACCAAAAAAAAAAATCGGATTTCTTCTCCTGACATGGCTCTGATTCTGCGCTGCGTCCAAACTCCGCGGATATCTTAACTTCAGTGGTTGAGTCTTTAAAAAAAAATGCAGAAGGCGCAGATTTAAGTTGCAGAAGAAACTCTAAACATTTAAAGTCGAGATGGTTCATCTAAGATGGGCTTCTGCGTGCGTCTTGGCTTTTTTCTGGACGTCCCACAGTATAAAAGTTACTCATCAGGATGGAGAGAATTTTTTGGAGAATATTTTGCACTATTATGGTGAGAATAAATCGATTACCGCAGAGAAACTGGAAGATTTACTGCTTTTAATGTCAGCCAGAAGATCGGATTTAATAAGTAAAGAAAATCCACTGGAAAACAAAGAGGTATGCACATTTTATACTGGTTTTTACTGGTCATTTGTGTTGTATTAAATCACTATATTACCATCATTGAATGCAGCTTCTATTTCCTCCAGTTTTCATCACTCCTTTTTCCTTTTTTTGGACATTATGTTCTAATACAGCAAGCTGTCATATGATAATATGCATTCCTGAAATATCCTCCCCTCCAATTCTTGCTTTGCCTTTAATTCTTTGCACTTTTCCCTCCTCTATCACTAAGAATTATAATGAAACTTTGTGTTAGCACATGATCTGAAGATGTCTAACATCTCCCTGCCCCTCAGTGTCCCTCTGCAGAGCAGATTTTGTCCCACTTTGGGTTCAGTAATGTCACTGAGCTGACAGTGGGACATCTGGGGAGGATCTGCCCCGCTGTGTTGACCCAGGTGTTGCTGCCCTCCTGCCCCTACACCAGCCCCTTGAATCTGCAGCCTGCCGACTACTCTGGTGAGTTGCTTCATCCCAATCGCTGGTTTATTTGTCAAGACTCCTGCAGCTCGGATGATTAACAGGTCACAGCGGGCTTGTTGCATTGAATCATACGTAGCAACACTTTCATCTGCAATAACTCACTTTTTTTTAGAGTTGCTTGGACTTTTCTATGGATGCTTTTTCTTTGCATTTAAAAAGATTCTGCTCAAATCAATGAAATACTACAGCCATCATTTATAAGATGAATAGATCCGTCACTTCATGCACGTAAACTGTTACAACTGGGGTTACAACACATGATCAATAAATAAGCTGATGAACTAACTGCATTTTTCTGTAGAAATCCGGGATTTTTCTGATCTTTCAGAGCTGGAATTTCTGCTATATAAAAGAAAAAGTCTCATCCGATGACATAATCCCTGTTTATCTCAGATATCTTGATGCCTCTGCTGAGTAAGAATAACTTTCTTACACGGAGTAATGTTCTCTATGAGAGGCACGTTTCAGAACAGATTTAAAAAAATAGAAAGTGAGTGTTTTGTTCAGATAAAGACAGATTGTAATGCTGATGCATACAGAACTGTGCTCTGCAAGCACATACAAATAAGCCAAAAATGATTCATTATTACAGGATATTAAGGTGTTTGTTCCACTGCAAGTTACTGGAATGCTGCTCCTAACCTCACTGAGGTTGGAGGAAATAACAGAGACGAGTGTCTGAATTACACATCAGCACCAAAAATAGCAAAATCCTAAAATAACCTAACAGGAGGAGATGAAACTCTTTTTGAATCTATCTTCAGGGATCACTTTGATCTTCATGAGGGAACTGGTTTATCCAGGTGGACTTTATTATTTCACTTAATTACTTTTAATATATCCAAACATTTACATACAGCATCTTGAGAAGATGCAGCTTTGTTGTCACATCAGGACCAAAAACAGATTGATGTATATTTTAGAGGTGAAAGTTCACAGTATTAACAAGGGGAGTAAAGTTTATTTTTATTAATAAGGGATATAAATTTGGGTCAGTTTTATTTAGAGAAAAATGCTTAACTTAAATTAATTATTTTAAAAAAGTGCAAAGACAAAAAAAGATGAAAAGTAGAAAAACTAAAAGAAGAGAGCAACTTAAATAGGGATCTTCTTTTAAGCATAAAACATGGACTAACAGACAATATCTTATGTATTACTTCATCATATTAATACTGAGAAGGAATTAAAGTGTAAACCTCATCCTGATCTCATCACCATGACGATCTGGAGTAAAGAAACACTGAGGAACATGTCAGTAGGATCATCAGGTCATGATTACTGCTGTTGCTTTTACTTCTACAAAAAAAAACAAGCACACACAAAACTAACACATTGCATGCATATAACACCGTGTAATTAATGATTTAACACAAGCTGAGACAAAATGCAGAAGCAGTAAAACGAAACAAACTCCAGGATTCAGACGTTTTTAGAGCCATTTTAGCAACAATAGCTTGAAGTAATCAGTTTCTGTGGGATGTTATCAGGGTCTCGCATTGTTTCACAGAACTTTTGATCCACTCTTCTTTACTCACCTGACCTAAGGTCCCACTACAGTCATTTAATCAAGTACAGGTCTGGACTTTGTCATCAGCCCTCCACCAGATTGTTGGTATGAGGTGTTTGTGCTGAAATGCTGAGTTTGTTTGTTTTTCTCTTTTCATAAAGCATGGTGCTTTGCATTCAAATGTAGTTTTTGTTCTTGTTTTTTTCTGAGAGATTTTCTCCTGCAACTCTTCCAACAAGCCATACATGTCTTTTTCTAATTGTATTCTCATGAACTCTAACATTTAACGTAGGCCTGTAGAGTCTGAGATGTAGCTCTTGGTGGGGTTTTTTTTTTTTCTTTCCATTTCTTTACTTATGAAGAACTTGCTGGAACGTCCACGCCTGAGAAGTTTGTTAACTATCTTGAATGCTTACCACTTATGTGTAATCTTTCTCACTGAATGATGGACTCCGTTTATTTTGGAAATGTTTTTATGGCCCTTCCAAGACTGATGGGCAGCAATAGATAATAAGATTATTGCTGATGTCTTTCCTCCTTGGCAGAGTATTAAAATAAGTCCTTAATGCTGCTGATCAAACCTTCAGGTGCTCACGCTGATGATGATCAGTTAATTAAAAGACATTTATTTGAATAAGATCTTCTGGCTGCTACTTACCCTCTTTATTCACATGGAAGCAACAAAAGTGTACTTAGTTTTTGTTGGAAATAATCATCACATTTAAGGTTGTGATGACCTCATTTAACACCTGTAAGGACCAGAGCACAGAACAGGAAGTCTTGGCCCAGATCTTCATTATCTGGGTTGCTGCACTAGAAGCCCAGAGATGTGTTTTTATGGTACCACCAGAGCCCGAGTCAACAGACTAGACAGTTCCCTTGATGAGTAGAAAACGTGTAACAATTTGTTTGTAATTGTCCATCAACCAAAGACCGCCTGTTACTCTTTTATCTCCACAGTTCCTTCATAGCAAATCTGAAGCAGCAGTATTTAAACCAACAATCAGATTGTGGACGTCTTGCAAACAAAATGTTTATATCCGTAGTAGAAGGGTGGGAGTGTCTCGACCCAGATTCTCCTCATGTCATCTGTCTTCGTCTCGGAATATTTCCCATGTGGTGTGGCTCTGACGCTCCACACTGTCCTGAGCTGCCCTCTGCCACATAACCCCCCCCCCCCTTTCACCCCGTAAGAGCTGCTGACACTGTTATAACAAACTGTGACTGTTTTTCACCAGAAACTCTCCACTCCAAATAAACAGCATTGTGTCTTTTGTTAAATAAAACATGCAATCTCATCCTCGTACCTTTGCACTAAAGATGAAATGAACATTTCCAGGATCGGAGTTTACCTTTCCAATGTTAACTCTGAGTAATTGTATCTGTCGTTTGTGTGCTTAGTGTGGGGTTATGGCTTTCTGGCCGTCACTGTAATCAACCTGGCGTCTCTGCTCGGCCTCCTGCTGATCCCCTTCACCAAGAAGTCTTACTTCCCCAAAGTTCTGACCTACTTCATCGCCCTGGCCATCGGGACGCTCTTCTCCAACGCTGTTCTGCAGCTCATACCGGAGGTTGGTAAAACGAAGCCTTTAATCAGACAGAGAAGTTCAGGTTTTGAATGGGCTGTAAAAAATAAGATCCTCTTGTTTACCACCAGGCCCTGGGTTTTGATCCCAAATCAGATAACTATGTGGCAAATGCAGTCGGGATATTTGGAGGATTTTACCTCCTATTCTTCGTGGAGAAGGTACTGAAGATATTTCTCCGCATGGACCACGAGGTGAGCAAAGATCTGCAGTTTGTGGGTTTATTAAGTGCTAAACACTCTCTTATTGTCGAAAGATATAATTTATTGTAATTGTCTGATTTGGTTTATTGGCCTATTTGGCACCTGAAGGATGTTGTGGATTTATTTTTTTAACTTTAATTGTTTTATTGCATTTCTATTTCAAATCCTTATCCGTGTCAGGACCATGAAGGCATCCACTGGACAACAATAAAAGGCTTAGAATAAAGTTGAATAAAGCCCATTAAAATCTAAAGGAAAGATGTTTCGGCTCCATTTTGGTCCTTGATGCTGAAATATTTATTTCTAACTATCACATGGGTTCTGTTTTATATGGATGTTCATGCTAAGGATGACCTACCCTTCTTTTTTTTCAGAGATAACAAGCAAATGTTGTCATGCTGAAATGATAAGCTAAGAGGAAGAAAATATTATTCCACATGAATGCATTACCATTTATGTCTGCTAGGCTCCCAAATATATTTGGCTCCCATAGTGTCCCCTTCTATCATTTAATACTTTTTTGATACCTTTTTTAAATGAAGTCTGTATATTGTCATCCTCTTGATTTATTCCTTTCATTCAGTCGGATGTTTTTTCAAATTATTCCATAATCAAATAGATTTTATGTCCAGAAGAAAAAAACACACTTTCCGTGCACGAGCTTGTAATCAGTTTACAGTTCTTGCATGTTGTCAGTGAAGCTTTGTGGAGGTGCAAAATAATGGCAAATCTCCTTCAAGTCCTCCCAAAACAGGCGGCCATATTGTTTTTTTTAGCTCATTGTTTCATTTGTGTGATAGTTAGTTTTTTCCTATATGAAGGCGAGACGAATCCAGAGACTGGTGGTGATGAAGTGGAAAGCATAAATTGACACAGTCCTTGTGTTTAGCATCAGCATGCTAGCACTGTTGTTGTGTTTTAGCATGCTGATATTAGCGTTTAGCTCAAAGAACACAGCTACTACAGAGCTAACTCACACCATGACTAAAACCAACTTTTATTCGTAACAATAATCTCGATGTGGGGGCTCCCTTCAGATGGTCAAATTAGACTTTTAGCCGTTTTCATGTCATTAATTTTTGGGCCAAATGTGAACAAATTTGATTTGACTTCATATTTAATGAGATAAATTTTTAAGTATTTTGAATAGAAGTCGATTGAAGCCTGAAAAGTGGAGCTAGCACGGATGGTGGTTTCACCATCAGCCTCATGTCTTCATCCATCTTTTATACAAAGTCCTTAGTGCTTCCCGAGACTTAACTGCAGTTTTTTAAATATCGTGTCTCAGTTGGCTTTAAAAGAAATAGTCATGGCCGTGAAAATGTGGCCTTTTTTCAGTCATTTGACTGCATATGTCAAAGCCACTTCAAGAAACTTCCATCAGTCTATTTCACATCAATCAATCAGTCGTGGCAGCGAATGTTTTATTAACCCACAACAGCAATCAGCCCTGTGCCCAGTCAGGTTTGATCTCCTGATGACTTCATTCCTTAGATAAGCTTGTGAAAACAGTGAGTCGTTCCTCTATTTTTATCTGCGGTGACCATGTGTACGATACAGATTTGCTGTCGACGACATTTCACTATCACAGACACACCTGATGGGATTTCATCATTGAATTCAGGGTGTGTGTGTGCGGTGTGTGTGTGTGTGTGATATGCAGAAAGTGGAAACTAGAACAAAGCATCACTAAACAAGGCTTGATGGGCTTTTTTGTGATTGCTTTGCCTCTTTTCCATTTTTTATAACAACCAAAATTACAAGTCGTAGCAATCTTATCCCAAAAGTAGTGTTTTAACCTGATTTGGACATGTTACACACTGTTATCGGTTTCCCAGGATGGGCTGTTAATATTTAACGTTCACTCTTTTTTTGTGTCATTTAAAGGAACTTATGCAGGAAAGGATGCTTTTGCCTTGGAAATGGGGCCTTAGCTCTCTTATCTAATGCCTTTGTATGTCATTTTAGCATGGCCACAGCCACTTCACTCCTGCAGATCCACCTCAAGAAAACACTCTTCAAAATGGCGACATTCAAGAAAAAAAGGACTCCGTAATATTGACCAGCATCTCCACCGTCGCCGCTGATAAGAGCAGCCCGGACCCTGAGCCCGCACAGACAAACGTCACCCCGTCTCAGGTACAATTTTTTTTGTCTTTCAGTCCTCTCTGACTCTTCATTTGAAATGACCTAAATTATCCCGTCCGGTAAGCAGGAAAATACGGTTTACACGTGTCATTTATTGAGCCGTTATCACTGACACGGCCTGATTAGAGATTCTGTTAATAGTTAACGGTGTTGTATAGAGGAATCTGGTTTTGAACGGCTTCAAATGCTGCACGGGCATACCAGATAGAGGTCTAGCAGGGAAATGAAGCCGCTGGCCTCCATTCCCTCCCATCACGGTAAATGCTGAGATTGTCCGACTCGGACACAAAGACTCCTTGTTCGTCCGTCACTTGTAAAGGCACAGCTCTTTTTCTCCGCAGAATAATTTAAACCAGATGCCAAAAGGCTCTGTTTGTGTCCGTCTGTTCTTAACTTTCCTATTAACATCCAAACCGAGGAGCTCTGTTGCTAACGGCACTACTTCCTGCATTTGATTAATCAATTGATCAAAGCTCTTAGATGCATCTTCAGTCTGAGCTTCCTAACAACCCGGGTTGACTATTTTAGTCCAAGTATCGTAGAGATTGCTGTTAAATTTTCAGCAAACATTTAGTTATTTCAAAGGATGACCCCGTCTGATAATGCCTCCATTGATAACCTCTAAATATAGTTCAGGACATTCATGTTTAAGTTGTATTTCTCATCTACAACTGAGTTTTTTTTCATGTGGTGATCAGCAGGTGATAGTGTCCTAACATTTGGCAATGGGAAAAATATCAGTGACCTGATACTTTGAGGACAATGTGCAACCTCGTCGTGTCTTTTCTGGAGAATCTGAACTTTGGCTTGTTATCTTTTTTCACTAAATCCATGTTTGCACATGCCTCTTTGACATGATAAAAAAAAACAGTATGGCCGGCCTTTAGTCTTTTTTTTGTGACTGTTCCAGGATGCCCAGGTGTCTGCTGTGATGTGCCACTGGCTGCGTGGGAAACGCATCACCAGCATCAAGACGGTGGCATGGATGATAACTCTGAGCGACGCCCTGCACAACTTCATCGACGGTCTGGCCATCGGTGCTTCGTTCACTGTGTCCATATTGACGGGGTTCAGCACGTCCACCGCCATCGTGTGTGAGGAGTTTCCCCATGAGCTGGGTGAGTCATAAAAGCTGTTAAAACTATCATCGTAAACAACATTTAGACGGTTTAGAGTTGGAGTAAATGTCACCAACAGTCATGTGACAAGTTATGGTCGATATAAGCAACAATATTTCCTTTATTTCACCTCTCATCCCTTCTTCAGGTTTGACTTTGTGTGCATCATGGTTAGAAAGATACACCAAGCACTCACTGAGCTACGTAGTCTGACAAGAGCAGATAAAACAGCCGCAAGCTAACAGCTTGAAGATTGATTGAAAAAG
The DNA here is from genome assembly GCA_037177055.1 of Atherinosoma microstoma. Lineage (NCBI taxonomy): Eukaryota > Metazoa > Chordata > Actinopteri > Atheriniformes > Atherinidae > Atherinosoma > Atherinosoma microstoma. Next base: position 20,559,233 of record JBBBVU010000021.1, on the reverse strand, counting down.
ACTTGCTGCAAATAGAAAGAACTGATGTGTTAGCATGCTACTGATGTGATGCTAATAACAAATGCCAATATTATTTTTATCGTATTGTTTTCAGAGTGCTGCTGTGTTGAAATGATCCCCTTAGTTTTAGTTCACGTTGAGCTCTGGAGCTCTCAGTTAAACTTTCATAGTCAAACAGGGAGAAAATTCAATTCTCGATTTTTTCAGATCACTTTATCAATAAATAAATGTTGCTTCATCTAAAGATATTGCTCATTTTTATACATGACTCTAACATTACTGCCCAGAAGGGGAGACCACAGCCATCCAAGGAAATCAGGTTTACCTACAGTATGTTGTACATAATAACATGCTTTAATTTATCAGTAGGTGATTATAGACTATTTTAATAGTGTCCTTTATATTTATAAGACATGTTTATTCATATATATATATATGTATATATATATATATATATACTCGGTTTTCATAAACGTGTTCGGATGCTACAGAACCTGATACCAGTGTGAAAAACTGGGGCCGTCAACATTAGTTAATGTAAAGAAATTAATCTGTGGAATTATCGTGTTCATTTTTGTTAAACGCATTAATGCATCAACAAAATTATTACCCAGGCCATATTAGAAATCTGAATTTGGCATTAACTCTGAACCGAATATACCAAAAACCACTTTATCCTCCTTATTTATGAAGTTCTTGATATTTTTCAAGCCTTACATTTAGTATTTCTAATCATCTGGTGTCCAGAAACAAAGTCATTACGGGTGCTATTTTAAAAATCTGAATTCTGCATCATCTGGGTGAGAAAAGCTGATTTTGGGCATGAAGATGCTGTTTTACAGTCATGAACCGAATCCAACAAAAACTACTTTATCCTCCTTAACTATGAAGATTCTGACAGTTTTCAAGCCTTACATTTTAAGGATGGCCTCAGGATGACCCTTTCGATATATCACACAGTTAACCACTCGGTCGCTGCATCTGACATTCTCATTTATTTAGTACGAAGAGGTAACAGGTCCTCTTACATTCTTGTTACCAGGCCGGGGCGGCGTGAGGGTGGAGGGAGGTGGTTGCCCCATAAATCCAGGGTCTGGGTTGGTTTTCATGGTACCACCAGGGCCTTAAAAGTCTGCGGCTTTTGGGCTCTTTGGGCCTGTGCTCTGTCTGCCCTGGGTGGCCGGTGCACGGCGGGGTTGGCTGCTACCGATCTTGGGCCAATCAGGGCCTGTGCCCCGTGGCTGTGGGGGGCTCTGGCTGGGGCCTCCCTCTGCCGCCTTCTGCACAGATGCATTGTTGTCTTTGTGGTGTAGTGGCTGGGGTCCGTGCTCCGGGGTGGCTGGTAATCGCCCGGGTCTCGGGGTCTCCCCTAGCCTGTCTCTGACTTTTGAACAGCCGCGGTCACTCTCATCTTTGAACACTTCACTCTGTATATTCTGTATGCAGATACGGTCACAGTGTTGTCCTGTGGGTTTATATACTAATAACTACTTTCAGTGAGTTCTTTTTTTTTTGTTGTTGTGTGTTTCTGGTACTTTGGTTTTAGTTGTGATACATGTGTTTTTTTCAGTTTGTTCATCTCTTATTGGTGCTCCTGATGATTGTCAGCTTTGTTTTCCTGTATAGGCTGCAGGATGTTCGCTGTTGTGTTTCTGTACAGGTGTAGTAGTTGGTTGTGTGGTAGGGGAAAAAATTTGTACTCATGTCAGTTCTCGGTAACGGCAAGTACTCAAATGTAAGTACTTGTACTCAGTTTGTAAAAATGTGCTATCGGTACATCCCCAGAATACACATATATGAATATACCTAATAAATAAGAAAGGCGCTTTCCTCTACAATTACGTATTAATAATTAATTGATTAATTAATCCACATATATATTATGTACAAAGAAGGCACAACTTGCTCAGTGGAGGGTGGCGGTCTCCCCTGTCTGGGCGATGATGGTCCAACACTAAGCTCTAAACACAGTAACTGAAAATTAATTAGTAATATATCTCAATTTTTAAGTAACAAGACTTAGTTTTTAGACTTTATTGTCCCCGAGGGGAAATTCTTCTCCACAGACCGAGCCCCTGGACTCCCATCACAGTAGGGAATACTGCACAGAACTTACCATAACAAAAGCAATCCATCTTCAGCGGGGCCTGTTGTTTAGGGCAGCTATGACTGCACGCATCAGGATTTTTCCTAAACGAGCCTTCCCCTACCACAATGTCCTATATCTCCGCCCTGAGAGCAATGGGGTGAGGTAGTCATGTGGCTATGTAGGGTCCAGTGCTATTAAGATTGCAATGCATTTAAACATATGGACGATCACCTGCTGACAAAATGATCTGAAAAAAATCTCACATTGAATTTTCATGTTTTTTCCCCCCATTTAGACAATTTGAACAAAGTTGTACGAAGCATTAATATTGAGCAACTATGGCGTTGACTACTTGATTTGCCCACAATATGGACATTTTAGCAAATTTAAAAACAAATTTACAGTTTGCTCTTTAAAAGTCTTGAAACTTCAGCAGCGCCTTATGACAAACATTTGCACATTTGCTTGAAAATAATGTCTCCCCACAAACCTTGTTATCTCTCTGGTCATTATATCAGAAATAATAAAAGGTTATCCTTTTAAATAAAAGAAATATTCAGTAACAATGCAAACTTCTTTGGACAGCCAAGTTCAAGACAGAAAAATGCTCCTTTTATCCAGATTATTATTATTTGCTCTGCTTGTATTAATGGAGGATTTTCCTCCTCTGCAGGTGACTTTGTTATCCTGCTGAATGCTGGAATGAGCATTCCCCAAGCCATTTTCTTCAACCTGCTGTCAGCGGTGTCATGTTACTTCGGCCTTGTGTTCGGCATCCTGCTTGGAAGCAACTTTGCCCCCAACGCAATCTTTGCCATCGCAGGAGGAATGTTTCTGTACATCGCGCTGGCAGACATGGTGAGTTGACTGTCTGGGTGTGTCTGAAATGTTTTCTTCATAGTTTTGTCCCTACATCCCTCCAAATGTAGAGTAATTCCTGCTGAAAACGTATAAATCTGCCCTGATGAGTCTCGTTTAGCTTTGATTGTTGTGTTTCCAGTCTCTTGTGCTGCCCCCTAGTGGTAGAGTGTCAGGCATACAAGAAGGTCTGATAAAGATTTTAGTCTGGGAGTAGCTTCATCATAGGGAAAAAAGGAAAATAATGGCATAAAAACATTTATTTCTATATCCAGTATTATGAAAATAAATTCTATTAAATAAACATATTTAATCAAGTTTGAGTTCATGTGGAATAATTGTCAGTAGCATCGGTTCTTTGATTTTGGTCTTTTTATAGGATTTATTCATAATCAATAACATTTGTTAATAAGACCCATTTTAGCCTCTGATCAAGCCAATCTGTGTAGTTAACACACAAATATAATATTTGTTTCATTTCTTATTTCAGTTTCCAGAAATGGACAGCATAGCACGGGAAGAACGACGGACTTCAAGCAAGGTCGTGTTCTTGCTGATCCAGAATGCAGGGCTGCTCAGCGGGTTCACCATCATCCTGCTCATCACCATGTTTGCAGGGGACATTAACCTGGGCTAGAAAAGACCGACACCCGAACTTCTAAATGAGCTGCCTTCGTTTCTGCTCTCACACCGAGGGGCGGGAAAGTGAATGTAAAGTGAATGTTTTGTACAAACAAAACTAAATGTTAAAAAGGGAAAACGGATGTGTGCTTTTATACCTTTGGACTATCAGTTTAGTGAAATGTTTACTTCATAAAGAGGGGAAATATTTACAATCATCATATGCAAAGTCTAATTAAATCTGTTTTAAGGAGACAATAAATTATTTTTTCAGTCTTCATATATTGTGCAATATTTTACATTTACCTCATTGATGCTGTAAGAGAGTTTACAGTACACTGGGAACTTCAATTACCAAAGTGGGGGGGGGGGGAAACAAAATAATAACACTTGAAAATGATATCTGCAAAGATTTTCTTTAAAATTATACCATGCTAAACACGTTGGGTTTTTAGCTTTCAGCTGGTAAATTAGAGACTCTTTAGTCTTTTCTTAATGTAATTTTTTAGTGTAATTAAAATTTTTGTTTAGATGGGGATGGATGAGATTGATTTTGTGTCAAATAAATTCTAAATTTCCCAGCTGAGAGCCTCAACCATAGGGTTTGTGGTGCATTTAAAACTTTAAATGTTTGAGAGAAAAAAACAACAACACACAAACCAAAAGAAAAACTTTGATAAAAATGCTACATGTTCGAGCCAGAACCACACGCAGAACTCGAAGGTGAACGTCAGGACAAACCACCACCACTACAACGACTGGACTGGACTGGACTGGACTGGAGGACGTTCCTGTGTGGGAAGTATGCTCATTTACCTGCAGTTGTGCAACATTACTGTTCATGATGTCCTCATTGTAGACATGCCTTTCTGTGTACTCCCACGTTAATAGAGTCAGATGTGGGAAGTGAGGTAACGTAGCAGCTGAGGCAGAAAACTCTTGGAAAAATGAATGATGTCTCCATGTCTGTCTGCAAACCGCGTACTTCCACAAATGTTTGTTTAAAACATCTCACGGTATGCCCAGATGAATATACAGTTTTTTATAATGTGTTCAGTTATTTATAAAATATATCCAATTTTGACGTATATTGCCTTTTTACCTTGCAAGTTCTTCATAATCACTATTGTGAGTATTTTGCTAAGATTCAGCAGAAATGTAATCATGTGTTTGCATAGTTGTTGGATAGTATTACAGAGGTTTTCATAACTTTTAGTATTATGTGAAACATCCTGGATCACTGATCAAATAACCAAATGGCTAATTGGCATTATTTTATTTCAATTAATTGTGACTTTTCATGTTCTGTAAAGCACTTTGGGTTGCTCTTATGCATTTGATAAAGTGCTGTATCAGTGCAGTAGAGTTTAATATTGTCATGAAATATAAGTCTGTTTTTTTCTTTTAGTGATGGAAAGAAATGTGGCAGCTATGTTACAGATGAGTGTTCAGTAGAGCCAACATTATATGTTTAATTAGTGTGTGAAATATAGGAAACAGGTAACCCTCTCTGTTAAAGGGCCTTAAAAACAGATCCACACTTCAGCCAGTAGAACCATCAGCTCCAGCTGCACTCATTGGTCTTCCTGTGTTTACTCTGCAATAGAAGTAATGGTCAAAGCCTTTTTTTCTTCTGAGTCATGAAGTAATTTGTGTTTGTAATACCAACAAGCTCTTTTTTTTCCCAAATTCATATACAGTCTGATATTCTTTCAAATATGAAAACAGTGTTTTGACTTTAACAAGGGAAAGGGCTTAAAGCTGTTGTTTAAGGGTCTCCAGAGAGCCAAGAATCCTGAATTTTACGCACTGATTGACAACAACCCTGCCGGACACTTCAGTCAGTGAAATCTATTGATTAGCCACCCCATAAAAAATTTATTGGATATACCATAACTCAATAATTTAATATGCAAGCTACAATGTAAACCTAAATATATTTTATAGATTAGCTGTCAGGCCAGATGTTTTCTTTCTTTCTTTCTTTCTTTTTAAATACATATTAAAAAGTGAAGAGAAGAATGAAACCTCTTCACTTTGTATGACAGGGTATTTCCTCATTATTCTAGTTATTTTCAAAACATAAAACCACTTTTTTTCTGAAAAATAAACTATTCATCACTTTTGTGCAACCTGCAGCCATAAAAAACAAAAAAAATATTCTCCCACGTTTTACAAAGTCAAAACATTTGACATTTTTATTATCATATGTAAGGAACTTTTAAACATTATACATATATTTTAAATGAGGCATAAAAAAAGCCTGCCTGGCTGACATGTTATGTAAAGATAAGATGTACATACAGTACTTTAGCTTTTTAAACATGTCACTGAAAATTTTAACTGATGAATAACATAAAACATTCAAACATTATCTCATTTTAGAGGTTTCCGTGACAGATTCGCCAGGCTTATAGGTGAAATCATGAGACAATGGAACACCCTCCTCTTCATTGCCTAGTACTTCAAAACGGGGCCTTTTTGCAGGTCTTGCACAGAGTCCAGATGTGGATGCCTTCACAGATGTTGACAGCTGTAACCAGGTTATTGCTTGGGCCGTTTCAGTAGCAACATTTTTGCACCTCGCCGTTGCCTGCACACCTAATACAGAAATTATGTATATTTTTTGGTTAGGTTACTTTGAGTGAAAACAACTATGAAAAACTATGGCATCCAAGTAAAACATGCATACTTGAGTGTGCCAAGGGATAACTGTGTGGCAGCAGATGATGTGGGTGTAGAGCTGGTGAACTGAGTCCCCCCCCCCAAAAAAAAAGACAGAGTTAAGCTTAAAGAACTTATATTTATGAAAGCCCAAATGTTACATACAAAGCCTTTCTTGCAAATTCTATTTATTTTGTCATTGTCTCAAGATAATGACTTAATTATTCAGATATCTCAAGATAACCAGTTAACTTGTTTTTTAGATAAAAAAACTACTTTTCACATATTAAGTTCAGTTTTTTTTTTAAATCTGTATTTTCTTGAGATAACAAGATAATCGAGGTGACCTCAAAAACTAGCGGTTTACATCTGATTTAATTGGTAACTGTTGCAATTAGTCAATTCATGACAATAAGTTGAGGCAAACATTCAGTTCACTTTATAGAAATGGCTTTACTAAACTTTAAGAAAGAGCTCTTTGTTTTATCATAGATTTCTTTTAAAATTCCATTATGTTGAGAAAACAATCTTTTTATGTCAAGATAAGATAACTTATTCTGTTATCTCAAGAAAAAAAATCTTTGTTATCTCAAGATAACCATGTTAAAAAAATGTAAACACAGCCATTCTTGGCTTCCACGGTTACCTGAGGCTGATGACTTTTCTATGTACACAACATAATGCAAACTATGGTTGCTTGTGAAAGTATCTTAATCATTCTACAAGCCGATTGCTTTTTTTGTACACAATATGTTAAGTAAGTGAGTGGAAGTTGTTAAATGCAAACTACGGTTGCTTCTTCAAATAACTCAATCTTTGAAAAATGTATATTTTTAGTTTCCCAATGAACAAATGTAACTGTGCATTTCTGCTGTTTTGCTCTAAATTTCATCCATATGCCTAATGCCAACACAACATGGACATTTAAACACTTTACACTTGAGGTGACTCATGCCCATTTAATGTTGGAACAGCCTCAACTTGCTCCTTGAGTTGTGGCAGCTTGTGCTCTTAAAGTTTTTTTGCTATAAATAACAAGCATATATTTATTTAAAGATATATAAATCTCTGAAACGCACGGGCTGAGAGAATATGACCATAAAAGGAAATCCGGAAGACTATTGTGATATTGAGGCCACAGTCCTGGAGAAAAAATTGGAGATTTCTGGATAAATTACGCTTCTCTTGCATAAAACACTGCCTCTTCTTGAGCTTTTGTGAAAACCAGAAAACATGAAAAAACAAACAAACAAACGAACAAACAAAAAAACTGTCACGGACCCTTTAAATGCTGCGTTAGGAGTACCTCGCATATTCTCGGGATTCCAAGCTGTTAAAGAGAAAAACATTAATATATGCTGATATATAGAAAATATCTGCATCTCTAAGGTAATAATACAACAGTAAAATGGAAAGTAGCAGTCCTTTAAAAGCAATAATATCGCAAGTCCTGCATTTCTTGCCCCCCTTCTGCTTTTACTCATTTTTCCGATGACATTGAATGCACCAGAGGCATCGGAAGTAGTTTGGTTACAGAGAAGCGGACTGTGGCTGCAGGAGACTTTTCCTGTCTCGAGTAACAACGTGTATCTTATAGAAAGTAAGTTGTTGCCGTGTACTTATTGAATTTTTTGCATTTCTTTGATATAATAATTGTCACATCTGCCAGAGCAGGTCAGATCCTCCTGGAGCCAAATATCTAGCTGTTTATTTTCTGGGGCTAACATGATGCTTGCTGCAATGTTTCTACACTTCTTCTTTTTTTAAAAGACAAACGTGCATGTTTGTCACGCGAGTGCCTCTTTAGTTAGATATTGAATGATTGCGTGCAGGAGGGGGTTAAATGGCGAGAGTAAGTAAAACCACTGAGGCTGACTCTCATGTGATCTGGACGGGGGGTTTGGTTGGAGGTCACTGGGATAAAACTGCAGTTTTTTATACGCTTGTTTTCTGTTTACATTTTATCAGAGCCCAAAGTAATGTAATCTGATTTCATAGTAGTGGAACCGAAGAAACCAAGCATGAAAATCTGGGAAATCTTTACACTGCAGGGGAGGATTATTGTAATTTTTTTTTTTTTTTGCAGAGGCTGTAACAGCATCAATAACTTTGCAAGTTATTATTTTCTTGCACATACCATATGTAGGGCTTACAAAATATCTATTTACATCGATTTGGTTCCCAACACCTATATTTATATGATAATGTTGAGGTGTGAGCTGCTGGTTTGGAGAAAGCAGCTTTTTTAAAGGTTTCAGTCACCTTGTTAGGTTACTGGATTCTCGCGAGAGTTGTAAACAGTCAACAAAGACTGGCCTATCGGGTTTTGTGTAATGATCCCTCTGGAATGTCAGGGCATCATGTTATGCATTCCCTGCTATGTGCAGCTTTCTTTCAGTACAATTTACAATGAAAAAAAACAAACAAACATCTGATTTGTTTTTGTTATTATTTCTGCCTTTTTATTTAGTTGAAAAGCGGAGCCATGGCCAACATTCAGATCAGGAAGTTCCAGGATGACGATGCTGAGAGCGTGAAGGAGATCTTCACCCTTGGGATGAACGAACACCTGCCTTCTACCTTCATGCACATCCTGAAACAGCCGCTGACCCAGATGCTGCTCATGTGCACGTTCTGCGCTCTGATGGCCAGCTCCAAGTCCTTCCTGCTGCCCGTCCTGGCCGTCACCCTCCTCCTGGCCGGAGCCCGGCAGATGATCGTCTACATGTTCAACAGTTACACAGACGCCTCTTTGAAGAATGACCTCAACAACATCAGCGAGGCCTACCTAAAGAACAAGGACTCGTGCTTTTGGGTGGCTGAAAGTGACGGTCGGGTGGTCGGCACGGTGGCTTGTCTCCCCACTGAGAATACACCTGACTGTTTGGAGCTGAAGCGCATGTCGGTGCGCCGCAGTCACCGCGGGATGGGCATCGCCAAGGCTCTCTGCCGGACAGTAGCGGATTTTACTCGTGACCGGGGTTACGCTGCTGTCATCCTCTACACCTCTATGGTCGCGACAGATGCTCAGAAGCTGTACGAGCACATGGGTTACAAAAGAATAAGAGAGTTTCTTCTTCCAGAGTTTTTTGGCAAAATCATCAACTTCACGCTGATGGAGTACAGACTTGATCTGCAGGAAGATGGAGAAAGAGACTGACACAAACATCGTCCAACAGAGTGACAGTATCATCCATATGTTAAATGTTTTTTTGTTTTTTTATATCATGTTTTCTCAGCTTTAAGCAGCAACACTATTAGACCAAGTAAGAAAACATAAGCTACAGATTTTCTCCTGTTTTATAATTAAATAGTTCTGGTTGTAAAATCTGAACCTGCAGTTTAAATAAAGATGTAAGAAAACAATAACTAGTCAAATATTTATTTTACCTCCAGAATGATGCAATAGAAAGTTAAAGTGCAGTACCTCCATGTTGTTCCATCACCTGTTTGCTATACTTTTACAACTTAACCATATACACTGCTCACAAAAAGTTAGGGATACTTGATGTTTTGTGTGTCAGAATGTACCTACAATGCTCTATAACCTCTATTTGTGAACTTTACTTCACTGTCTTTATGCTTTTGAATGCACACATACAACTAATCCATGTTGAAGTACCTATTGTACAATATGCTCTTCTCAACAAGGTGGAAAACCATAAAGGAAATTCCCAAAGTTGTGTATTTATGATATAATATCAGAGGAGCGTGAACATTTCATGTGTTCTGTAAATTTCACCTGAAAGCTGAATATCCCTAACTTTGTGTGTGTGTGTGTGTGTGTGTGTGTGTGTGTGGTTATACTGCATTTAATTCTCCTTGGGAAGTTGGAAGTCAGAACGATGAAGAGCATCATTTTCAACATCTGCATGCTTCATATAATACGTGATTAAACACGATTTCCTCCCGGTTTGGTTTGTTATCTGTTGGTAAAATGCTTTTTAAAAATGAACAAATTTTCTTGTAGTGAAAATTGTGAATACATTTCTGTTTGTCTAGACTCTAGAGTACTATGCAGAAGTGAGGACTCATAGTACTTCCTTTATGAAAAGAGGAAGTAATTCCATCCTACAATTGTCTGATTGTTATTAAGGTTCCTTTTTTTTCTTACATGTCTCCCACCATGTTTTCTTTATAAAAATGACATTTTCTAAGGAAAGAGCCGCCCAGCTGGGAAGAAGTCAAGGAAAGAGAGCTTTGGAAAAGATGATAGATATTTTTCTCCAAGCATCCGACCATAACCCTTAACTGGGAAATGTGTCGTGGTGACAGTTCTTTCAATTATTATCATAATTCTTTATTTTTCTGTCTTTTTTGTTGTTGTTATTTTCCCATTTCGAAGTTGGAAATCCCTACTTTTAGTGAATGTAGCATTTGTCTTTTTAGCTCTAGTGTAAATTAATTAATCTTAACTGAGATCAATAAGATTCTCCTGAACTTTATCTCGTAGAACAAACAGGATAAGCTTAATAAAAAAGTGCTCAGCAAGGGTAATGAGTTACCTTGAAGCCTCAGATTTCACAGATACAGCTAACATTTTCATAATTTGGCTAAAAATATGTCTTCGTAACTAAGTTTTTTCCACTTAATTCCAAATCACATTTTTAAGAAATTTGGAAATCTTTCTTTTCTTAATCTCTGAGTCTATTGCCAAGCAAACTTATCATTTAAACTTGAGGTTCCACCAACAGACTCCTCTTTCTTCTCTCCTAGAAGTTGGGGTTTTGTCCAGAACTTATCTCTGCATACATTTCTTCACTGGAATGACTTCATCTACTAAAAAGATTACCTGGAAAAAGGCTTGGCTTTCACCCTACAAGTGCTTGTATTTCCAAAGAAAAATGTTCTCAAATTCTCCTCAGAATTTACCCCATAAAAGAGTTTCACTGTCAAAATTCCTAAAGTTGATCTGCTGTGTACATTTTGTAGTGTATAAAGAAGACAAAAGCCAGGAAAGCCACAGGGCCAGACGCCATCAGCTCCAGGGTGCTCAGAAAGTGTGCCGACCTGCTAAGTGAGGCGGTTCTGCTCGTTCAACGTGAGCCTCTGTCAGGAGAAAGTCCTGGTCCTGTGGAAGACTTCCTGTGTGGTGCCGATTTCCAAAACAGCCGAGCCACCATAGACCCATTGTCCTGACTTATCTGATGAAGACTGTGGAAAGGATTGTCCTCGGTCATCTCTGCTCAAAGGTGAGCTCTTTGCTGGACCTGCTGCAGTTTGCCTGTTGACAGGGCATCAGGGTGGATGATGCAATCATCTACCTGCTGCATCAGGGCCTGGGAGCAATATGAGAGTCATGTTCTTTGACTTCTCCAGGGCTTTAAACACTAGTCAGCCATTACTGCTGCAGGGGAAGATGGAGAAGGCTGGTGTAGACCAACATCTGGTTGCATGGACTGTCAACTACCTCAATAACAGATCCACAGTACTCAAGGATGCATGGTTGTCTGTCATATGGTAGTCAGCAGCATGCCCCCCCGGGGGACGGTGCTCTCACTGTTCCTATTCACATTGCACACCACGGATTTCACTCCTCCCTCTAACATCGGCTGAGGTTCACCGGTGACACTGCCATTGTCAGCTGTGTGTCAGGTTGGAATGAGCAGGAACACAACGGGGTCAGCGCTGGTTTTCTGGACTGGTGTGACCAGAACCACCTGCTCCTAAATACCATCAAGACCAAGGAGCTTGTATTTCACAAACTGGTAAAAGGAGCTGGATCTGTCCTGGGCTGCTGACTGGACTCTATTGAGGAGGTGGCAAACAGAAGTATGTTGGCCTAGCGAACATCAATCCTGGACAAGTCAGTGCAAGTCTTGTTTTGTCTTGACTTTCTTTTTCTTTTTTTAAAGTGAGATCTCCAGGAAATTCTGGGCAGAAGTTGCATTTCTCAATAAAAACAACAGTGGATCTTCTTTATGTTGGCTCTTAAAGATTTAATCTGCTATTTTAAATAAATACCCACAAGAGAACAAATGTCAATATGTATTTAACTGTAGGCTACTATCCTTTATATGAAATTATATATTCACAAATAAAAACCTTTCTGGACCTCTCAGATTTAATCATTCTGGATTTTCCTTTATCAATTCTGGATAATAAGAAACATAACAACTTAATATAGCCGTCCCCTAAAAACAAACAAACAAAAAACAACAACAAAACCAACAAACGATCTAAGATATTGTATTAATTTTGGCATGTTTTTAATTTACCTATCGTCTACTGTTCTTTTATCCCATATATTCTCTTGCTACGCTACTTATTCCCATTTGTTTGCAAATGGTAAAGATTCAATAAAGCTATACAAAGAAAAAAACGTTGCATTCATGTTCATTGCAAAAGTTGTTGTTGTTTACAAACATAAAAGGTAGGAAAATATTTATGGGTAAAATGCTTTAGTTATATTTCCTTTTTTTTAATCAATAAGCTAATAAAAATCAACTCACCCAGCACCTCTGAAAACAAACAAATATAAACAAACTAAAAACTAGAATGACTTTAGAAGGGAGGAGAACCCCTAACCCTAACTCTTTATCTGACCGTCTTTGAACGCAGCACCGGTAGGGGAACAGTCGAGGTAGAAAAGAAAATATGAGAAGTATCTCTTGGACAGTTACTCTGAACGGAGTTTGACTGGATATTTTCTGATCTGGACATTTTCTGGTTTCCGGTCTAATTTGTTATCGTAAAGCATGTAAGTTGTATTATTTTATCGTTTTAATTCCTGAAGACGGTATCAAAGCAACCGGTAGCTGTGTGAAGCTAGAACTGATGCTAGCAGCTGTTAGCTAATCTGGCTGCTCTCTTCACTTTGTATATCATATCATGTGTTACATGTATTTTGTTCAGACTTGAAAGATTATGTCGTTGTATAAATTATATGGCAAACAACGTTAGCCTTGCCAACCTTTAACTATACCAAAACCCTCCAGACTGAGTCACAGACTGCAGTGATTTGATTTTAGGGGTGAGAGAGAGAGAGAGAGAGAGAGAGAGAGAGAGAGAGAGAGAGAGAGAGAGAGAGAGAGAGAGAGAGAGAGAGAG
>JBBBVU010000021.1:20535460-20545851 GCA_037177055.1 Atherinosoma microstoma | reverse complement strand
GAGAGAGAGAGAGAGAGAGAGAGAGAGAGAGAGAGAGAGAGAGAGAGAGAGAGAGAGAGAGAGAGAGAGAGAAATCTTGTTAATAATCAACCTTGCAACCATGATAATTCCTGTTCCTCTCATACACACTTTGCAACCAGTCACCAGGACACAGAAGGTTATGTTTAGAGATCAGAAAAGTAAAACAGACATGATTATTGAATAATAAGTTATCTTTTCTTCTGATATGTTTGTATCAACAAACATTTTATTACATACATATCATTTTTAAAAGGTCTTGCAGTAAATAGTCCACCAGAAAAATTATTTATCAGCTGGTTTATTTAGACCTCGAGCTGTGAAGATTAAATTTATATATGTTTACAGTTATTTTGCATGTAAAAGTTTTGCGCTTTTTCTTTAACAAATTGCTATGATAGATTATTAACTATCTATTGATTTACTCATCAGGCTTCAAAGTTATTTGGTTCAAAGTATAAATCGACCATCCCTTAATTCTGACCTCCTTCTTTTTTAATGAAAAGCTGAGCCATGGCCAACATTCAGATCAGGAAGTACCGGGCTGATGATGCTGAGAGCGTGAAGGAAACCTTCATCTTGGGGATGAGTGAGCACGTGCCTTCATCCTTCACTCATATGCTGAAACAACCCCTCACCCAAATGGTGCTCATGGTCACATTTTGTGCTTTGATGACCAGCTCCAAGTCCTTCCTGCTGCCCATCCTGGCCATCACCCTCCTCCTGGCCGGAGCCCGGCAAATGGTTGTCTACTTATTCAACAGATACATAGACACCTCCCTCAAAAAGGACCTCGACAACATCGATCAAACCTACCTGCAGAGCAAGGCCTCGTGTTTTTGGGTCGCCGAAGGGGATGGTCGGGTGGTCGGCACCGTGGCTTGTCTTCCTGCTGAGAATTCGCCCGGATGCTTGGAGCTGAAACGCATGTCGGTGCGCCGCAGTCACCGCGGGATGGGCATCGCCAAGGCTCTGTGTCGAACAGTTGCAGATTTTACACGTGACCGGGGTTTCGCTGCTGTCGTCCTCTACACCTCTGTGGTGCAGACTGATGCTCAGAAACTGTACGAGCACATGGGCTTCAAGAAGATAAGAGAGTTTGTTGTTCCTGAGCTCACTGCCAGAATCATGAACTTCACGCTGTTTGAGTACAGACTTGATTTACATCAAGATGGAAAAAGAGACTGAATCTGACATAAACCTGCATAACACTTTATAGCGGCATTATCATTTATTAGCCATGCTTGCATTTTCCCAGCATTACATTTAACACAGTGTTACTCTCAGGAAAGTTCTGGAGACGCTACCCGCACATGGTGACAGGTTCACTTGCAGTACTGGATCAGTCACGTTTTGGTTGTAGCAAACACACAGAAGAGAGAAATAATTTATTCTAGTTCTTTTCATTGTTTTGCGACAGTAGCGTAAAAAGACAAAACAATCTGCTTTTAAGTATTTATGTTGATCAGCTGTTTCTTTGAACCCTTTAATCATTACATTTTGTAAAATATGTCATTGCTGCATAATGCGTGCAATAAAAACATCTTAAGCTTTGCCTATTTCATAGCATTTATTAATTTACCACTAACTGTGTGTGGTTATGTTATATTACTGTGGTCAGTTTCCCAAAGCCATGCAATGAGATTACAGGTTGACCTAACATGATGATTGAATAAGTTGGGGACTTTAATTATAACTTGAGAGTCTAGATAAACTGTATTTTTATAACATGCAAACTTCAGATACTTTGTTATTTTAGAGTAATGTTTGCCTTTGATGATTGGACTCATACTTGCATTATAGTTTTGTCCAAACTATACTTGCATATATTCAGGGCTTTTCTTTAGATGTCAGCGCCCATGCTGGTGCAATATTAATGTGTACAGGTTACTATTTCACATTGTTTCTAACTGCTTGAATATCTGTGCATATAAAGCATTCCTACCAAAGCTCTTCAGCTTTACATTTTCCTCACCTTTGTGCTGCAGGAAGCTTCAGAGAAAACCTGATGTCTGTTCAGCTGAAGTGGGAAAATGGGTTGATTCTCTATGAAAACAACAGGGAGGTTGTTGCTTTTATTTCTGGAAGATAACTATGCTTCACATCAAATTTGTGGTTGAAATTGGTAGACGTGGCACTTGAGCATTACAGTCCAGGAAGTATGCCTTGCATAAGGTGGAAAAGTGAACAGAAAACTTTCAGACAAGAAATGAAACCCTAATAGAAAATGTTGAATATATTATGAAATTTATGTGAAATATAAATGTGGAACAAAGTTTAAAACACTTGCACAAAGTTCAGAAAACAAATTTGGACTCAGTAATTCTGCCTTATTGTACAGCTGCTGTGTTGTCTTGCAGATTTAATCACCAGTAGCTACAGTCATGTTTTCATTGACCTGCTGCTGGTGTTTGTATTTTTCTCATTTTGTCTTTCTCCAGGTCATGGCTACTCACTTTGGTCCTACAAGGTTTTCAAAGTTTCCCTGCTTTCAAATTATTAAGTCATTGTGCAGAACTTTATAAGCTGACAGATTCATTACATTAGAGTCAGGTGTGTTGGAGCAGGACAACACTGAAAACCTGCAGGATAGCAGCCCTTCATAGGACCAAACTGAGTAGCCCTGCTCTAGGTGCTCCTGATGGTTTTCTGCTTTGTTTTCTTTCAGAAGCTGAAGATGTTTTTCTATTAAGTTTCTTTAAATATGTTGCAACTGGTTGTATGGTTTTGCTTGTACCGCTGTTGTTTTCCATGTTTTGTACTTTTGTCTCTTGTATCTTTGCCTCCTTCCTCTTCTCTCCAGGTCCAGCAGTTATATCAGATTCAGCAATAAAATAAATAAATAAAAGATTAATAGTTCTTAAAAATTAAGGGGAACCTTATGTCCAAAAGTTTAACTTTCTTTTCATCCACAAAGCCCCCTCTTGGTAAAGCAAATATATTTTGCACAAAGCAGCCATAATTCTGCTTGTTTTGATGCTGGAAAGGACAAAATGAAAACAAATAATATAAAACAAATGAATAATTTCTCCTTTATTTGCAATCTTTTTTTTTTTCAGTGTCGGTGTCTTGAAAAAAATAAAAGTTCTGTTGAATATACATTTAAAGAGGAAAAAAATATTCAAGAGTCAATTATCCCTTCATACTTAAGATTTTACCGGGCTCCTTGGTCTGAGTCAAGCGGGCAGAGTCAGGCAGCAGCTCGGACACCTCAGGACGGTGGTGGACGGTCAGACCTCCATGGATGGATGTACCCCGTCAGGGACGAAGCTGAAAAGAAACCGGATTTATTTTTGACTCAAAACAGGTAAGACTTTCCAAGAACCTGGCGAATATGCGCTGCTGCTTGACTTATAAATACATATACACGCAAGTCTCTAAATTTCCAATGAGGTTATTTTGCTTAAATTAACAGGATAAGATGATTTATTAAATTAAGAAATGCAGTCGAGGCTAGCAGCTACTGTAGCTAGCAGCTGGTAAGGGAGTGTCTTCAGTGACAGCTGACAGCAGCATTTTACAGCGTTAAAAATATAGCTTTTTTTTTTTTACACCATTGAAAGCTGCCAAAAAAACAATGATTTGTTATTACAACGACTTATAATAAAATCAAAACCACTGCAATAATTAATGAGCTTAAGGTGGTGATTATAACGTCTCTATCGCGTGCAGCACTGATATCCGATTATAATTTGATGATTAAGCTTTATTCTCTTTTAAGTTATTTAATCTCTAATCCTGTTTATTTCTGCTAGATTTCTCTGAGTTTGTCTAATTTAGTTAAGAGAAATTGTCATGTCCAGTCTGCAGCCACACCCATGCTGTGATTTATCACGATTTCCACCAGAAATAACAGGAACAATTGTGTTATTTTTCAAGTCTGTTTAAGTCACTTAGCAGCACTTTTGGCTCTTTATATGTATTAAATCAGCCAAAAGCCACTATTCTGAAAATTGATGCCCCAGGATGTCAGTGTTCACTGGACTGTAACACACTAGATGGCACCAAATTACAGATTTAGTCGTTTCATTACCTTTTTTTTTTTACAACAATAGTTATCAGAGTTTATACTAAAATAATTGATTTGTGTTAATGTTATTTGTGTGTGATTTATTCTGTTTCTGAATCAGACAACATAGACGTACAGTGCTGCCCATATATTCAATAGATGACCTACTTATCCAGTATGCAATGCATGTTGATGAGACCAACCTGAATATCATTAGCATGTGTGGTGGAGCAGAAACCTTCCCTTAATTAACCAGATCATACATGAAGACATTTATAAAAGAGGGGTAGGGGAGCAAACAAACATTCAACTAGAATTTGTTGAAGCCCAAATTGATGCTGTCATGCTTTAATAGAAACCCTTGATTAATATTTTTGTGAAGAAATGATATCAGTAAACAGACTTATTGATAAACAAATGAATTATGGACAAATTAGATATGATGTGCAGGCTACATTAATCACTTCATGCATTATGCATTCATTTATAGATGTGGAAAAAAAATAAAAAATAGGTGTTTTTTGTGTGATCACCTATGAGAAAGATCAGGAAAAACATGTTTAAAATAGCACTGATGATAAAAAAGATAGGATCATCAAATCTGGTGTGGCACATTGATAAATGTGATAGATTAAGTACTTGCCCAATTAGTCAAATATTGATATTAATATTGTTATTATTAATATTAATTTGATATTATAACAGATTATAAACAGTTAATATAGTTTACCTGGTGAAATAATAACATTTTTGTGGTCGCTTGTACCCTGAATAGTTTCAGCTTCATTCACAGGGTAATTACTCTGCTGAGTCACTTTTGGAGAATGTAACTCATTTAAATTCAATTCAGTTTAGCTTTATTTGTATAGTGCCTCCTCACAACAAAGTCCGCTCAAGGCGCTTTACAGACATAATCAATTCAAGTTCATTCATTGTGATCCAATTAAAACAAATCTGTATTAGTCAAATTTATAATCACTGTGTTCACACAGACCAATTTATTAAAAAAAGAATAGCCTAGCTGAGGAAAACTAGGAAACTAACACTCAGCTGTTTGTTTACATTTTTCCCATTGAATAAAGAAACAGGTAATCAGCTGTGTAAATAATAGAAACACATTTAATTAGATTATTTGCTACTTTCTCTTTATTTTGGTGCAGTTACGTATTAGTGATGAATACTGACACAGCACTTTCAGATTCAGTCTGCCATTCAGCTGCTGTGACGTTGCTAAAATGATTTTCACACATGCAAAGCTTCTGCCACATGCACTTAATTAAGACAAGCTTTCCTAGTTTTCCAGATTTTTACCTTGTTTATCTGTGACAATGATCTGTTCCACCCCGATCAGCAGACCGGCTGAGATAAATCCTCCTTGATTCCCAGTGTCACCTTTGTTCCTGCAGCCGTCCTGTTTGCTGGTCTGAACAGGGTCGCATGGAGTTTTACGGAGCCGCTAACGCCCCTCTCCTTGCCATGTTCATCCTCCTCTGTGAGGAGGCAGAGCTTTGATTTAGACCGTCTGCTGGTCACCTCCGTTTCATTCACTCGGTCAGAGATGAGGACTCTTCCTCTCAAAATCTTCTATTAGATTTTGGACACGCCTCCCACCTCCTCTTCTTTTATTCCCTTTCTGTTTTGCTTCTGCCTTTGTCATTTGCATAAAAAGGTGCAAAGAGACTCCAGAAATGTGTTTTGTGTCCCTAAACATCCCAAAGTCTGCAGAACTCACCTTTGCATAAAAAAAATTTCACTTTCAGCCACAATCTATTTGCATGAAAGCAATAACCATACAGAGCAGTTAGATGCCTTGGCCCTCGCTGGGCTGCTGGAGTTTTATAAGTAATGCATTCTTTTACACTATACCTCTCCTGAAAACTACTTTCTTTTGTTCTTCTGCTAAAATGCCTGCTTTCCAGCATCTCTCATCGGCCTCTAAGCTGAAAGCTTTTGCACAGAAACCCTGCAGCATTTGCTTCCACTGCAAAAAGACGACAACACAGAGTTAAAAAGCTCCAGCCATTCAGTTTGCTGATAAAAGGGAGCTAATCCTTTCTCTGTGATGGTCCCACAGTATCAGTCTGGGCCCTGATGCAATCTGCAGGCTTTTGCTTACAGTGTGCAACATTACAGAGCATCACCTGGTTCTTTTGTGTTTAACCACAATAAAACTGAATCAGACTGAGCTGAACTGGCTCACCTCCCACTACCTGAAAAATGCTTACTGCCTGTATTTCTCGATTTTTAATTTTCTGCAAGACTGGATTTTTGTGTATACCTGAAAGTATGATTTTTTTTTTTTTTGCTGCAATGTTTTTGTCGACTCAGATTAGTCATAACTCTTATCACTACAGTATTTTGTGCTTTTAATAATTTGTCTTCAGGATGTAAAATGCACTCCAAATTAACATATCTGAATATCTGCATCATTCCACGTTAGGACATTAATGAGAATAATTATTTTGTGGAGCTTTTGAGAGGCATGTGTGCAGGCTTTAGGACCCAGCACCTCTGTCGGGGCCTAAACCACCCTCCCTCCTGCAGAAGCCAACGCAGACACCAGCACAACGCAGTGCCTTCGCTCAGCTGATGTGCTCACAGCAGACCAAGCGTGGTTATCCTTTCTCACCCCCCTTTTTTTTTTTTGCTCCGCTGTTGGCCTCTGAATCCTCCATCAGATGGCTGGATCGGCACTCTCCGGCCCATCAGAAACTTCCTTCTAGAGCCAAAAGCTCCTGGAGACTTATTGTCAGCTGCAGAGGGGAGGGGACGGGAGAGTTGGGATGAGGTGAGGGATGGTGTGATTCTGTGAGAAGACAAAAAGGAAGAGGGAGACGCTCCAGCAGCAGCAGCAGCATCACTTGAACCCCCCTTCTCTCTCCTCTACTCAACCCCCCTTTCTGTCTGGCCGACGTTCTCCCTGATAACACGCTGCTTCAGTCAAGACAGGGAGTTTGGGAGGGGGGGGCTGCTCGGCGACAAGGAAACATGTCACAGACTAGAAGGAATACGTACACCCGGGTGAGTGTTTCCAAAGTGTACATATAAAGAAAGGTCCAGACTGTGGTGTTGAAGTTAGTCCAGATCAGTGGGGTAGTGCCTCTGTTCTTGTCTGTTTGATTTGTTTCACTTTGTCGTCTCCTCCCAGCTGATCACTGCTTTCAATAGAATGGTTTCTAATCCATTTCAGCGTTCCCCTGTTTGAATTGTCCCCTCTTTGTTTGGCTCGCATGCCTCTCTGGGCTCGGCATTGCCATTGTGATATTAAGAGTTCAAACCTCTCGTATGACTCGACTCTGACAGTCTGCACTCTAGCTGGAAACAGAAGACAGTCAGGTAATTAGTTAAAAAGGCTTTTTGTTATCAACAGACATTAGACACACAATCCCCAAAACCCATGGAGACTTCCTGTTTGTCATCCGTCTCTTAGTCAGGCTGCTTCCCCGTCACCAGGAGGCATGACATCAGGCTTCATCTTATTTATATTTCAGCTGTATTTAAGCTTTAAAGCGTCCATTTTCCTCCTTCAGACTGGGAAGAATATAGTATAGTTGGTCATTTAGCTCATTCTGTGTTTGGGACACTTCAAATGGGAAGATGACAGCATTTCAGACAAATCCTAAAACCATCATTAGGCTGACAATCATCATTTTGATAAATTTAAAAAAACCTTTAAGTAAAATTAGTCAGTGTGAGCTCGCGTGTTGTAAGTGTAGTGTGGCGCTAAATAATTCAGCACGTTGTCCTCAGGTCTTGTGGCTTCAGCGAAGGGAAACAGGTTGGGACAATGAATGAATGAACAACAAAAGGAGTACTTTACCAGAAGATAGCCGGAGAAATACTAGCTTTCGGAGGCAGAAGCTGTTTTTTTAAGGAGTTATCTGATCTGATTGTTGTATCAGCAAATTTAATTTATTAACAAAACTGCTAAAAAGTCTTGTGCCGTCCCTCTTTTCTTTATATATTACTAGAAAATAGGGGAAAATGCAGGATATGAGACCAAAATAGAGTTTGTACAACTCTAACAAGCTTGAAAGGTCAATATTTGTATCAACAGCTTTCTTCTTCAACACAGTCTGAATCTTCCTAGACAAACTTTCCAGTAATTTATTTAAGTTTCCTTCAGGAATAGTTCTCCGGGCTTCTTGAAGGACATTTGAAAGCTTTTCTTTTGATGTTGGATGCCTTTTGTTGTGTTTTCTGATAAGATGATCTCACACTACCTCAGTAAAGTCCAACTTTATAAAAGAGCTTTACGTTGAAAAGTCTTATAAAACCTGATAGTTTATTGAACCTTCAAAACTGTCCACTTTTTCAGTTGATAAAGAAACACGACACAAATTAGATTATTGACTTTTGAAATGTCATTTATTTGACTTTAAAGTCAGGATCATATGTATGTTTCATTGGAAAAGTTTACATATGTTGCATGAGCTCATAATAGGTTAAAAGATTGATAAAAAAAGAAACTCTGACCTAACTTTAAGTCTTTGTTTTGATAAGTGAAGCCATTATAAGTTCTTCTAACCAGTTCTTGAGAAGTGCCACATTATCTTCTTCAAAAGCCATGGTTTAATAGTCATTATAAATCTAAGTGTGATTTTTACTGCAGAAAGCACAGAAACAAAAGAATCTTTATTTTTCTACATACCAATGTATACTTTGCTCACGTTTAATCCCATAATGTTTAGTAATATAGGCTGCTGACTGTTTAAGACCTTTAGGTATGTGGTTAAACCAGAAGTACGACTTTCTTGAATGTGGTCAGTCACGAAGGACACGTCGGAGAAGTCATACTTCTACCTCATATGAAGCAAATGATCCAGGTAGGTTGTGGTGCAAATTTCTGCTTAATTGAGGACATTTTAAACTGATTTGCAAAGACATACGTTAGTGTGAAATATAAAAGGAAAGGAAGCGGTTTCCCTATGATGACTTGAGTGATAATAGTTGAAACGGCCTGTTTAGAGAGCAGGCTCCCCATATTTAAGAGCTTATCTTAAGCTAATTTTGACACACTTTGTTGCACAAATTTCCTAATTGTATATGGTAAACAAAAGAATACATCTTCTTTTCTTTTGCATTGTGGATAACACATCAATGACAACCACTTGTACTGTAAACATTCTCATGTCTGTTATTGTTTTGCCTCATGTTGTGCTTCCAAAACAAGTCTGACCCATTAAGAGACTGAAGCGTCCCCGGCTGTCTGACACCAAGATCAGCAGTGGATCCTTTGGGTCTACTGGATTGTTGGATGTAGTTTTGGACTTGTTCCAGTGTATCCCACAAATGTCCAATGAAGTTGAAATCTAGAGAATTCGAAGACCAGAAAGCCATGTGTTGCTCTGTGCAGCGTTGCAGGGTTCAGTGTATCGCTATGGGTTACAGCTTCCATCAGAGAGTGCCGTTGCTAGGGGGATGGAGGTGTACGCTCCTTCTGTAGCAATGTTTTAGGTGGGTGCTACCTGGAAAAGTTACAGGACTAAAGGTTTCCCCACCAATTTCATAATTACAATGAAAAAGGGTTGTTTAAAGTTTAAATTGTTCTGGAAGCTGCCAAGAGCAAAATGATTCCCAGGCATCAGGTTCAAATTGATTATGTATCAGTGATAATTTCATAAATACATTTGCAAATGGTCATGAGCTTGTTCTGTTAAAAGTAGTTTCAGGAGGGACATAGCTCGACCACAGAAGACCTCTTTGTTGTAAAGTTTGTCCTGCTGTTTGTTTAAGTTTGTTTTTTCTGCAGCTGTGTTTCACCTTAAATTTAAGCAGCATTTTGCACAGTGTGTGTGTTTACAGTAAGCTCAAGGAGAGTCGGATCATGTTCCCTCTGACTTATAACGTCTTCTCCTCTCTGTGCTGCTCTGCTGAGTCACCATCAGTTCTAGGACATCACGCAGTAAATTGGGTTATACGGGATTATTAGATCACAAAATACAGCAGCGAATAAATTAATGGATGTTTTGATGTGCGTGTTCGTCTCCACACTTCAGATCTGCATTATGAGGTCTTGTCTGATTTTTGCCTTGTAATTGTCACAGTGATTTGATAGCAGCAGTGCTGTTTAAGCAAGCATTGACGTGAAGATTGCAGCATCAGGACAAGGACTCTGCTTCACTTTTGTTTTTCTGGGTTAAATGAAAATGACTTAACTGACGAGGACGCTGAATGTCAAGAGATTACAAACAGATAAGTGGCATTACAGAGATGCCGCTCATGTTTGGAAAAAGTCTGAAAGTTTATGTGCAAATCTGTGTAATTAAGAAATGCATGGCAGAAATGATAAGATAAACCTTTATTCGTCCCACGACGGGGAAATTTAGGTGTTACAGCAGCAAGAAGATAGTGCAAACAAGAA
>JBBBVU010000021.1:20506832-20530702 GCA_037177055.1 Atherinosoma microstoma | reverse complement strand
ATAAACAAGCCAGTTTTCTTTGAGGGCGCCCTCCTTTACATCCATCTCTGCCAGCTCAGTAGTTAAATAAGAGAGCTAGCAATAAAAGCCTCTTGTGGTTTGAGGGACATGGCTGACCGCCTCTCCTGCTGTATGTCTTTCTGTCTCAGATCCAGCTGGTTGACGATGGAGCCGACACAACGTCTCCGGAGACACCTGAGCCCGGCACCGGCAAGGTCCCCAAACGAGGTAAGGACAGAAACGTGACCAGACGGTCACATTCACAGGACGTCTTCAGTATTCTGCCGGGTGCTTTAAACAGTAACAGACTTCCCTAAATGCAGAGAAACCCTGCTAGATTTTGACCTTTTGGAGCCTCAAAGCCATGCGTGCTCAGAAAAACCAATATGCAACAAAATTAGACCATTTAAAAAAGGTGTAAATATAGTATTATGTGCATGTACGTGGACAGAAATGGGTAGAAATCAACTGAAACATTTAATCCCCCACAATAAGTCCCAGATTTGAAATCACATCTGACTTTTGTAAAAGGCTGTCTGGTCTTCAATTTAGGTGTTTTTAAATGGATCAGTTCATGTGTGATAGACTGCTGAGGGCCTAAATATTCCTGATCTTTTAGAAACTGCAGACTCTTTCTGCAAATTTGATCTTTTACAGTGAGATGAAAGTGTGTGCTTTAAATAAAACCGGTTCACGTGGCTGATAAACATTAACACACAGATTACTCTAGCTCTACTTTCATTTTGAGAAAGAAGTGATTTGTACTTTCCAAATTTGGTTATGAAAATGTTTTATCCACCAGAGGATGGAGCTGCACTGTTTCCATGGTTACGTCTCTACGCTGCTGTATCAAATCGAAGGTGGTGGTCAGCACTCTGTATCAGTAACATCCACCGTCTCCCTCTGAGAGCAAAAGTTTAAGTGCTGACTCAGATATGTCTTTAAAAACTGTGGATAGGAGTCTGTTTCAGGAAAATAAGGTCAAAATGAGACTTGTGTTACCTGGCAACATGACGTTCCTCAAAATCAGAGCAGTGGTGTAGTGAAAAAGCCTTGGGCTGTCGACGATGCTCTGCACCAAAATCCAACAGAAGGACGAGCAGGAGTGTAGTTTGCTTTGTCTGCAGCATTAAAAGGCTCCATTCCATTTACTTGTTTACTTTATTATGTCTTTGATATGCAAATAACCCAAATAAAAGATGCTTATTTAGAAATGTAGAAATAAATCAAAGATATAAATTCATTAGATTTTTTCATGATCTGTATTTGATTTGATTCACTTCTACATTCATGTATTTTTGTTTTGTTGCAGCTCTGTATTTACTCCAGCTTTCATCTTCCACAAATGACTTGACATGATTACTGTGGGTGATGCAGCAGGATGTTGAGTTCAGCTTTGATTAATAACCCCACAGATATCTCCGGCTGTCTCACCTGCTGCAGCAGCTGTCATGTCAGTCAAAGAGTTCAGGACCTCCATTCATCTGAAAGTGATTAACCTGGTATGAGTGTTGTTGTGGCGTGTCAGTGAAACGGACCTGAGTGCCTCTTCAGACACGACTGTCGGATATTTTTGCCATCAGATTAGCATAAATGATTCAAAAGAAGCTGTAAGGACCGGAGTTGCCTACATGAGTGTAATGGTACAACAAAGGAGGTGTTTGTGTACTTAAGCAGCAGATTTCCTGCTCTGTCAGTACTCGCCATCTGGTGAAACGACAATAATCTATGTGGACTTCATCCTGTTTGTGACAGGATCTGTTCGTAAAAGAATATTGGATTTATTGTTTTATGAGTGTGTCTCTCACTTTCTGTCTTTCTCTTTTTATTTCTTCAGAGATCTCGGAGGCGACCAAGTCTGCCAAACTGGTGAGTCAGATAGCGTGTCCTGTGGCGAGGTCCCCCCCAGATACCCAGCAGATACCTGTGCACACACTCACACTGCAGACACACACACACACATGTGGAAACAAAATGCCACTGCTTATTTAAAACAAGAAAAAAGAAAATGTGAATAACAATATTTGATATAAAGAAATAGATACTAAATAAAAAAAATAACTTAAAACTAGATTTCCGTCTGTAATAGTGGACCATATTTGAGCCAAGCCTTGTTTTTTTCTGTAGTGTAGTTGAACTCGGAGTTACATATCTTGTCCAGCAGAGGGCGATGTTTACTTACAGTTAAACTATAACTACTATTGTCTGGTGCGAAGGTCTGTGTATTTATTAGTGAGGTGATGCAAAAACAAAATAGTGAAGCTACCTAAATATTCCAGAGAGTTAACTGATGCTGCAGGAGCTTGAGGACAGATTATCAGCGTCTTCACAGCCAGTTCAACGGCAGTAAAAAATACAGAATCAAAATGTCCTAAAATGGATGAAATGTCCTTTCAAAAGTCATAAGAAGTTGAATTCGTGGCATTTTTTTGTCACTGTGTGAGTAAATTTGTGTCTTACACAGCTATTAGTTTTACTCAGGAGATTATCATTATCATATTGTAATGCCTTTAAAGAACCATCAAGATATCTGTTTGTCATCATAGATTATCCTTTTTAAATTTAAATTTTGATTTAAAAAATAAATAAAATAGGTATATTCATTTTAAAAATGATATAATCAAATTATAATTCATGTACCAAATGTAAAGAGAGTTGATGCTGAAACTAAAATTAAATGATAATTGAATTTAAAAAAGTCCTTTATATTCCTCAGAGGGAAATTGTAATGTTGTAGTGTGCTGTTCTTTTGTTATTTATTTATTTATTCAGTCAAAATTATTCGGACAATGCAAAACAATTGCATCGTTAGGGATATTTCACAACCTGAAGAAAGTAAATTTCCCATGGGGAAAAGTAGCAATAAATAAAATCGGTAAAGAAAATAGACGTTATGTCTACTAACTGAATGAAATGCTTGATACATTTTATTAATAATCATTTATTATCTTTATTTTATTAGCCAATATTGAAAAAAATATCTGAAAGTGTTGAAAGAAATTTTTTTGTGCAACATGTAGATAAATGATATAATATATATCAACATGTAGATAAATAATAATACATATCAACATGTAGATAAATAATAATATATATCAACATGTAGATAAATTATATAATATATATATCAACCTGTAGATAAATAATAATATATATCAACATGTAGATAAATAATAATACATATCAACATGTAGATAAATGATATAATATATATATCAACCTGTAGATAAATAATAATATATATCAACATGTAGATAAATAATAATATGTATCAACATGTAGATAAATAATAATATATATCAACATGTAGATAGATAATATAATATATATCAACATGTAGATAAAGATATTTCTGAGGTTTTCTGTTTTTTCATGTGCTTAGAAAGAACTAAATCTAATGAGAAGGAAAACGTTTGTGTACTGAATGAAGTGCAGTGAAGATGTGTTCTTGTAAATGTTTGGCAGAGGTCCTCCACAGATCCCCGTATCACCCCAGTTCCTGTCTCCTCCGGCATGCCGCTGACAAACTCTTCACCTTTAACCTCCCCCCCCCTTCCCCCCCCCCCTCCTCTCCCTCCTTGAACCACGCAGCGAGGACTAAAGCCCAGAAAGGTGCTGCATGTTTCTCTAACCTCGGTACTGTTGTAATGCTATGATGATGATGATGATGATGATGATGACGATGACGATGACAGTAGTAACCGTGGTAACTGTGGTAACCGTGGCTCTGAATGGCCTTGCTGCTGCATGGCAACAGGGCCGCGCCCATCATTCGCCCATGATTCCTCGCAGCTCACCACACTGCCATCCCTGGTGTCTGTACCGAAGCGCTCTGTGTTTGTATGAGTGAAGGCTGAGTGAGAGGGGATGTCTGCGTCCACCATCATCACCTGTACTTCTGCCACCTCGCCACGCTCTCTGCTCTGTTTGCATTGAGTCAGCTTTGTGACACGTGATGTGTTTGGTCTGTCTGCTTTCTGTGCCATATTTCAGCAGCTACCTGCCCAAGTGTTAAATAAGTGATGCTGCATTTTACTGGAAGACATTTTGCAGGTTTTTTGCATGACATTTAGAAACAGCCTAGATTATCTCCTGTATGCATCACGTCTGGATGAGTTTTCCGGGAGACAAAGAGCTTTTTGTTTTGGTAACCCTGCCACCTCAGGCTTCTGCATCCGATCAGTTGGAGCGACTTATTCTAAAAACATGATTTATCGAGATCTAATCCTATGAGAATAAGAGGATTTTACCAACCTTTTATGTTTGCTGTGGGTTCAGCCTGTATTCAGATAGACGTTGCTTTTTGATGACGTAGATGTAACTTTAAATGGGTGAAATAACATTTTTTTTTTCCCATCGGTGTACAAATTTCTGCCTCCATCTTTCTTTCTGTCCTGTTAAGTCCCCGTTCTTGTTGCCACAGCGTGATGCAGCCATCATCATGTCTAACTGCTTGGATGAGATGGTTTAAGTGGGTCTTTGAAAACTGTCATTGTTGCCTCGTCTCAGAAGGAAATGACAGCTCGTTACGACCCAGGCGGTTCCCAGCAGGCTGTTATGTACCTTTTAGTGGTGAACAGATTCTATGCTGCACTGATGGTGGTCCTTGTCTTCGGTCGGGTTGTAGTGACCACTGGCTTGTGTGGGTTACATGATGTTTTCATGTTGTGTTTGGCCACCGGATCTGTTTCCAAAGTTAATGGGCATTTCTCTCGTCTTCTCTCTCACATCAACAATCATGAGAGGTTCTGTTGGCAGGTGTTTGCCTTCATGAGTCAAGTTTGTTTAATTTGGTGCAGGAGGACTCCAAGTCAAGTTGTGGACGTATGTTAAGGAGAAATGATTGAATTATTCACTGTCAGTTTCTAAAACACCAAGTAGAGTTTTATAGAATAGAAATAGAAAACCTTTATTGTCATTGTAGGATCAATAATATATCATTTTCTTTCTATTCTGCTTGGTTATTTAATGCTAAAGGACTAAACTAGACACCTAAGTTATGCACACACAGCTGGATATTTACTGTGAAGAATTAGATATATTCTAGTTTTTAAAGAAGCATTCTTACAGTTTTATCTGTTTACCTTCAGTTTTGGCTTGTAAATCTTTCCTTGTGTTTTGGAGGCCTTTTAATGTCTCCTCATGTAATCCCAGATTGTCTCCGTGATGGTAATATCAGTGCACGCTGAAGGTCACACCATCTGCAGCAGGACTAGCTGTTATTTTTGTCCCTGAATTGAGTTTCAGTGCGTTTGGGCTCATTTTCCTGCAGCAGAAGGAGTTGCTACAGATCAGAGGTTTCCCTGATTCATCTTGTGTAATGAATATAAAATCTGAAGTTCCTGAATGTTGACGTTCCAGGAGCTCCTCATAAGATCCACACTGACAGCCCATTGCTCTTTAACAATCATCCTCCGCTGACTCATAAATGCAGGCGTTCCTCCGCTTCTCTTGTCTGAAAATGTCAGACTGTGACCGAGGTGAAGCGAGCTGCCCTCCCGCCTGCAGAGACCTGCAGTGTATAGATTTCCTGTCAGCTCAGTTTTATTTGATCATCTCCAGCACTGCGTCTCCTCCTCAGAAGGCTAACTTTTAACATCAGGAGGGAACTTTAGGAACACAGAGGCTCGAATTTGCAGCACGAGGTTCCTAAACATGCAGGGTAATGTGAAACTTGAGGATGCCTGCATCCTTTTTACACACCAGAGAGAAAGGTGTGGGGTTGTGCTGTTGAGGCTGCAGCATCGCAGCGCCCTCTGAGGCTGTAAGTGCTTGGAAAGCAGGAACTTGATACATCTCCACCCATCCCATCATCCTCTGTTGGTCTGTGTGGAGGAGAGAAAGCGAGGGGATAACAGAGAAAGATGCTTAATGATTTAACAGGACAGATTTCTCTCAGCTTCTCTGTAATGGATACACACAAACAAGCTTTTTTTCTGCTGCCACAACAGCCAGAAGTCCTTTAATCCCCTACCAAAGAATTTTTATTTTATTTATATATATAAATATATATATATATTATCCATGATGTGACCGTTTTTCAGGTTCAAAGCTTTCATTTAATCAGAGTATTCTCTCTGAATTAATCCTCTTACGTCCCTGTGTTGTCCTGCTGAGCTGTTGGAGCAGAGGAGCTGATTATTAGTGGAGCTGAGGGAGATATTATGATGGCTGCTTGGATAGCTGCTGGCTGTTTAGGAGTCAATTGACCAATTAGATCAGTCCACACTAAAAGCTTTTTTTTGCTGCCATCAGCGTTACCTCTTCAGAGCAAGTCTTCATTCTGGATGTCAAGATATGACACGTTTTAATACAATCTTTTAAACTTTATTACTTTATTTATCGAATAATTTGCATTCATAACTATTTTTAAAGCATTTTATGTATGTATTATCTATTTATTATTTACTGAATCTATTTATTATTCACTTTTATTTTTAATTAAAATTTCATGCTTATATCCAGTAAAAAACAACCAACCAAACTAGATTTTAGATATAATGCCACCATTATGAAGGAAATCTGTGGTGCGTTCATTCCAGTCCTCTGAAGTGGCATCTTATGTGAAGATATTTTAGAGGTTAAAGTGACAAAAATCTGAATGTTTTAAAAAGTAAATGGAAGCTCATTTTAAATATCATGATATTAGTCTGATAAGTGTTACTTTTAAATCAATAAGTGGCTTGGGTTGTTTTTGGCAAACCCCAGTTAGCTCTCCAGTGTTGTGTTCAAATAGGGGCTCCATATTAAAACCAACAACAGAAAAACGTCTTGTCTGTAGTAAAATGTAAAGATCAGTAGTTTATAGCAGTCAGTTTCAATAATCTGCTCCTATCATCCAGTTAAAGGGAGAACATTTAGTCTTCCAGTGTCCTACAATGTGTTGAGGGCCAGTTTGCACCATTAGATCTGTTACATTGACAATCCAACCATTTTATACCAGATTATACCTTGTATGCGATGTTGGAGCCCTTACCATCTTTATGCAAAGCACATTACAAAATATTATCATTTTATTCAAAAAGGTCCCGATTGCTTAACATTTGTAGAAAATATGTTTGAATGTGTCTGAATCCCACAGCTTCACCTTGGTTTCCATCATATTGTAGAATGACTCCAGAAGATTTGTTTTGTCAACAAATTTCATGAACAAAGCCTAAAATTGTTGCATAAAAACATTCAAACGCAAGTGTTCAGCATGAATTAATCATGAATAAAACGGTCTCGAACAAGCACTCTATTATCTCTGATCTCATTAAGAAGGTTTTAGCCTATTTTTAATAAGAGCAGATTTATTTGTGACTAACTTTTTAAGATTTACAGCCCATAGTTGGAGCCAAAGAGCTTGTAAATCTAAATGTCCTTCAGCTGTGACTGAGAGCCAAAGTTCAAAGGTTGGAAGATGGATGGAAATGAAATGATTATGCACATCTTATAACTATTTAGGGGATGCTTTTTTTACCATCTGACTTGTGATACCAACAACTGTCCAATCAAATCCTTTTTTTTTTTTTCAATAAATAAAGAGAAATAATGATTAAGCAATAAAAAGATCTTCCGTGTAAATGTTTTATGAAGGAAATCAGGTGGAGGTCCCCTTTTGTTTTTTAACAAACCCACTTGAGGATCTGCTAGTGTTGCTAGGAGACCAGAGGCTTGCATCAGCGTTGCTCCTCATTTTCCCTTCTCACTTCCATCAACAGCACCACCCTCCTCCGTCTCACGGCCTCTCTCTCCTCCTCTGTCTGTCCCCAATCGCTGCTCCCTCCCTCCGTGTCTGTCTGTGGTTGAGGTGGTGATGAGTGGGTGAGCAGCAGCGAGGCAGGGAGGGCACACAGTGATGTAATGCAGGAGCGAGGCACTGGCTGGACTGACAAATCACAACCACGAGAAGGGGGTGAGAAGAGTAGAGGAGGAAGAGGGAGGAGAGGCAGGTTAGGGGAGCAGAGGCGTCTCCTGTTGTAGCAAGGAGGCAGCAAGATGTCAGAGTCCTAATCGCAGCTGAAAGCAGAAGAGTGAGGGCTCTGGGAGATGGATTATGAAAGAAGCTGAGAAAGAGGACATAAAGGAGGACAATAGCAGGAGAAAGGGACGGACGGAGGGAGGGAGGGGGAGCCTGGGAATAAATCGTCGCGGCCATTTGCACCACTGCAGCTTCCCGGGCCGAACCGCCGCTGCCTGTCTGACTGTTCGGCTTCAGCTGTCCGCCCGTCTGTCCTGACCTCCGTCTCTGTGGATCTTTGCCTGTTTTATCCCATTCCTGTGTATGTGTGTGTGTTTTTTGTGAGTGTGTGTTTGTGTCTTTTTTTCTCTTACAAATATGATGAGACAGACTCCTGCACCCCGGAAGGTACAGAACTTCATACGATCCTCTTTAACTGTTGGGATGTTGCTCTTGTTGTTGTCATCCATTTGTTTTGTTGGTGCAGCTGCTGTAAAGGTCATGCTTACAAGTTTCCTTCATTTGTTTTACTGGGATTTGCCCTTTTTTTCTCTCTCTCTCTCCAGTGACATTAAGAAACAGTTTCCCTGCAGCTCAGTGGTGCTCCTTTTTGATTTGTAAAATGTGGTTTATTTTTACCTCTGTTGGTGGATTTTTGCTAAATAATTTCATGTTGAAGCATGTTTCTGCAGCTGTTCAGTTCATTGTCTCATATTTTATCTCCTGTGCAAGCTTCTGTCTTTTATTTAGCTTCATCATGCAAAAAAACAAGCAAATAACGTCACTCATGGTTGCAGATGTGGTAGATAAGTTCTGTGTTTCTGTATTTAATGGCAAAACATTGTAGCTTAAGAAGGATGTCAGTTCTTATTTGGGTACAGCTGTTAGCCGGACTCATTTCTGCTGAATGGTCCGACCCTAATCCAATAAAGAGTGATAACTAGCAGAAGTGATGGCTGCCCAAGCATGAGCACAGAGGAAGTCCCTTTAAAGAAGGTGGAAAGTAAAAGATTAAAGGTTAAAAAAAACTGACTAGTTTATATGAAAGTGATGGAAAGGTTAGAAGTATCTGCACAGAACTGAGATTAAACATATTTTGTCTAGTTTCAGTATATTATAGAGAAATACATTTGTTCTATTGAACCACAAATACAAGTTTAAAGGAAAGTAAATGTATTTTTCTCATGTTATCATTTTAGTAAAATTGTGAAAAAATGTTTGTCCGTTCAGCCCATTTTTAAGGAATTTTAGTTTAAAGGAAGTTATAAATGTCTCATTAAGAAGAAAAGCTTCTTTTTAATGAATCATTTTCTTCGTCCTGTCCCAGAAATCTGTTGATAAATTGCGATCGTCGCCACTTTTTAGATGCACTCTCGTCTCATTCAGGAAGTTTGTGATTAAACAGTGAAACTACGAACCTTCGTATTATCTCGGCACCATCTAAGCTTTGGAGCAGAACTGGGCTCAGACGGAGACACAAAGTGGTCATTGAGGCTGCAGCGGTGGTACCAGTCAGCGTCAGTGTTGCCACTATGGTTTTGGTCTTGTGGGTGGAATAGATGAGGCCATCAGAATAAGTGGGCTCATTAGAAAAACAGCTGAACATTAACTGGAGATGTCAGTAAAGCAGCAGATATTCCAGATAATTCCGTCATGTCAGCTTCATCCACCCCCTTTTTTATCTGTGATTTCCCATTTAATATGAACTTTACCTTGAATGTCTAACCCTGGCTGTTTCCTTCTCTTCCCTCCTCTCCTCTCCTGCTGCCCTTTTCCTCCTTCATCTCCTCCTTTATTTCCTCTTCCCTCTGCTCCTCAGACCACGGCCAGAAGGCCCAAGGTGAGCCCAGTCTTCATCCTCATCAGGGCTGCCACTTCCTTTCAGTTTGAGTGTTTTTACAACGTGCACCAGTTTGTGTGTTTTACAAACAGAACCATGAATTTCTTTTAATGGTCATATTTTTCTGCTACAAACAG
Organism: Atherinosoma microstoma; assembly: GCA_037177055.1. NCBI lineage: Eukaryota > Metazoa > Chordata > Actinopteri > Atheriniformes > Atherinidae > Atherinosoma > Atherinosoma microstoma. Next base: position 20,520,783 of record JBBBVU010000021.1, on the reverse strand, counting down.
GCACACAAAGGTTTCATCTGTTTTTATTTTCTACAAATCTCTCTTCAGGTCACCATCAGACCAAATTTATTTAGCCATTTTGAGCATTTTTCTGTTGTAGTTTTGCTTAAAACAAGTTAGGGGTCATCATGGAGGTCTATTATAGAGCGGGCATTTGTTATGAAAAAGAAAATAAAGGCTCAGTAAGCAGCTCGTTGTAAACTCTGTATGTTAGCATGCAGCTGCTAACCTCTCCTTACATTAGTTTAAGTGAAGATGAGGTTGTTGTAAATACATTTTCATAAAGTCTGAGCTTAGACTAGAACATGTGTCCAGGTTGTAATCAGATTTTTATCTTTGTTTTTGTATAATGCAAACGTCAGTGTGTTTATACTGCTAATGGACCGGTTTTCATAGTTTCTTAAGGTTAAATAGGTCTGAAAATAGGTTCAGTATTTAACTGCTGGGACCTCCATCTTGGTCACCTTCACATCATCCAACACGGGGATCTTTTTACGGTGGTTTCATCTACGTTTGTCTCCATTCCTTCAGCAGCCCAGCCGAACTGCAGGTGGAAAGGGGGCAGCCTCCGGCTCGGCTTCGGCCTCGGCTGGAGAGATGAGCAGCAGCGAGCCCAGCACGCCGGCCCAGACCCCCCTGGCTGCTCCCGTTATTCCCACCCTCCACTCCCCTGGAAACCCTCCGGCTCCCGTCCCCAGCAAGGTCAGGATCAGCAGACGGTTTGCAATTAATCTGACAGAGTTGATGATTTTCATTTTCAGTCAGATTCTGGGTGGAAAAGGTGGTTGAACCCTCTACAAACCGGATTTAAAAAAAAAAGTGTTACTAATTTCTGCTTACAATGTTCCATGATGTTTTTTATCTGGGTACATGTCCAGATCAAACAAGACTGCAGGCGTTCAGGAGTGTAATCGCACTATGACACTCCTATTACATGTTACATGTTTTCGTCATCGCCCCCTTAAAGATATTCTCAACTCAGCTGTCAGTTCGTATTGATTTCATCCAAGAGAATCACCAAATTGGAAACAAGCCAGAGGCCGTAGCTGCAATATCAGGCAACGAGAAGACACTGAGAACGGGGTTAAATTCTCGATGCTGCATCAGTGTTTTTGCGAGACCAATGGAGAGAGCTTCTTTGTCTATTCTGTAAAGCTCTAATTCCTGATTTATTTTTATTATTGATTAATCTGATCTTGATTAATTGTTTTACCTTTAAAAAAAGGTAGAAATAATTCAATGTTTCACAGTAAATTGTGACAGAATCTGTCAGTGAAATATACAGAATGATTTGAACAAATATTAAAGGTAAATGCAATTTATATGATATATTATTAAGTATATGTTATATCAAGTATATATTTGCATAAAGAATCACTGATTAACTATATAATTGAATTAGTTGAGGTGTAAAAATATCAGGAAAATTTGTTTTCCTGGGAAATATTTCTGGAAAAGATTTACCAGACTTGACTGAGATCAAATGTTTATCTATCATCCATGCAGTTGCAACAATTAATAAGAAAGTAATTTAAATAAATACTAATTTAATATAATTGTATTGGGGTAATTATAAATGTAACATTTATATAAATCAGCCCAAGTCTGGTATTTTGGGAATAATTGGTGTTTTATGCATCTCATCCCCTCAGGAAGACGTCGTTATGGAGACGCAGGTGCAGTGATGTGGTGTGATGTGGTGTTTCTGCACTCGATACTGAAGTGTTGTTTTTCTGTCACTAACATTTTAACAAGCTGTCGAAGGTGTGATGTCTTTAATTGGCGTGTGAGACGGCAGGACTGAATTAGAATAGAAAAATATGTGCAAATATTTCCTCTGTAAGCATGTAATTGTGATGACGTGTGTGCGAGTCCTTTCCTCTGCAGGTGATTTTCCAGCATGGCCGGTTAAATGAAATCTTTCCTGCACATTAAAAGATGAAAGTTCTGCCTTCTGCAGAGAGAACGCTGAGATCTCGATCAAAGAGACATAAAAAAAAAAGAAAAGCTGTTGTAAACAGAGCAGCGGTGGAGCTTCCTTCTTATTTATGTGTGATTATTTCCACCTTTTACAACAGCAGCGATGTGCCGAAGCTTCCCAGGTCTTAGCTTTCCTTTCTGCGATCTAGGAGGAGGAGGCGCTGCGTTCTCAGTTGAAAGACCTGGAGGAGAAGCTGGAGACGCTAAAGATGAAGAGGACAGAGGACAAAGCTAAGCTGAAGGAGCTGGAGAAGCACAAGATCCAGCTGGAGCAGCTGCAGGAGTGGAAGACCAAGATGCAGGAGCAGCAGGCCGAACTACAGAAACAACTCAAAGAAGCAAAGAGGGTAAGGGAGCTGCAGGTGGAGGAGTTCATGGAGCGGACGGAGGGGTAGCTGCTGCTAGATGAGAAGAGGCAACATGAGTCAGATTAAATTAGTGAGAGGATGCTGGATTAATAAAAAGCTGAAAATTGTCCTCGGAATAACCAGAAGATTCCTCTGCATGTGTAGGAGGCCAAAGAAGCCCTGGAGGCGAAGGAACGCTACATGGAGGAGATGTCGGACACGGCCGACGCGATTGAGATGGCAACACTGGATAAGGAGATGGCCGAGGAGAGAGCAGAGTCTCTGCAGCTGGAGGTCGACTCCCATAAGGAGAAAGTGGACGAGCTCACCATGGACCTGGAGATCCTCAAGCACGAAATTGAGGAGAAAGGTACTGAACATGTGATTTAAAGTTGTTTCTAAACCTCATTAAAACCTGAAGCTCACTGCCTGCACCGTGTCACATTCCCAGTGACTAAGGTGTGATTATTTTGTTTGTCTGTCGTCGTATTTGTGGCCCTGTCCAGTCTCTGGCTGTCGCAGCAGCTTTTACTGCAACAAATATGAACTTTTTTTTATAAGTACTTGCACATTTATGGTACTCCTGGCTGGGATTCATCCGTTAGTCTTTAATAACAGCTCATTTTAATAGCTCATATTTCAGCTAAATCATTTTAAACCATCAACACAGAAAGATCAGAACTGCGTATTTTAGTCTAATATGACCACAGCTTTAAATACAGAAAGAAGAAACAAGCATGTTTTTGTGATGTCTGTTTAAAACACATTCTACACTTTGCAATGCTGTAAAAGTTCACGAGTACCTCATATTTACTGATATCAGCTTATAACTTCCTTTTAAAAGTTGAAACTATTTAAATTATTTAAACTATTTTTCAAATATATCATTAAGTCATATTTCTTAATTAAAAGAAATTAAAAAACGACACATCTAAAGCAAATTTATTCAATTAAATGAAGCTGTGAGCTTCATGATGGGAGGTTATTTGAAACTATCTGTTAAAAAATAGACTTTTTTTAATGACTATCTTAAAATCTGTGTTTTAACTACTGATTGCACTTAAATTAAGTTTTCATTTCTGCAGTATATTGGTGGCTGACTTGTTGGTTTTTTTTTTTTGTCTCAGGTTCAGATGGTGCTGCTTCCAGTTACCATGTGAAGCAGCTGGAAGAGCAGAACAGCAGGCTGAAGGAAGCACTGGTCAGGTATGTTTGTTGCATCAGTGAAAACTGACCGTAACAGGCTCAACCTCAGGATCTCATGGTTTTGGGCTTTTTTGCTGTCAGGATGCGTGACCTGTCTGCATCAGAGAAGCAAGAACATGTGAAGTTACAAAAGCAGATGGAGAAGAAGAACACAGAGCTCGATTCTCTGCGGAGCCAGAAAGAGAAACAGCAGGAAGAGATGTCGGCGGCGGAGAAGACCATCGATGAGCTGAAAGAGCAGGTCAGAGTCTTAACGTTTTATCCAACAGGATGGATCTTTGGCATTTCCTAAGATGATGTGATGGGTTTCAGGTGGATGCAGCTTTGGGAGCGGAGGAGATGGTGGAGACTCTGACAGAGAGAAACCTGGACCTGGAGGAGAAAGTCAGGGAGCTGAGGGAGACGGTCACTGATCTGGTGAGTGAAAATCTGCAGCATAAAGAGACGAAGAAGAAGAAAAACACACAAGTGACTCAGCTCAGAGTTGGAAAAAAAAAGTAGTTTTCAATCCATCATTTGACCGACTGCAGAACTGACAGGATGCAAAATTTACAGCTCAGCTGTTTGAGAAAATTAGAAGTGCTCCTGTTGGCTGAGTCATTTCATTATTAATATTGGCCACGGTCACTGATGGGCATGTAGCGCCCTCTGCTGCTAAAGGAAGATTCATGTCCTCCACAGGCCACTTTAAATTAGATTAAATGTCCAATCTGAGTAAGAGTGACTCGTTCAGATTAGACTGATCTGATCCGGCTCGGTCAGTATAAATATATGGGGTGTTTCAACCTTTTGATATTCTTAATTGTAAATCAATTAATGCTACTAAAATCAGTAGATTTGATTGTTATGCTGAGTTCTTGTTGATTGTTGTTTTTATCTTGCAGGAAGCCATAAACGAGATGAACGACGAACTGCAAGAGAACGCCAGAGAGACGGAGCTGGAGCTGAGGGAGATGTTGGATCTGGGAGCAGCAAGAGTTCGAGAGGCTGAGAAACGAGTAGAAGCGGCTCAGGAGACCGTAGCCGACTACCAGCAGACCATCAAGAAGTACCGCGAGCTCACTGCTCACCTGCAGGTTTGCATCCACGTCTTTACCACCGCTCCTCTTTACTCCAGAGATCAGTCCTGATCTCTCCTTTGTGTCGGCTGCAGGAGGCGAACAGAGAGCTGACCAGCCAGCAGGAGGCGTCGGCAGAGCTGCAGCAGCAGCCGCCGGCAGAGATGTTTGATTTCAAGATTAAGTTTGCAGAGACAAAGGCGTACGCCAAGGTCAGACAGTAACAGCTTTGGTGTCTGAATAATAAGTAGAGGTGCAGGGTCTGAATTAAAGATTTAATACTGCTGTTTCCAGGCCATAGAGATGGAGCTTAGGAAGATGGAGGTGGGTCAAGCCAACAGACACGTTTCCCTCCTGACCTCCTTCATGCCCGAGTCCTTCCTACGTCACGGTGGAGACCACGACTGCATCCTGGTGCTGCTGCTCATGCCCAGACTCATCTGCAAGGTAAACCCTGTAAATCACATTTCCAGGAAGAAGCAGCGAAGGGTTTTATTGTTGGAAGGGAGATTTCCTGGACGTGTGTTCTGTGTTCGGTAGGCCGAGCTGATCAGCAAACAGGCGCAGGAGAAGTTCGACCTGAATGAAAACTGTGTGGAGCGATTGGGCCTGAAGGGAGCCGTCGGGGAGCAGCTGAGCTTCGCAGGCGGTCTCGTCTACTCGCTGTGTCTGCTGCAGGCCACGCTCCACAAATATGAACAGTACGTTTCACCACAAACCCTACAACAGGGGAGATAATTCATGCATTTACATTTTAACCCAAAATGTATTCCCCTCCCAGTATCTGCTTCTGTGTTGTTAGATTTACCTGCTTTTGTCGTGTGGTATTATCACCCTGCACCTGAAACTTTTGAAATAAATAACCATTATTCTCCTTCTTGTTGTGCTTTTCAACATCTCTTTTCTGCGTGTTTGCCAGAGCTCTAGCTCAGTGCAGTGTGGAGGTCTATAAGAAGATCGGCTCTTTGTACCCAGAGATGAGCGTCCATGAACGATCGTTGGATTTCCTCATCGACCTGCTGCATAAAGACCAGCTGGACGAGACGGTCAACGTGGAGCCGCTCACCAAGGCCATTAAATACTATCAGGTATGCACACGTAGAACACACACAGGGTTAGAGATAAATATCTCACGTAAAACTTCAAAAGGAACAAAGTGCATCTTGTCCACATAGTTTTTTTTTAATACTTATCCAGAAAATGATTCCTACTTTTTGATATTTGTCCCTCTTCAGCACCTGTACAGCATCCATCTGGCAGACCAGAATGAAGACTGCACCATGCAGCTGGCCGATCACATCAGAGTGAGTACAGCACACAACAGCCTGGAAAAGATCTTAAAAGAATACCTCAGTCATCACTCTGATGTGTTACTGCTGTGTATTTGCTCCTTCTTCTCAATGAGCCTCAGAAATCTGGTTTCAGTTTCCTTTTAGCTCCGACGTGTTTTATGTCACGAACATGTTGATGTGGTATCTGATCACAGAGAGTCATTGCTTCATGTGTTCCTCTGCAGTTTACCCAGAGTGCCTTGGACTGCATGGCTGTGGAGGTGGGTCGTCTGCGGGCGTTCCTGCATGCGGGTCAGGAGAAGGCTGACCTCGCCGTGCTGTTCAAGGACCTGGAAACTTCCTGCAGCGACATCAGGCAGTTCTGTAAGAAGATCCGTCGCAGGATGCCCGGAACCGATGCTCCCGGCATCCCAGCAGCTCTCAACTTTGGACCACAGGTAACCACGGCGACCAAACCTCTTTATCTCTCATCCAGCACATTATTCTTAAGGACTCATTTTCATGTAATTGTATTCAGTGCTCTTTATATTTGTTGAATAGATAAATGTTCATTGATAATTATTTCCTTTTCCTTGCTGATGTTTTTTTTTTTTTATATAATTTTTTCTCGCAGGTGTCGGACACACTCTCAGACTGCAGGAAACATTTGACATGGGTGGTGGCGGTGCTGCAGGAAGTGGCAGCAGCTGGAGCTCAGATGATGTCTCCTTTAGGTGAACAGGAAGGATTGTCTGCCGTCAAACTGGAGGACGTGGCGTTTAAAGCTGGAGAACAGGTGCACATCTTCATCTTGTAATTTGTCTTGGACCAAAATGAGTAAATCTGACCCCAAAAAAGCTTTTCATTTAGTGCAGCTAAAGCATTTTACATCTCTTTCAGATATATGGATCTCAGGGTGCAAACCCCTACGAGTATCTGCGACAGTCCTGTAGCATCGTCATAGCAACCATGAACAAGATGGCAACTGCTATGCAGGAGGGGGAGTATGACTCAGAGAAGCCTCAAAAGGTAAAAGTGAAGAATTTGCTGCGGCGATGCGTAGTTGACTTTTAAGCCGGTTTGTTTTCACATCACACTGCTCGTCATCCATCAGAACCCCCCACCGGTGGAGGTGCGAGCGGCGGCTCTGCGAGCAGAAATCACAGATGCGGAAGGACTCGGACTGAAGCTGGAGGACAGAGAGACCGTCATCAAAGAGCTGAAGAAGTCTCTAAAGATTAAGGTGGAGAAACTTGTTCACATACGTCCGGATATAATGACGATACCTGCACGACTCATTTGATTTTGATTCTTGTTTTTAGGGAGAGGAGCTGAGTGAGGCCAGCGTCCGTCTCAGTCTGCTGGAAAAGAAGCTGGACAGCTCATCCAAAGATGCCGACGAACGAGTTGAGAAGATCCAGACTCGACTGGATGAGGCTCAGACTCTGCTGAAGAAGAAAGAGAAGTAAGAAAACCTGAAAATGTAGATCCCACGTGCGCTACAGCAGATCTGCAGCTGTGTGAGAGTTTCCTCCTCTCTGCAGGGAGTTTGAGGAGACGATGGACGCCCTGCAGGCGGACATCGACCAGCTGGAGTCTGAGAAGGCCGAGCTGAAGCAGCGAATCAACAGCCAATCAAAGATGACCGCTGACGGGCTGAGAGGAAGCGGCTCGTCCGGAATTGCTTCAATCGTCACAGGAATAGCAGGAGGTGAGTGGAGGAAAACAACGTGATCACACAGACTAAACACAGTAAGGAGGCGACGTAACTGCACACGCATGTGGTTTTAACAGCTGGTGGTTAATTAATACTTGAATTAAAATTGTACACCTACTCAAACCCAAGTTATTTATCAACTTCTGAGTCTAATTTCTCTTTTTTAACAAGCAGTGACCCTTTTTCTCCCCATTTTTTCCTCATTTACACTTATTCAGAGGAACAAAAAGGTACCTGCCAGCTTTTCTTAATGTCTGCTGTGATGCTGCATGCTGCTTCTGGTTACAGAGAAAACGTTTGAACGGTGCATGGTTTGAAGGCAGTTTAACATCACAGGCATGTTTTTATTCAGGGTGTCTGCAGATCTGGAAACATCCTGAAAAATATCTTCAAAAAAGGCTCAAAATGTTCTAAATGATTATGATTGAGGTCATTGAGTGTTTTCAGTCTTTGTAATCGAGTTTCACATTCAGACATGTAGCTTATAATGGAACCAATTTTCTAACAGCCAAGTCTCAGGGTTTACTTGTTAAGGTTGAGGTTATGGAAATGTATTCATAATTTCAGGATTTATTCTTATTACTTCTGCAAAGTGCATGAACGAAGAGTCGCTGTGTCTTTCCTTTGGTCCACATTTGTGTAGTCTAAAAGCTTTCAGCTTAATCCTGCAGAAACCCTGAACGCCTTGACATTGAAAGGTATTGTTTGAAAGTTTAAAATAGTCCTGGTTATGATTTTTATTCATTTATTTATTTTTGGGCATGCACACCATCTTGCACGGGCTGAATATCTGTTCAGTGTGTACTTTAGTTACAGGCTTCAGGTTTTCATAAAGATTAGAAAAAATGTAACTTTGATAAAAGAGTGAAGAGAAGTTAAACATTTTTAAGGCAGAACGATATGACAGCCATCAGGAGTGTAACAAAACAATCCACAACAACACATTGATTCAATGATCAACGAGCCAGTAGCACTGAACTAAATTAGAAATTGTTTTGTTCTAAAAAAACAAACAAAATGTCTCAATTGATTCCAATAATGGAAATGATTTCTAAAGGTTTGATGTTCATCTTTAACAAAGTTAGAATGTATTACCTTGGTTGTTATAAGTGAGTTCTACAAATATTTAGTTTGAGACTCTAAAGAGGAGTAAGGTTTACACTATATCCTGATTTATTGTCTACAAATTCATTCTTTCATGATGGGAACATTTTACAGCTCAACATACAGAATAATACAGATATTTTTTATTTAGGTGTCTGATTTGAGCTCAGGAATAAAATTATATTTTGATATTTTTGGTACTTCTTGGTATTTAATATGAATGGAAGTGATTGGGTAAAATTAGCTGTGATATCGATTATTGGCTCCTGGATCAAAATCTTTTTTTTTTTTTGTTGTTTGTTTATTTCTTACAGGGAGTTTGTGCCAGACACATTAACCACATTGAGTGGGAAGATGCTTTGCACCAGATTTAGCTAATAGCTAATATCATGCATGATGTCAATCAGCTTATATCGTGGTAAACATTGAACCGTTATCCACTGAATAGATATAATATTGAGTCGAGTTAAAACTCGTGATTTACTTCCTAGTTGTTATGCGGCAGAATCGCTCCTTTTGTTAAATTGTACAATATTTAATTTCAATATTGTTCAATGTTAAAGATGGATGAGTGACTTTAGGACTGTTGGAACAACAAATTATATTCAGCTACTTTACATGTAAAATCCTAACTTTCCCATATCTACTTGTGTTAATGAATACAGTGAAATAAAAAGATAAAACTGAATTGAAGACAGATATGAAAATGATACTGGAGTGTATAAAAATGCACATTAAAGAATTAAAAACGTTCTCAGAACTAAATGTGAGAGTAAGGTGAGGATGGAGCGTTGGATGTGGTCGGGTGTTGATGAGTTGTACCCCGTCTCGTCCACAGCTGGCATGATTTCTGGAGTCGGTGCTGGTTCAGGCGTTCAGGTGATCGACTCTCCTCTGCTGACTCAGCAGATCGAAGCTCAGAGACTCTGCATCAAACACCTGAAGAACGAGAACAACAGACTCAAGGTGGGAAGCGTCAGCTTGCAAACTTTATTTGACGACGACGACCTTTTAAAGACGCACTATGTAACTTTCCGACTTTAAAACTGCGTCCCTGACTCGTTTGATGGCACAGTGACATTCATTATTATTTATTCTGAAACCGCTGTGCTGTAAATAAACAGCCACGTCGCTTCTTTGATGAAATGCAGCATCACATGATACATAGAGGAAAGGAACGAAACTAAAGTATTAATGTTATTCCATTAATATCAATCAATAGATACTTTGGTATCTGGTATCGATATTTTCAATACTTGGATCGATCTGCCGACCACTACTAGCATGTGTATATCAACACACCGTCCTATTTGACGCGCACCGTGGCTGATGTAGCAAAGAAACGTAAGAGGACATCATTGGAGGAAGAAGGGAAAAGAAAGAGACAGAGCAAGAAATATGACAGGAGTCATCGTTGATCTGACTTTTACTGACCGGAGAGTTCAGAGTAGAGGTCGGATGCTGGATTAGCCGTCGATACGGAGCACGTCACTGAGGAAATCTGCCAAAGTTCCTGCGTCTTTTAGAAGGTTAATGAAATAATTCAGCATCAACTTTTGTTCCCTCATTAAATTAATTTTTTCTTTATTTCCCTCCTGTCAGGCGGAGAAGATGCGTGTCCAACTCGCCTCTCTGCCTCCACTCCACGTGACCAAACTTCCCTCCAAGGAAGGCCGTCCTGAGGTTCTCTCCAGCGCCCTCTACCGCAAAACCGACCAGCTACTGGAGACTTTGCTGCAGATGAGTGCCAACGTCAAGGTGGTGGACATCACTGGAAAGTCTCCGGGTAATTACTGTCACTGACTTCATCTCTTTTTTTAATGTTTCACCTGATAGGTTGAGCTTTTTATCGCCCAGCAGGAAGCTTTACAGTCTTTTTATCTTTATCTGCTGTGTAAAACTTATGACTTCTTTTACAAAACGTATATTTGTTTGTCCTGCAGTGACACCTGGTGCTCAGCTCTTGGAACAGACAGCTCGACTCCAGTCCCTCAGAGAGACTCTGGACAGACTGAAGGTACACTTTCAGCAAGAAAACACAGAAATAAACTTAAAGTGTTTCTACCGCCGAGGTTATTAATCATTTTCATCCTTTTTCCTGCTTCCATCAGGACGAGGTAGCGGAGCATGTTGTCAATCAGCAGCCAGGAGCTCGAGTCTCATCTGACTTTGCAACTTTCCCCTCAACCACGTTTGTAAAGGTAAGAGCGCCGCTCCATGCTTCAGTCAAAGTAAATAAAGAAACTCACCACATTAAATCTTCTGATCCCTTTTTGTTTCTGTTTAGGCGAAGGAGGAGAAACACGGCGACACAGTGCTGGTGGGTCGGGTCATGGTGCCGTGCCCCCGCGGGCAGGAGCAGGTCCACCGCCTCGTCCTGTCCCAGTGTCAGCTGCAGAGGGTTCACAGCATGCTGCAGACCTAAATCCCCCCCGCTCTGTGATCCACCCTGCAGCAGCAGATACTCCCCCATCATCTGCTTCGCCACCCCTCCAAGGCCACAAACCAGGAGGTATTTCAAGTGTTTCATGGAGGTTTACAACCTGGAAGTCGTCTTCGTCTTTGAAATGAAAGCAGCTCTGTAGATAAACGTCACTCATCAGTAATCTTAACGTCACTTGGAGTTTTGGACGCGTAGCACCCGTCTGTTCTGAAGCTGCCTCGTCTCATTTGGATTTAAATGTGTGAGCTGATCGGATGATGGACGGGCATTTTATTGTTTTAATCGTTTTTACTGGACTGTCAATCATTCTTTGCTGATTTGGTATATCAAATTATCTTTATGTGTGGACAAATGATCAGATGAAACCAGAAATGGGGGGGATGTGATGCTGGATTAATTAAAAATTAGTATTTTTAAATTCAGTTTAAGTGCTTATCAGCAGAAAGACTAAAGAAAATAACAGATCAAAAGCTAATGGAAAACCTGGGAAGTCAGTCTCTTTAGACTGAAATGCAGTTTTAACTCAGACCCCTCCACCACACCTTTTACTTTCAACAAATGTTTTATTTTAGACTGTTTCAGACAGAAGTCCTGCATACTGTAAATTATGGCGTGGATGAGAGTGAAAACGTAGAGATACTACTGCACTGCCGCATGTTGCCCAGATCCACTAAAGCCTTTATCAGACAGAGTATTTATCGACCTCCTGTTGGCCCAGTATGGTTTATATATTAGGCCAACACTGGATGGTGTTTCATGTCTCTCTGTTCAGGATATAAAGTATTATGACTGTGTTGTACATTTTAATGAAGTGAATCAATGTAACTTAAACTTGATCATCTAAAGGGAAGGATTATGGGACTCGAAAATGGATTCGTCCATTTAAATTCGAGGGCATCGAACTGTGGTTTCATTTATAGAATTTGCACATTTAATAGAAGAAACCGAATAACATCCAGTACATCATCTTGTTTCATAGGTGAAGATTTTGTGATTTAGACACTGCAACTGTTAAATACTCTCAAGGCTGGTTAAGTTCAGTGGATAAACTGTGACAAGAAAATATTTTATTTAAACACAACCTGACGGCACTTTTAGGTCAGATGGATTAAATTATTCACTATTTATTACACTGGAGGTGTGTGTTAGCGCGTGCTTTTACTTCCTGTTCTGTTCAGATTCTGTCGACTTTAACTTTGTCCGAGCCTTAAACCTGCAGAGATCCGTCGCCTGCCTTAGTTCTGATTTGTTTCAAGCAAATTTTGTTCAAACAAAACGACATCTTTGCCAAAGAAGCTTTGTTTCTCTTCAGCACGTTTGCCATGACTCATTTTTATTTCTGCTTCCACCCCGGCCGTTTTATTCAGTTATTTTAGGTTATTTATGTTTACACAGAACCGTCATTAACTTGTAGTTTTATTTATTAATTCAACGGGCATAGTGCATGTTATAGGAGTAGTCTGAGGGAAAATGCTGACATTTCTTCTGTATTCATTGTGTTATCCAGCTGTGAGCCTGCAGCCAGTCTTACCTTTTCCTCATGTGGTTAACTGCTGATGCACAACCGATAACTGTTCAATAAACTAATTAAAATCAGTTACTTTCTGGGCTTTTATTGTCTTGAAACAAAATACCAGATTAGGCAGAATTTTGTGTATAAAAAACTGAAGAAATCATGTTTATTTTTACATTTAAAGTCATTTTTAAGTTTAAATCTCAAAAAATGTCAGAGACGCTTCCATTAAAGTCTAATTCTGCTTTTCAACATAATCTTTAACATCAAAAATAAAAAGAATTGGTCAATGTAAAATAAATAACAGATCATTTTTGGTTAAAATGCACAGGTTTGTTCTGTATTAAAATGCTAAAAAAACAAACTTCACATCATTGATTGTGTCTACAGTCCAAAGTTTGACTTGTGCGGTCGATCACTGCCATGCTGTTCTTCTGCCCAGGACTCGGTTAGTGATTCTCTGGAAGATAGAAAAGGGGGGGGGGGTATGCTTGTAATTTTATTCACCAGAATCAGCCACAGAAAGTCACACATTTTCACTGCTGCTGGTTAAAACATTTACAAGCTGCTTTTTTTAAAGTTGAACATAAATTTGACTTTACAGAATTTTTAAAGGCTGGTTGGATTCCGCTCAAACAAACATCAAGAAGAAAAACTGCCCGCACCTTGTTGTAGAGTTGAGCGTTCAGTCTGTAAGACTGATACTCGGCTTTCCTTCGTTCCTCATCTCTCCTCCTTTGCACCTCCGGTAGAGTCTCGTATATTCTGAAGCAACAAAACCACACGTCGTTATCGTGTTAATAACTTCTTTCAAGTGTGTCTTAAGTTGCATACACTCACTGGTCACTTTATTAGGAACACTTGTTCAATTGCTTGTTAACACAAATATCTAATTAGCCAATCACATGGCAGCAACTCGTTACATTCAGTCATGTAGACGTGGTAAAGTTCAAACTGAGCATCAGAAAGAGGATTTAAATCGACTTTGACCATGTTGGTTGGTTGTTGGTATTGGGATTTTCAACCATCTCTAGGGTTTACAGAGAATGGTCTGAAAAAGAGAAAATATCCAGTGAGCAGCAGTTTTCTGGACCAAATTGTCTTGTTGATGTCAGAGGTCTGAGGAGACTGGGCAGACTGGTTGGAGATGATAGAAAGGCAACAGGAAGTCAAATAACCACTGATTACAACCAAGGTATGCAGAACAGCATCTCTGAACATACAACACGTCCAACCTTGGAGCAGATGGGCTACAGCAGCAGAAGACCACACCGGGTGCCCCTCCTGTCAGCTAAGAACAGGAAACTGAGGC
>JBBBVU010000021.1:20493431-20506732 GCA_037177055.1 Atherinosoma microstoma | reverse complement strand
GACTCACCAGAACTGGACAATAGAAGATGGAGAAACGTTGTCTGGTCTGATGAGTCTCCATCTCAGCTCCACATTCAGATGCTAGACTCAGAATTATGTGGAAACATCACGAACGCATGGCTCTATCCTGCCTTGTGTCAACAGTTCAGGCTGCTGCTGGTGTAATGGTGTGGGGGATATTTTCTTGGCACACTTCGGGCCCCTTAGTACCAACGTCACATGGTATAAACACCACATCCCACCTGAGTATAGTTGCTGACCATGTCCATCCCTTTATATGATGATGGATGTGCAGCAACTGTGTGGTGCTATCATGTCACTATGGACAAAAATCTCTGAGGAACATTTCCTTGTTGAATCTATGACACCAAGAATTAAGGCAGTTCTGAAGGAAAAAGGGGGTCAAATCTGGTACTCGACTAATAAAGTCAACGGTCAGTGTATGTTTGCTCACAAATACCACAAAGTCTTCATAACCACTTTAAAAGCTAAATGATATCCAACTTTGGAAAGTCAAACACAAATACTAGAGGGTTGAACACAAGGGCGTAACGGACGCGGGGTACACGTTGGACCGCCTTTAAACGCACCACATAACGCCGGAGTTCGATGGGTGTTGCTCAGCAGTGCTGCACAGTGAGCGCCATGTTCAGATATCCAGCGACAGCCGGCAACAAGCAAAATACTTTTTCCAAACAAACCCTGTAAGTAGAGACCTGCTGTTGCATCCAGGTAATGTTAGTTACATGATGACTAGTTAATACACGCCAAGATATCATGTTAAGCTAACAAGAATTTGTTGCTTATGTTTCATCCTCTGCTAATTTGTTCATGTTAGGAATACGAGAGGATGAAAAATGACTCTATAGACCTCTGAAAAATGTGTCCGCCTCACTTCTGAGATGATGCTTACGCCCTTGGTTAAACACTTCATAAAGTTCATCTTTAAACAGCTAACTGGACCAACAGCCCGTCACTACTTCTGGTATTACATCACGCTAGAGTGATGAACAAAATGCCAAGAAAGAAAGGAAAGGAAAGATTTTAAAGTCTTACTGTTTGGATCTTTGGATCATCTCCTTTCTGGGAACAGCCCTCCTCAGCAGAGCAGTACCTACACATAGAAAAAAAGAAAAAGAAATCAAAAGTCACTCCATCATAGAGGCTCCACGGTGAGGAAAACTTTGGAAAAGTGTCTCGTGTAGACAGATCAGTGACAGGGCAGGTAATTGGCTCACTAAACTGAGAACCGAATGGAGGCGAGCAACATCCAGCTGATCCAATATTACATGCACAGGTGTTGGATACCTGCAGGCTTCGGCAGCCTCGTCAGCCCCCCCGGCTGGTTTAACAACACGCCTCTTTCTCTGCTGAAGACGGCCTGTAACTTCCTCTCCTCCACCTGCAAAGCCAGATGCCTCAACCTCTGTCTGGACCGGGAAATAAACTCTGGCCGATGCATCAGCAGAGCCTCCTGCAGCACAGCAGGAGAATCAAATGTTCGGATTATGAGCCATAAAGGGGGATAATAGTTAGATAAACTGAAATGGCAACATTTAGTTTTGTGTTTTTTTTCACAGTTTTTTTTCCGTCTTCAAATGAATCACCGGAACTTTTCATGACAACATGACGATCTTGACGGTAAAAGTGGACCAACCTGCAGAGAGACGTGTGCCCGACCAGAGGAAAGTGTTTTAGCTCTGGGGTCTGGATCAGGTTCAGCTTGATGTTTGCTTCTGTCTTCGTGGACTTGTCTCTGTCTGAGCGGCTCTCTCCACGGACTGACTTTGCTGTGCGGTTCGAACCAAGCCGCGCTCGGCCTCCACACATCTGGCTGGTTCTCCTTCCTCGCCTCTGACCTCAGGTCGTCAGCTGAGATGAACCACGAGACGCCTGAAAGAAAATCTTCGTGTTAGTAATCTCAGTATTAACTGGAATGTTAAAAATGTCTGACAAAACACCGATGTACCTTCAGGATGAGGCTTTGAAGGGCTCTTCTTGTTCTTCCTCTGTTTTTGGACACCCTGAGATTTAGAGGGGCTCCTCTGTCCTCCTGCTCTTCCTCTCGTTGTGCTGGATAAAGATGAGGAGATCAGCCTGGAAGTTCTGGCTTCACTTGGTGAAGGGAATGTGGTTCCAACATCTCTGGTGTGTCGCCGAGTCCCATTACGAACAATTTCAAGGTCACCTGGGGTCGGAAAAATAATAAAACCGTCAGTTTAAAATGACAGAATAATGACATTTTTAAATAAATTCCCACATGTGAAAAATAAAATTAACCTCAACACTTAAAATCTGTCACATCATTTTTAGTATTTTCTTCTGTCTGTTGACAAAAGAAGCTCAGAAAGAGTTTAGGAAATATTTGATGAAGTTTTAATTAAAAAAATAGCCAAGAAAAGAACATCCTGACACATGCTGAGGTAGACTGACCCGCCTGGATGCTTTTGTTGACCTTCTTGGCTGTCAGAGACCTGGAGGGGCCGTGGTGTGACGTCAGGGTGTATGTGCTGGTTGTCGATGCAGAATCAGAAGCAACCTGAAGACGAGATCCGATTAATCTTTAAGGTCTGACGGCAGCTTGTTAAAACCTCCCAGACTTAGAATCAGGTTTCTCTGATTAATGAGGAGTTTTTCTTAGAAGAAATGAGGACAGATATTTAAGGATGCACATACTGATTCATCAGTGCCAGCAGTCTCTGATGGTGTGATGATATGAAGAGGGTCTCTGTTTCTTCCTCTCCACCGTTCCCTCCCTTCTTTCTGCTCGTTGATGGTGTTGTACAGTTTACTGAGGCTGGAGCTGCTTTTCAGCTGCTGGACTTTGTGGGCACCGAAGGCTTTGATCAGCCGCGCTGTGTCCACGGTGGACATGGAGCTAGACGTGGTGGACAAGTTCTCAGACTCATTAGCTGGTGAGGGGTGGTCGTTCTGGGAGGACTGATGGGAGAGGCTGGAGGAGAGGGAGTCTCTGCTGCCATCCTCTACAGTTTCCATGGCCTGCAGCTTCATTTGGATGGGTGGTGCGGTCCATCTACCACCTTTGATTTTCCTCTCCCCTTCTGCGACTGCACCTCGTTCACTCCTTTTAGCCTCTCGATACACCTCCTTTCTTTCTTTTTTCCTCTGATGATAAGCCTCCTCCTGTACATCAGACACATTTGCAGTTCTTGTGCCGTGAATGAGACGAGACAGGCGCTCCAGACGCTCCAACAGAGTGGCGTCTCTGTCGCTGGATGGATGCGATTCCTCCACGCTCCACCCATCACAGAACTTCTGCCACAGCTGGTCGAGGCTGGTTCCTCCCTGCTGTCGCTTTCCTGCCGTCTGAGGCTCAGACGTTTGGACCACATCTTCCTGAAATTTCTCAGGACTTGGCTCAGTTCGCTTGTAATGGAGGAACTGAAGCGGGCTAGTCCCCTGGTCTCTCTTAGAGACTTCCTGGTTGCTCAGTGAAGACACTCTGGTAAAGGCAGCGGACACCTGCGAGGACGTCTTTGGAGTCTGACTCACAGTCGGTGAGCTTCTATCTGCTGCTGCAGAGATAACGGACATTAAAACACAAACAACGTTACTGATTTATGCACAAATGAAGAACTCTGTAAACAAAAACCAACTTTACGCTGCTTGTTTCATTTAACATTTTGCTTCTAAACAACATATTTAATAACAGGTGTGTGTGTTGAGCTCACCTCTGTCTCCAGGTTCATGCATCTTAAAAGCAGCTGTTTTCAGCCTCTTGCTGTAGATGCCCTCTGTATGTCTGAACGCGACTCCGCGGTCCAAGCTTGAGTCCTGATGGCCGAGGACCTCGCTGCTAAAGCGAGGAGGCACGGCGTCGTCTGAGCCTGGTTGGAATGGGAAAGTGGCTTGTTACCTCATGGTGAGTGGCTTTCAGATTAAATTAAGCCGCTCCGGAGAGGTAATCCAAATATTTTCAGCCAGTAATGAAGAGAAGATGTTCAGTAACATGGAGGCTAGACCCGGTTCTCCCTCCGTCTCCGTGATGGGGCCCCAGCTCAGCCTTTGTTTCACTCTGCCCCTGAACATGAATAATTAATGTGCTGCCTGGTGTGTGTTACAAAAGGAGCAGCTGCTTCCCAGGCAGGAGCAGGATAAGATGAGAACGGAGCCTTAACCGTCCATCACAGATTCAACTTTCAGTCCAGTTTTCTGAAATTGACTGAATTCCTGCATTTTTCACATTTTTTCCTGTTAGCAGCAATTTTCCAAAGATTATCCAGAGAACACTGAATGCAAAGATCAGTATCTTTTCACCATCTAAGACCCAGACGACTGAGAATCTACAAACACGTTCACGAAATTATTACATCTTTCAGACACACACTTACAATTAAAGCACTTAACAATTTAATACTTAGTTAACAATGCACGCTAAAACATATTTATGGCTTACTGACCCAAATTTTATTTCAATAAAAGTATAAACAAGAAAGTCTCCTGTTACAAGATTACATGAGTTAAAAGTTTGGACTGAATCTGAGGAGGTCACACCTGTACCTGTGTGGGAGCTCTCCATGGTGGTGTCGGACAGCTCTATGGAGGAGACGTCAGCTTCCGTCTGAGGGACATAGAAGAGCTCCTCGCTGCCTCGAGGTTTATAAGGCAGCAGCACAGGAACTGTTGCAGGAAGAAAACTGATGGTAAATAAAACCCTTTATGACTGAAACACACATTCAGAATGAAACCATGTTGATATTAAAATCCCTTCTAATTTAAAATCTCCTCTCACACTGTTGGCTTTTGATTTCTTGTTAACAACTAGTATCATACCCGACTATAAAAGCTTACCAGGTGTTTCGGTCGTAAAGGATCTTGGTGGTTTGTCGGATCGGTGATGCTGTGTTAAGGACTGTGTAGCTCTGGGATTCATCCCTCCCCGAAGTAGAGCACGTTTAAACAGGGTGGAGGAGTCAGACCTTTCAGGCACTCTTTGTCTTACTGGTTTTCTGGAGTCGTGCCATTCTGGTGGACTGGAAGAGCCTACACCTTCATCCAGACTGCTGGGAGGTGAGGAGGAGTCTCTGAGGGGGACAAAATCTTTGCATGGCAGCCTTGAGGCAGCATCAGCGTGACTATAGTGGACAGTGGAGGTAACATGGTCGGTAGCTTGGGGGGACGGCGCAAGTCGGATGCGTGAGACGTGACCCGTCCTGGAAAGGGATACGACAGTGGATGGACCTGCGGACTGATCTGATCGGAGATCAGCGGCTGGAACAGAGCTGGTCTGGACAGATAAGTTCTCACGATGTCTGAAAGAGGATGAGCCGTCATGTTTCATGGTCTTATCTTCTTTATCTGAGCTGCGGGAGGGTGGGGGAGGCTCTTCACAGTGGCCTCCAACTGTGTCTTGTCTCTTCTGATTATTCGGTGCTGAATGAGAAGTCACTGTTTGGTTTTTGGTTTGGAAACTGTGACCTGCTTCATACACAGATGGCAGTTCTCTGACTGTAACTCTATCCTCTTCATCCAGATTTGAAGAAGGCTGTATATCGGCTGCTCCTGTGGTGAGCTCTGTCAGGTGAAGTGGGTCCGGGGCTGAACTGAGAGGAGGTAAAGGTGAAGTGGAAGGCGAGGGGGCGATGGTGATGGGTGAGAAGGCCTGAGTTCTTTTTGTAGGGAGGGTTACTCCTTCTCTGGCAGCAATCTCACACACTCGAGCCTCTAGATCAGAATGAAGAGCTTCCTGTGTCTGCAGGCTGGAGTCAGGTTGGTTCGTACAGACGCCTTGTTGGCTTTTAGCATCACTGAGGGAAGAAACCGCCTCTGCAGACTGAACTGGAATGCGGTCAAGGTTCTTGAGACTGGATGCTGCACTGCTCTCTGTGTCTGTGCTTCCTAGACTCTGGAAGAATAAAATTTAAAAAAAAGTGTAAAAAGATCTGAAGAGGTCATCATTTGTGTTATCCTGGGTGCTTAGTCGGAAAATGTTTTTCACTGCAGACATTACTCAGACAGTTTAATAACTTATTTTCTGAAAGATCTAACTTGCATCTGTTGACACACCATGCCTGCAACACACCAGTTACCTTGACCATGAGACCTACTCTGCCCAAAGACTGGAGGCTGACATCCAAATGAAAAATAGAAACATTTTTTTAATGATTACAACATTTAAAAAGGGAGTGTGTGACAAAATTAACGTAAACAATAATTTACACAACTTTCTTTCTCATGGTTGCCTGCTCCAGCAAGATGTAAAGATAAAGAGGGGTTTGGAGATGATTACCTTGATTGGGTTTCTTAACAGCAGCTCTTTCTTTATCTCTTCGATCCGTTTTCTATCTTCTACGTCTAACTCCAGAGGCTCGCACTGCTGCCCAGATATCTTCAGCTTGATCCACTCTGAAACAGCAGAATAGATGATCAACCTGAGATGGATAAAGTCTGAAACAAAAATCTGTTGAAACACCTTAAAGGACGTTTCATACGTCTCAGATACTTCAGAGATCTGAGACAGAAGCTGTATATCTGGTTAAAATTGAAATGTTTAGGTTATTATTCCTGTACCTCTGGCTTTACTCTCCTCCTGGTCCGTCATGCTGGGTGTGCTCGACACCACCGTCGCTGGAGATTCATTCTGCAGTAACTTGGCCACTCGAATAGCCAGTGAGCTATCACTGCTCCCATCACTCATCACTTCCTGGTCTGCATCCTCTAGGACGGGTGAGGAGGAGCGACTCTGTGCAGGGTCTCTGGATGGAGGCCGTTCTTCCTCCTCTGGGACGCCTCCTCTGTCTGCCGGAGCAGAGGTGAGTTGCTGTGTACTCGCAGCTGAGGTTGGAGGTTGTGCTGGGACTTTATCAGGAGGCGCAGCACTGCAGCCCTCAGGCTCTGTCCGCCGGGCTGATTTAGAGAGGACCACAGTGCTATCTGCAGCGGTATCTTGAGGCATTTTGTAGGTTACAGAGGCGGGTGTGGTCGTAACTTGTGTGGATGGAGGATCAGGTTGCCAAGTTGAGGTTGCATTTTCTTGACCAACAGATCTTTGCCTCGGTTTCTCTGAGGAAAGCATGGAGTCTGACGAAGACCTGGCCCACATTGGAGAGAAACGACTTCTGGGGTCTCCGGTTGTAGAAGTGGAGGGCAGTGAGGAGTCCTGGAGCCTGCTGGTTTTCATTTGCGGTGAGAGGAATAAGTCTTGATCAGAGAGAAGATGTGATGCTGCAGGAGCTGAGGAGGCTGCAGAAGAACCAGTAGACACCATGTTCTCCGCGTGAGAGAGGAGTGTACGGATCTCTAACAAGGCATTGGTGCTTACAAAAGAATCCTCTGCACCTTGATCCACACTGCGACTGCTTTGCAAGAGCGTCTCAGAGTTGCTTTCCTTGCAACTCACTGAAACATCAGAGTCAGACTTGTTGATATCCTGCCTGCTGTCCTGCCGTTGCTCCATGGGTTGCAGTACGGAGGAACAGGCGCCTTCATCAGGCTGGGGACTGGGTGCCATGACGTCACTACGGACCGCGTCTGTATGTGATGGAGAAGATTTCCGTCTGGCCCACTCTGGAATCGATGCAACAGGACCAAGACTGTCCAGGCTAAACGGCACAGAAACGCTGGAGTCGAATGACAGAACGCTGGATCTGGAGAACTCTTCTTTATGGGGACTGCCTCCTGAAAATAAGACAGCATATTATTTTCTAAATTAATCACATTTATTAGTTATAGGTCATAAAAATACATCTATTTATTAAGAAAAGATGCTAAATATGATATATTAACCTTTAAAGTGGAGAAAAGCAAAGCTGTAATGAGAATATAAAACAATTAAGTTTTAGTTTTAGTTTTTTTTTCTTCTTTTTTTAAAATTTTGGTCAGTGTTATCTTAAGAATAAATAAAAACTCAGCTTTAAACAAAATATGTTGCAACTTCTTGTACATTGTATACATCCCTATATTCATAGTAACATAAGTGTATTTAGATGCTGCAACCAGAAGCTCAAATTTTTGTTGTAGTTAGGTAATCCTTTCTTGGATTACTTATGAGAAGTAAACTGCTAAGTGTTGGAAAAGGAAACATAGGGTTTTGATTAAGTCAATTAAACCATTCTCCCTGCCAGAGAAGTCAGAGCAAACACTGCATGTGATCAACGGGGAAAAGAAAAATAGCAGGGATAAAATTTAAGATGAGTCAGTATATACCTAAGGCTTTTATTACACTTCACCTAATGCTGGATGAAGTTCAGTCACACTAAAATGAAACAGATGAGATGACACCCATCTCTATGACAACACCCCAGATCAACCTCAGTTTTTTTATCAGCTACAAATATATCAAAGTTTATATATCCATACCCTCAGATGGATGAGTACTTTTTGGAAGGGTTCCAGTAGATCCTTTGATTGTACAGAGATCAGTAGGAGAGAATTCGGGCTCTCTGATTGGGCCTTTAGGCCCAAATGGAGTCAGGATTGTTGAGGGAGATTGGTCTATACCCAGGTTACGGAGGTACAACTGCAAGAAAAATAAAAAGTGTATCAGGAAATCAAGTGTTGACATAAATGATATAAAGCTGGAGCTGAATCAAAAATTAAGCATTTGGTAATAAATTCAATCCACAACATTTTACACTGGAATTTATTTTGGCTTTTTCAATTACCGGAATTCGTTCATCGATATTGAGCTCTCGGAGCTTAGGAAGAGGAGGTGGTGTTGATGGCTTCAGGGTCCAGTAAGGAGCATAATTATCCAGCTCCAGACTGACAACAGAGGACGCTCCTAAGGAAGCTACTACTTTAACTCCACTGTAACTATCTTGGGAACTTGAAAGTGTTAAATCTTGATCGAGTGACACATCGCTGAAGCGACCAAAGCTTGTTAAAGGAGAGGGTTGAACTGTGTTCCCTGAATGATGATGAACATCGTCCTGACTCTCCCTCTTCTCTTTTTCTGGAAGCATGTCGGTCTGCTTATGTTTGTGGGCCGACATGACAACTGTGTCGAAGGATGAGGGTGATTGTGACCTGCCGAAGGGTGAGGCAGAGGGCTGTGCTGCAGGCCCTCTGTTATCCTTGTCGCTAGGTGCGCCGCCCACTGCTTCACCTCTTCTTGACGATGAGGAGCCAGAGGGAGCTGTCGAGGCGCTTTGTGCGACATCATGGCTGGCAGCAGCAAAAACAGGAGACTGTTGTGAACTCCTGGACGGCTGAGTATGATTCAGGGTATCAGAAGCTGCATCAAAAGTTTTCTTTTCAGGACCCATGCCAGAAAATCCTTGCAGTTCTAGGCTATCAAACAATGGGCTCTTCCCTGAGCTATGATTTGCCCTCCAAGCATCTACTTTCTGCATATAGTTGAGACTTGGGAGACTCTGGACTTCAGCAGAGGTCTGCAGAGCATCTTCTTGGCACTGGCTGGGTGTGTCTGGGAGTTTGGTGTTAGATAGCTGCGGAGCAGCTTCTGTACCTGATTGATACGAGTCCTGTTTATCCGATGCTATGGCTGAAAGCTGTCCTAATTTAACCTTGACACTGGATTTAGGCGGGGCCCTGAAAACTCCCGGAGTGGATTGAGACTGCGGAAGGAAACCCAGGTAGGACCCTTCGATCCCTGTTTGGTTCCCTGACGACCAGAGGTCTTGTTCTCTGTGCGCAGCCTCAACACCTGCTGAAAATGCACCTGTCCAAGGAATGCCGGCCATATTTGCTCTGACCACAGATGGCCTTCCTTCCAGCTTTTTGAGGGTTGGTCTGAAAAACTGATCAGTTGGTGTTGCTTTGCTTTTGGATTCAGCTTCAAGGCTGCTGGGTTTCCCCACTTCAGACAGCAGCTCTCTATGCAACACTTCACTACTGTCGTCAGGTAAAGTGCTGCGAGAACCCATGGTAATGTTACCTATCTGCTTCTGGAGAAGAAAAGCATCACCTGGAGGACCTTCTCTTTCACCTGTGCTTTGCTCAGTAGTAACACTGCAAACTTGTGTGCTTTTAGACTCTGTCATATAAGATGCAATGTTCTTCACAGAGGTCTCAGAGGCAGAAGACACAGCGCTGCTACTACTGCTTCGCATGCCAACTTCTTTCTGCAAGAGCTTCAGAAGATGCTGGGCAGGAACATCCTTACTCAGAAAGAAAGTCTCATCTTCAGCAGCCCTGCTGACAAGCTTGTCTCTTGAAGTATCTCGTATCTCCACGTCCCTCTCTTTACGACCTTCTCTTAATAGTATCCCCTGTCTGTCGTGAGTACTGGCGATCATAGGGGGGTTGCCTTGGTTCCCTGGTGATGAACTGTGCTGAGACTGAAAGCAGCACCTGTCTGCTCCTTCTTCAGAGAGGATGGTTGCCTGAGCCAAAGGATGCTGGGACAGCGAGCAACACTCAGAGGAATGCGTGGTACAGTCCTGGGGTGGAAGTTGAAACTTCTCCGATGTCATGGAAACATCAGGGTATGCCCTTGATAAAGTAAACAAATGATCATTGCTGTGTACATTCAAAATGTAATTCGCATTTGAAATGACATGATATAAAATAGTACATCTACAGAGCAAATGATTAAGATTAAATCATTTTCTCTCACCTTAAAGGAACAAATTCTGAATCACTTTGCTGGAATAACGAATATTCATTCAAGTTGTGTTCGACTCCGGAGGTAACAGGCAACAGGGCAAGGGCTGGAGACAAGTTGCTGTTCTGAAATTCTAAAGATACACAAAATACTGAGCATCATCCACATTAACCAAAAGCAGAACAACTGGCAAAGGAAGTATATTAAACATCCCAGCAATAAGAGTTACTATGTATTCTTTGAGGTAAACTCACAAATTTCCAATACTAACTTTTCCTATGCATCATTTACCTGTTAAAAAGTTTAAATAAATACATCTAAACAAAGAGCAATCTCCATTCACAGTTTTATTCCACCCACATACCCAGCCGCACAGCGTCTACCCCCGACTGCTGCAGATCCCTGACGTCTGTTTCCAGCTTGGACGGATGCTGATCTTGATCGGCACTGCTATAACTTTGGACTCCCATTGGGTTTATGGATGTTTCTCCAACAGACTGACACACATCTTCCTCCATTGGTAAATGAGAAGATGCCGTCCCTCCCTGTAAACAAAATCAGAAAACAAAGCAACATATTAGTGTCTTCATTGGGACGATATTCACCGTTTTTTTCTTACATTAAATGACAGTAGATGGTCATTTGCATGCATCTAGGGTTGAATGATTATTACCTCCAACAATTAATCTGGTCATAATTTCCTCACAAAAATCAAATAATGGAACTTCATGGTTTATTTTTCTAAGTGTTAGAGGTTCTTTCTTCATGTAAAATAAAGCTCTGACTTTTTTAAATATTGTCTTAAGAAAGGCTATCGCTTTAAAAGCAGCACAAGCTCCTCCAAAACCTGTACATACTGTTAAGCATCAGATTTATGCTAAAATGGTGCCTTCACAGATGTCCTACAAAGCACAACCACACTATTATCAATACTGTTTTAAACTAGGATAAGCTCATTCAGCAAGAAATCATTTTCTTAGCACTTTTGGCTTATTGTCCAAAATCTGGAAATAATTTCAAACATTTGTGTTGACATTGAGGCTGCCTGTTGTTTATAAATACATTTCTAGATAACTTTGCTAACATTTTATATGTGGATATTAATGGAACAATATAAGAACACTAAGATTGTATCATTGTTTCGCCAAATCAACATAAAAAACACAGCCAAACACTATTAACTGAACCTCTATACGTTATTGGAGGCAAATATGTATTTCATTAGTCGTTCATTTATTAAATTTTTGGAGCCCCGGTCAATTAAGCAACGTGATTGGCACTTCGTTGACAAGCAAAACAAAGAGTAAATGCCAGCAGGGAGCAACAGGTTCATGCTAGCTAGGTTTGATCCCGTCCTGCACAACAGCAATGTTAACGTTAACTTGCCTTTGAGTTGTCACAAGAAAGCCGTACTTCAAATTTTATTATCACTGGTTCTGAAATATATCGACCGAGTGGCATTTTACTAATATGGGGCGTTGTGCATTGTTAGTTAGCGCATAAGCTAGCACAGCAGTTAGCATTTAGCTACAAGCAACGCTTAGCGAACTTCATCCGGATGCCGCGGTGAGAATAACGTGAAGACTTCGCAAAGTCTTCGTGTAAAACAAATATTTATTTATTTTTCGAACAGGGTCTAAAAATAAAGTTATACAAGTTACCTCTAGAGGTTCAATGTTGTTGTTGTTGTTGACAGTCCGCCACCGAGAGCGCGCTTCACACGCCTCGTTTCCAAGGAGCGTTGCTAGGAAGTGGAAGGAAGTCTCCCGGAAATAGTGAAAGATAAAAATTTGAACGCAAGAGTAAAAAAAGATCGTCTATTAAAAGATGTTTCACTTCCTTGAGCAAACAGTGCGTTGGGTTCGTTTCGACCGTGCCTCAAATTTCTTATCCATTAAAGATTTAACCCAAAACTTACACATTTCGACGCGTACTAGTTATTTATTGAACTAAAAGTGTTATTTTCTCTGTTTTCTTACAGCTGAAGTTTAGACATACACATCTCAGATATAGTTTAAAAAATCCTTTGTTTATCTATTTATATATTTGTGCATTACAAGTAAATATGTCTAGTCATACTGCTGGTCGCTGATTAATATTAAGGAAACTCCAGTCTGTGGAAACAACAGAAATAAAACTGTCAGATTTTGTTCCAATTTTTCTAACTTAAAAAATGTTAGAAATAGCGATACGAATCTGCTTCAAACCAAAAAGTAAACTTAAGAGATTAAAAAGGTCTTAAAACAAATAAGCTTCAAATAGGTACTGAATTGAAAGCGTTGTGATATTCAGAAAAAATGTAAACGCTCTTAAGAATATATCAAAACGATATTTGGTTTTGTATGCCTGTATAAAAATTTAGTTTTAAGGTCGAGTCAAGGTCTTTAGTTTAAGCACAGATAGCGGAAACATTTCAGTCCTGGTAGTACTGGAACTCAGTGCTGCATTTGACACGGTCAACCATAACATCTTACCAGATTGGCTGAGGAGGACTTTCTGGCACTGCAATTAACTGGTTTGAGTTCTATCTAAAAGTCAGGGACTACTTTGTGTCTATAGGTAACTATAAATCTGAGCAAACTAAAATCACCTGTGGATTCCTCAAGGCTCCATCCTGGGGCCACTGCTGTTTAACATCTACATGCTCCCACTCGCTCAAATTATGGAACATATATGCTACTACAACTATGCTGATGACACAGATCTACATAACCATCTCACCAGGAGACTATAGTCTGATCCAATCACTGATCAGATGCATTGATCAGATTAG
>JBBBVU010000021.1:20458345-20483054 GCA_037177055.1 Atherinosoma microstoma | reverse complement strand
ATATTGCATGTTGTCTTATGAAAATGTTTTCGAGAGATATTTTCTCCAACAGTATAAAATATAGGTATGTTATTCTGTCAGTGTAAACCAACTTAAGAACAGCATGCTGCCGTACAAACAGCATATCATAGATGTTCTACTTTTTATCAAACCAACAGATTTAGGTACAAATTTGCTCTGCTGGTGTTTTATTCTCACAGGGTATGCCAAATTGTTAGAACAATGCTTGTTTCAGAAAGTGGGTTATGTCGAATGGAAAGTAGATTAAACTTTATGGAATTATAGAAGTGCCACAACAAAAAAAAAAATAGGGAGAAATCTGGAAAAGAATAAGAAAATAAATATGAAAATATATAGACAAATTCATAAAACTATAGATAAAAACATAAATAAATGAGGAAATACATAGACAAATATTTTTACATTGATATATTTTCAGATAATTTCATTATTTTATTTTCATTCGTTTATTTTTCACAATTCTTTTTCCAGTATAATTCCCTATTCTTTTCTCATTTTATTCCCTAAAGTTTGAAGCTGTCAATCATCTGCTTTGGGGCGTGGTTTCTTGTCCACAGAGAAGTCTATACCTGCACAAACGATGACACATTGAGCCATCTCTGTATTCACAGTTTCTCCATGTATAGACAACTTACACAAATTTAAGAATATTTAACTTTTTCGGAGTAATTTAGGGAAAATATTAAATGTTCACCCTACACGGATGTTACATGATGAATGTGGGGTATTTAATCATTCACTGGTAATTCCTTCATCTCAAAGAGTTTTTGAAACAAACGCTAACAACAGAGGGAACACCACAACATAAAACGTCAGTCTCAACAACCTGTCATGTGTTACGTGTCGTCTTGGTCTGATGATGTTGAAAAGTCACCAGTATGATTACAGGTTTATCTGTTAGAGACTGTTTTCACACAAATTGTCAGTAAATGAGAACATTTAGTGGTTGAGTCATGTTGGAGACACTTCTTGTGTTTTTGCTTGTTTTTTGTTTTTTATTTGCATTTAATCACTTTGTGAGAGAATATGAATGAATATTAATCCACATGCTACTTAATATTTAACTTTAGTTTTATTAAAGTTAAATATTAAGTCAGTTGACTAGTATATTTCACATTGACTTGCACCACAATTTTCTCTCCTTAGCAGCAGCAGTGTTCCCTTTTTTATTTTTTCCAGAATCGCTCTTTGTATTCCTTGAAAACCTCTTGCTCCAATGGGATGAAATAACTTGTCCCCTTTTTTGCAGCGGTTGCCATGGTGACTCCAGGTATTGGAGCTCCATTGATAATTGCTTTTGTATTATGTTTTGTGTATATGCCTAACTCTGGGTTAAGATACTCAGATTTGACTGAACCAAGTCAAATCAGTTGTGTTGGAACTTAAAACTCAGAGTTTCTTTTTAGAATCGAGAGTTAGGTGAATCCGCTTTCTTGAATGGACCCCTGGGGCTGCAGCAAGATCCAAAACACAATTGGACTCGACAGCACACAAAAGGCCCTGGAACTTTTCATGCATTCTTGAGTGCGAGGATGGCTCCTCCTCCTCCTCCTCCTCCTCCTCCTGCAAGCTCTCTGAGGCTGATACAGGGGAGGCCTCAGAGGTAGAAACACAGCAGTTGTAGCCCAACTCCAACTCAGCTAAAGATGAATGAAAGTGAAGGGGAGATGGATGAAGCAGCAGCAGCATGATGGACTTCGAAAAATGGGAAAATACTTTGGTCTCCTAGAAACAGTGTGACGGTCCAGTATGTCCCAGCAGCAAGACGTTTGGTCCCGGGACCTACACACTATGCCGGCTCCCGAATCAGAGACGTAAAGTCCAGCTTTGCAACGCTGCTGACAAATGAAATCCTGCAGCACATTGTGGACGCGACCAATCTGCATGGAAGACGCTCAAACACAGACTGGCGAGACATGGACTTACAGGAACTTCAGGCTTATGTGGGCTTGCTCATTCTGGCCGGAGTTTACAGGTCAAAACACGAATCGACCCTCAGCCTGTGGAGCGAGAAGTCAGGACGCAGCATTTTCCAGGCTACGATGTCCCATGGCAGGTTTCATCACATCAGTCGAAAACTGCGATTCGACAATGATGCTATCAACTTCTCGCTACCGAAGCCGCGGCGACAAGTTGGCAGCTTTCCGTAAAGTCTGGGACATGTGGACGCACCGCCTACCGATGCTTTTCAACCCAGACAGGGACGTCTGCGTGGACGAACAGCTCGTCCCGTTCAGAGGCCGGTGTAGCTTCAGACAGTACATGCCAAAAAAAGCCAGCCAAGTACGGGATAAAGATTTGGGCAACCTGTGACGTCAGCCAGGGGATGAAGGTGGTCCTGGACATGACTGAGGGGCTGAAGGGGAGCGTCGTTACCTGTGACAATTTTTTCACCTCCTTTGCACTGGCAGAGGAGCTGCTCAGGAGGAAAATGGCCCTGGTTGGTACGATTCGCCATAACAAACCCGAGCTTCCTCCTCATCTGCTTGAGGTGAAAGAGAGAGCGATCTTCTCCTCCACGTTTGCTTTTACAAAGACCCACACACTTGTCTCTTACATGGCCCGACGAGGCAAGAACGTGCTGCTTCTGAGCACAAAACACCGCAGTCCAGACATAAGTGATGAACAGAAGAGGAAGCCCATTATAATCAAAGATTACAACAAATGCAAAGGAGGTGTTGACAACCTTGATAAGGTAGGCGCCATTATGCATCAGTTGCACACATGATTGATTCATGCTCTCATTTTCTTGTCTAAAATATGTTTTGTGGTGGGTTCTCTTAGGTTGTGGGCTCCTACTCCTGCAGGAGGAGAACACTTCGTTGGTCTTTGGCCCTCTTCCACAACTTGGTTGATGTTTCTCTTTACAACACCTTTGTCCTGTGGACATCAATCGAGCCGTCCTGGCACCGACAGAAAGCCTACAGGAGGAGGCTCTACATTGAAGAAGTGGGAGAAATGCTGCTGGCCACACACATCGAGAGGAGAAAGTATCTTCCACGCTCAGCAGCCGCTGCAGAAATAGTCACAAACCTGCAGGTTGCTGTTGCAGGCCCCCCTCCCATTGTTAGTAAAATGTAAAGGCAGGAAACAGTGTAAGCTTTGCACAGATAAACGGAGAAAAGTTTATAGGATCTGTGGAAAATGTCAAATGCATTCACGCAAAGATCACAGTCTGTCTATTTGCAGCTTCTGCTACACCTGAGCTGGACCTTCAGTTAGACATATTCTCTCTTTTGCCTACTCCCCACCTCATCCTCTCCCCATCCCCAACGACATACCTAAATCCTCCATGTTTCTCCTTCAGTGTTCATGTTTCAAAAATAAATCTTTTTCTGGTTCAAACTGACCATGTTCTTTAGATTTCTTTTAGAGCAGAGGTAATAAGCACTTAGGGGAAAAAAAACTTTTTTCCTGAAGTAGGAGGAGGAGAGAAAATCATCATGTATCATTATTATAGGCTAACATTATTAAATTTAATCTCCTCCTTTAGAAAAAAATAACCATCCATGAAAATCAATGTTGCCGCCAAACAAAACCCATCTCTGGGACTAAAATTATTATTATTATTATTATTAACAACAACAACAACTTAATTATAATAAGTTTTCTGTTAAATAAAACTGTGGAATTAAGCATTAAGCATACTGACCTTTAAAAAGTCAAAAACCCCAGAATATTATTAGAATTTGATACTTATATTTCAGGCTGAACTAGGTTTAATAAACATAGTTGTTCAGAATGATGAAATATATTTGTAAAGTAGTTATTGGGAAGCTTACATTTTTCATCATTAGGACCCTCAGACTGGTCAATAAAAGATTAGGACCTTGAGTGTGAGGATGTTTTTTTCTTTTTTTTTCTTTTTAATTGACACTCTAGAAAAAAAAAACAATGTAAAATGGAAGTTATTTATTTTCTTATTTTTTCCAGGGTCACAGAGGGGTTGGAAAGAGCAGGATTAGAAGATGTATCGATGTTCTTTTACCTTAAAAAACAAAACTTTGCATGGCGTCATGTAAACATGTTGGTTTTTAAAGGCTTAAATCCCCCAAAATATAATCATTATTTGATAAATGTATGTCAGGCTGACGTTTTTAAAAGAAGAAAAAAGTACCTAATATTTTTTACAGAACTTTTTGTGAAGCTAACAATCTCTATGTCATTAGGGACAAATTAAAGACCTCTTAAGGGGTTAATATTTTCTTCAGCACTGATGGCGCCTGTCCAGATGTGCAAGTTTCCAGTTCAATAGGCACTAATGCACCCACATACCATCAGAGTTTTTGAAGTTTTTGGACGCTTTGGAAGTGTTTTTGGATTTCTTAACAAGCTGGATGGCCCCTTTCCTCTTTAGTCCGGAGGATGCGGCATCCAGGATTTTCCAAAAAGAAATTCTTATTTCAACTTGTCTGACCACCAAACAGCTTTTTATCTTTGCTTCAGTCTGTTTTAAGTGAGCTTTGGCCCAGAAAAGTGGGGGAGTAGTATTAATGGTCAAAGAGTGGTTAGAGAGGTGGATTTGGGCTTCGAGGACCCAGGTTCAACCCCCGGACAACAAAGGAAAACCACTGTGGGCCCCTGTGCTAAGCCCTTCACCTCCAACTGCTCTGTGGGGGCCTTAAATGGCAGCCCATTGCTCGTAGTCCAACTAATTGGGATTATCAAAGTACATTGTTATTATTAAAGACAGCAGAGTTTCTGGATTATATCTGCATACTGTACGGCTTCTTTTTTTGCATTTGTGGACGCCACAGTGAAACGTGTTCACAGATAATGATTTCTGGAAGCACTCCTGAGCCCACGCAGTGACTTCCAGTAGAGAATCGTGCACATTTTTAATGCAGGATCACCTGAGGGCATCAAATATTGATCTTTGGCCTTGTCCATTGCACACAAAGATGCCTCCTGATACTCTCTTTGATATTATGTAATGTTGATTACATTTAGAATAATTAAATTATTCTAAAATGGCTGTTTTTGGCATTTGACAGTTCTGATCATCTTTACTTCTTAAGAGACTCTACTTATACCCACTTATGTTACCCCCCTCTTGAGCTGCTTTCTTTGTAGTCCCATGTAATTTCCCAGCCTTTTGTCGGCCCCTTCCTAACTTTTTTGAGACGTGTTACTGCCTCAAAATTCAAGAAGAGCTAATATTCTTCATTAACTTCTTCACAAGGCTTATTTTTTCTGCTTGCTGTCTGAAATGACACACCCAAAAATAGATTAAGTATATCTTTACAACTATAAGGGCTGAATATATATTCTTGGTACTACACAAGTGTCAGAATCAAGATATGTTCTAAATTTACCTGGAACGCAGGAGAACACTGACATGTTTATCTCCTCCTAAAAGAATGCCACATTACTTTCAGTGAAAACCAGAGGATCGCAGCCCAATTCATCTAGAATGAGTAAAGTAATGTCTAATGAGGAAGTGTGCAAAAATATCAGTTTAAAAAGGAAACCTGAGCAGTTTCACAGATGTTTTAATGTAAGTGTTTTGCAGGTAAATATCTCGTGAAGCCACCAGCTGATGTTGATGAATGACACTTATATCAATAGTCAGAGTCAGGAGAATCAAGGAATAGCTCCCAACTTCTCATAGAAACACCATGAGGATCCATAAAGAGGTGAACCTCAAGATAGTATATGATAGGAAGAATACTTCACTATAAAACCCTCTTCATCTCCATGGAAACTAGCGGGACCTTCATGATTCATCTCAAACAAAAGCAGAGTCATTGGAGACGTTAGCAGAGATCTTTTTTGAGCTGGAATTAAACTTTTGACCACAAAATAGCAAAAGTAAGGCATGATATTCAGCTGATAGCTCACAGTGTTTTTGACTCATCGATGAGACAGATCTTTGCCGTCAGCAGAGTCTCTCTCTTATGACACCTTGTCTGTGTGGTTTGCATGAAATGGAGAAATTAGGAGAAGCTTTAAAGTGGATAGTGCTGTTGTCATGTTTTGTTTGCTTGGTACCGATGCTTAGTAGAGTCTTTTAGCTGAGTTTATCCTTACTTTCAGCATTTTATACATTTTCCATGTTCTGTTGTGAGTTAAACATTGCTTTATGTGGCTTGTAAATGATTGCATCCTATTCTTACTGACATTTCACACAGAAAAAGGAAGCTGGTCACCGCCATCCCAGGCAAACCCAAGTTAAAAAGTGCTAGTTAAACACATGAAAAGTTACCATTGTCTTTGCCATTTTATCTAAAGTTAGATTCTTCTGAGCCTTCCTTCAGACTCCCAGGCTGTCTTGGATCCGTTAATGTGGGTGGGATTTATTTAGATCCCCCTCTTTGCGGAGGCCCGGCGTGTTTGTTATTTGACACAAGCGGTTCAAAGTCACTTTTTGTGACCGCTGTTATGCAATGTTTGGGGTGTGAATTACAAAACCATTTCAAAGAGCCGAATAATTGCCCCAAAATGAGGTTGAAGTGATGAACAAAAAACCCCAGTTCAGGTGTTTAGCTGTACAAAGTGCTTAGTCTCAACAGGCAGAGCAGCTGTTCTGGTGGGTATTAATTGGCTGATGGTGGCATACCTCACAAAGCCCTTTTGATCTGTGTGAGATTTGAGAGCTTGAAAGGTCTGTAATACTAATAACATGAACTCTGTTTGAACCCACAAGCAGTAACTCTGACATGAGGTTGATCTATTAACAATTTGCAAAAGGGGTCTAAATTTAATCGTACTGGTCCGTTTGGCTTTGCCGCATGAGAAATCAGTTTAAATGAAAAAGACTTGATAAGAGGTGAGAGTTCACAAACCGGCTGGAATCAACATCCCAGCACTCTGCTTCCGGACAAAGCCAATCCCTCTCTTAACCAAAGCAAACACCAGGAAGATTAAGTGCATCGTGTTAAAAGATTGTGTGGGCTGTAAAGCTTTAAGAGACTTTCGTCTCCCCTCCCAGCAAGACGAAAGAGGAACACGGCGAAAGAACTGAACCAGCAGATGTGACAGGTTGCTCTCCCACTCTTTGCTTTTTGATAAATGGCAATGCAGCAGAAAATATTCCCCACTCCCCTCCAGAGATTTCAGTTGCAGTAATTGAATGTGCAGCTTTTAGCGCAGGGATACATAATCTCATTTTTATTCTAATTCTGTGTTTTTTTTCTCAGCGCTGGTAAATAAACTATTGATGTGACGTGAGGGAGAAGCTGACTCATGCTGTAGATCAACGGTCTCACTCGCTTCTCAGGAAGCCAAAATAAATGCTCCGCTGCAGCTTTAAGGCCACTCAGCTTGCACGTCTCTGTGCAAACTTCATAACCTTACCCAGCAGGCCGCTGATGTTTCCTTTCCCTTTTTGAAGGAAGGATAATACAAACATCAGTGTGTGGATTTTGGAGCAACAACCCCCCCCCCAAGTCTAGATCTCTTTCTTTTTGTTTTTACAGTCAGCTTGTTCTTGGCTTCTTGTTGGCAGGAGTAGTTTCTCACTTTTCTATTTTGTCTGTGCTTCTCAAAAGATTGAGGTTGCAACATTTTAATTAAAATCTGATGATAGCACAGGAGGAGGGTGGGGTGGGTGGGTGGGGGGGTGTACTATCAGTCATGCGAGTTCACCGCAACACAACAGAGAGGATTATGGCTTGTTTTCAGGAGCTGCAGGTTCTGTTTATATTACCCAGAATTCAGCCTGGAGTCTGTATTCATCAGTAAAGTAATCCTTTGGTGCCACAAGTTATTTTGAGTTTTTTTTTAGCAGAAATATGACAAAAATCTTCCATAAAAATACCAAGATTACCAGGAATTCATGAAAATTGCAAAATAAAGAGCAGAAATATAACTTTGTACCATATTCTTGTGTCCTGTTATAGATGAGATGAACATGATTGTAAACCTCTGGTGTCTCTTTCCAACTCTTTGTGGATTTCTTTGTTTCTCTGCCAGATGAATACAGTAACGGTTACAATGAGAAATTGACCTTCGCTTTAATCTAGACAGAGGCCCCCCCCCTTAACAAGTTGAAATAGCACAAACCCAATTAGAGAACTGATTGCTTGCTTTCATTTTCCTCATTTGCATCAGGGTCATATGGGGAAGATAAATTAGCGTCCAGTCTTTTGTCCACACTGTCATTCCTGCTCATGGACTATTTATTTCTGAGAAATGAGCAAGGGGAAGTCTTTTGTCAACCCATGACAAACCTTTTGCTGATAATCTGCAGTTAAACAGCTACACAAAGAGCGGCCTACAGAAGACGGAAAAGTCCTCCCTCTTCTGGTGCGGGTCATTTGATGAATCAATTAAAGGACAATGTGAGTGTTGCTGCCTGATTCTAAGCCTGTTCACAATCTTTCTGGAGGTATGTTTCCTTGTCAGCTATATTTGAAAGTGCTTAATATGTTTGGACATGGTGTTTAGTTTTAATTATTTTTACTATGTTAAAGAAAAATTCAAGAGTAAAAAAAAATCCTCATTGCCATGAAATCCCAGAGAAAAGACAAAACCCATCAATGATTTATCCGTCTCTCAACACTTTCCTACTCTCCTCAGTTTCAGAGGCTTGTGTAAATTATTCTTTCGCTTCATTGTTCTATAATTTAGAAAAGGAGTAGACTCTTTAATTTTTGGTGTAGCTAGTACACACTGAAAGATTTATTTCTTGTATCTACAGCAGCTGGTTGACAATGTACAGTTCCCTTTGATGCATATTTGCTCATACCTGCACGACCTCAACCTGTAAGTATTATGTAAATACTATGTTGATGTTATGTTTAAATCTACATTGCTCATATTTTTTATACTTCATTTGTTCTTATTTTTATTATTCTTTTACTTTTGTACTGAAGGTACAAAGGAGAGCAAGAATTCACCGGAGGCAAATTCCTTGTTTGTGTGTTCGGACTTGGCGAAATAAAGCGATTCTGATTCTGTCCTTTTATCTATTTTGTTGCATTAAAACCTGTAATTCAAGTGAACATGTTTCTGGATTTTGCATAAAAGACCCTACAAGGAGAGGAGAAAAATGAAAATCTGAAAAATACAAAGGAATGTGTAATGTTTTGAATGATTTGGTGCTTCCAACTGTATGTAACTGAGTCACATGATGAGTTCAGTTAAGTCCACCTGTGTCTCGGAACGATAAAGGACAAGATCTCAGTCCGTTAGATGAGTTTAAATCAGATGGTAGGATCAGAATTTGGCGTAAATAACACAAAAGCAGGAATCTATCCTGCCTTGTATCAATGGCTACATGTTATTAAGGGTATAACTGACCAACGTTCAGACTCACCTGAAGGCTTTATTTGATCCGATGCACCGCATCTTAAAATGATGCTGGAGGTGTTCTGACACAGCAGGTGGGAATGCAGGTAGGGGGGGCACTATCATCAGGTGCAGGTGTTTTTAAAGAGAGATGTAACACTTTCCTCTTCAACCACTACACCATGAAGATGCATCCTCGTGGAACCAGACTGAAGGCTTGATGTCCAAGTTCAGGAAAAAAGAACCCATTTGTACATAAAGCTGCTTTTATATGATTAGACTCTCACTGTGTGATGATTATTTATGACCAAATATCACTTTAACAATGTGGACAAACAGGTTTCACATCTGTACAATTATTATCTATATTCACTCTTTTTTTGGCATTATGATTGTTATTGTTCCAAGTCTCTGGCTCACCTCTGTCTCTGCACACAGCTCTTCTGTCTCATGACCTTTTACGGGCATTTTCGGGTGTTTACTTGCAAAGTAAATCCAGCTGGCATCTCCTTTTACCTTTGAGAGATTGGTATTCAACATTGTAAGGGGAAAGATACAAACTATTTTACACATTTGTGAATCTGACGTAAGGTTTTTGTAAAAAGACTTTTTAAGTACAACTTAAGAACAAATATAAAAAGAAGGTATTGGGGAATGAGGCCTTTTGATTTCACACATGAAAGATTTTACACAGCTCAGTGTTTCAGATGCATTATGGGTAATGTCGGTCCCGGATTTCCAAAAGAAGAAATAATGTGTGTAATTAAAAAAAAAAGAAAAGAAAAGTTAATTCTTTGCCTAAATGGTCTTGTGTGTCACATTACTTGTTTAATGAAGCAGGCTGACACCACTGGCTTGTAAACATGATTAAATGCCAGTTTGCTCTTTTAATGGGGTTTTGTGGACAAAAAAATGAATCACCTGAAAGGTTTTAGAGAATTTTGTTTCGGTGTTTGCTTGAAACAATAGTGCAAAATGCTTTAAACCGCTGTCAGCAGTAATGAACAGTTTGTGTTAGCTGATGGGTAAACACACGAGAGAATATTTGTGTTTTTAGATTTCCTCACATGCAGTTGATTCAATACCACTCCATCCATAATGTCCTTCCTGTTTTATTCATCTGAATGAATAAATCAAGTGTGCAGGCCTTTAAATGTATATGTGCCTGTTTATGTACACAGAGTGACAGGGAGGATAATGGCTCTGACTTCCTTTGTCGTCTCTGCTGATAAATGGCAGTTTAAAGGTTGAACCTAATATCTTTTTCACCTCCCTCAGACGTGCGCAAGCACAAATTCTGAACGTTGTCACTTTATTTTGGCCTTTGTCGATGTGATTGATTGAGAAAAGGCCTGCATGTGAGCAAAGTGTCATTAACATGATTAGAGGCTTGTAAACAAAGCAGGCCATTGTGTTTTTAAGGCAGCGCCGCTCAACATGGTGCAAAGCTGAGCATGCCTCAACCTACGTTTCCCTCAAGTACTTATACGTGACAATGTGGGGGGAGAAATATGTAGCCTGTGTGATCATTTAAAGCTCCAGTCAGGTTGTATTTCATCTTGCTATCGACTTGTGTATCTGGAGGTAGCATGTTCAAGGGCATGAAAAATGTCACCGCCTGTAAATTCTCTCATTGTTGCCTCAAGGAGTTTGACTTCCAATAATTGATGCTGGCTTCCATTCATCACCAGTTCTCATTCCCGCTTTTCACGCGGACCTCTTTCACACATCGTCCAGAGGCCGCCTTCCGCTTCTGTGTCAGTCATTTCTCAAAAGCCGTAGATTAACCTGTTCGACGCCGAGCAACATAATGTCACCACGAATGTGGCGGTTACACTGTGTGAGAGTAATTTATAACAGGAGACACTCGCAGTAAAATGTTTTGCCCCCAGGCTGTACCAAACTGCATGCATCCTGTAAAAATGAAACCTTACTTCCTTTAATACAGATATTGCTGAGCAGCATGTCAGATCAGTTAAAGCATTTGGCTAAAAAGAAGCTTAAAGAACCACAACTCTCTGCTGGTTTTTGTTACTTTTTCATTCAAGTCCAGTCAAATTTATCCTCACCACCCAGCCAAGCTTATACTCTTTTATGAATGAGACAAGGGAAACAAGATGGTTTGATGTGTGATGTTTACTGCTCATTTAAGAAGCACTGAGGTGGCCGTTTACCTCTCCTCTGGTTATTGGAGCTTGTGTATTAACCAGGATGTCTGGTACGATTTAAGACTTCCTCCGGCCCGCCTGCTTTGCTCTGCCTGTTTGAAAATACTGCAGAGGATCTATCTGTTTCTTCTGTTGTAATGAACCTCCCCCGGGGCCCCGCTCACACCACGTGAAGACGCCTTAGTACCAGAGCGATTCATTACCTCGGAAATGTGAGCTTTTGTTCCGTTTTCAGCAGAGCCCCATTAATCTTGGGCTGCCTCCTGGCATGCCGACCAGGTACTGCTTAGGTAATTACAGTTAATCATCATTCAGACGTGCACATGAACCGCTGGCTCCTCAGTGGCTTTAATGCAGAGGCAACTCAAAACTCTTACACCATTGTTTACCCACTTCACGCTGAAATTCTGCATCTCAATCGCACCATAAAGAAGCTTAATTTTCTAAATATTTGTCTTTGGAACCAAATTTCAGGAGTTTTGGCAACTGTGTCCCCCACTTTGGCCCCAGAGGTGCAGCAGCCTCCCCTGCACATATGAGTAAACATCCCAACCCCCCTCCAAGCATTTACGCTATCCAGCTGTCACTATTGCACGGTTACTGGAGCCCACTGTTCACCTGCTGTTTATGATTGTGATTAATGGACAGATTATGAGAAGGAGGATTTTTTCAGGGGGCAACAAGCAGAAAGATGGCATCTGTATTTTGGCTGAGGGACACACACACGCAGATAACTTCATCACACAAGGTCACAACTGTCCCTGAAAACCTGTAAAGCTGATGGGCAAATAATTAATCCGCACTGATCAATTTTATTATTTGATGAGGTCATTTTTAGCCACTGCATGGCTCCTCCAGTGGTGTATTGAACATGTTCGAACTGAAATATCAGGCCAAATTCTGCAGAAAAACATCCATAATATGCATCCCCTGCTGGTGATTCGAATGAGATGTCTCAATTGCTACTAGATGAATAGACAGTGCTGTGCAAAAGCCAGCTGATTCTTCTACTGTTCACTGAGGCCGCATCAGAAATGGTCTCCATGGAAGGGTAGCTGTCGGAAAAACATTTTTAAGGAAAGTAAATAGGGAGAACAGACTGAGATATGCTAAATAAGACTAGAACTGTGCTGAAAATCAGTGGCAGCGTGTCTGATGGAGAGATGAATCCTCCCCAGAGCCCAGATCTAAACATTACTAAAGCAGTGTGGAATCATCTTGATAAGGAACAGGATAAAAAGCAGCCGACATCCAAAGAAGAGCTTTGGAAAGTTCTTCAAGAAGTCTGGAGAACTATTTCTGAAGCTTACTTGACAACATTTGTCTAGAAAAGGTTCAGTTCAAGGGACTGAGCTGGTTAGACATTAGGACACAGTGGGGATTTTGAAAAAACTGGGTTTTATTGTCCTCAAAAAAAGCAAACATAGGCAAAAATCAACCAACTACACAAGACCCTTACAAGAAGTCAAATGAATACAACTAAACTCAAGCCATAACAGCAACTTACTCCACAGTCAACAGTACCAAACTGATCTACCCCATAAGAAACAGAAGGGACCAGAAGGTATGCAGATGATGCTTCACTCTGTATCAATAAAGCTTAAGATTTGCAAGTGCTGTTTCAATACCATTGACTGTAAAATTGCATCAGCATGCCAAATGTCACGTGACCACACCAACCGAGGCCTTGTTATGTCAGATGGGTGTCGAGATGCTTCACGGGGATTTGATGGGTCTGGTCTTGTTAATGTCTCAATGCTTTAAAAGCGGTTTCAATCCATTATAATATAACTTTATAAACACAGTAACACAGACACTATCCCATGCAGCTCCATTTAAAAACACTGATTTATCTGGAAAAACCTTCAGATGAGTTACCCTATCTTCTCATGTTCAAAGCAACCTAACAGGAAATACACTAAGCTGTAACAAATATTCAAGTTGAAAGAAATGCAGAATTTGTATCCTGAATTTCCATCTATGTTTGCATAAATCAGTAAATGGCTGCTTCTACAGTATTTACTGGTTTTAATTTTGGTACTAAATAAAAAAAATCATGGTGGCTCAAGACTTTAGCACACAACTGTACATTGATATTTTCCAAAGGATAACTATAAAAACCTGTTCTGTTCATTTTCAACCATTCAAAATGAACTTAACATTTAGTTTTATTAGGAATAGCCCGCAAATGTAACGACATCCATCAGCCACAGCCGTACTAGTGTGCTATCATGCTGTAAAAAGATGGTGTACATAGTAAACATTAAACCTGACATAGATCAGGTTTTCAAGCTGTCGCTGTGAGTTAAACATGCTGATGTTTGCATTAAACTCAAAGCACCACTGTACCAGCGTATACAGCCTCTCTGAAGCACCAGCCTGACGAAAATCTGCTGATTCCTGCTGCAGCTAAAACCCAAACATTTGCTCACCTTAATCTTCTGTGACAGTAGAATTGATATATTTGGGTTAGGAGCTGTAAGCTGAGAGAAACGTCCCGCTTTAATGTTTGTTGTTCCATTGTAATGGACATGAGCTTAATTACTACTTAAGACAAAAAAACTGCTGCAATGTGATTCCTTTTGGTCCAACTGTAGCATGATATGTTTCTTCTCTTTCTACTGTGACTCATTTTTGTAAGGGTTTGTGCCTGTCTTTAGGACAAAACCCTCTCAACTGTGCTCAGTCCCAGAAGAATCTGGAGTCACTCCTCTATTGAAAGAATTCATAAAACTGTAAATATGCTTGTTCAGCTCACTGTTGCATATTCCTCTGCAGAGCAGCCGTGAGCTCGCAGGGTATTGATTAACATTTTATTTTTGAGCAAAGAGGAGAATCAGTTTGTGCTGTTCAGTTTGGAAAACATGCCCCAAGTGGTTTGTTGTTTAAAATTTAAATGAAGATAAATGTGGCGCTTAAAGGCAGCAGCAGCAAACAAGGGGAATTTCAGCCTGGCTAACCTCCTTCAAGGAGAACAAAAGCAAGCTGAGACCAAATCAAACAAGACCATGCTTTCGCTTGATTAAAAAGAAAAAAACCCTCCGAGATTGCAATGATGGCAAAGTACGCTGGAGGCTGGGAATGAGTGAAGGTGGCAGCCTGTATCTGATAACAGAAGAGGGAAGAAAGATTTAATCAGGTTTGTTTCACACCTGTTGGTTGGTAATGTTGCTGTTTTCATGAAAATGCCAAACAACTACAACATCCTCTCAACGTTCTCTTTTCTATCCGTCTTGGCTGGTTTTTATGTTCAGGTGACTTTGGACAGTTTTCTTCTCTTTCACAGTCTCCACTTTAAATCATTTATCCCAACAAAGAAATGGTTTGCTTTAAGCTTTTTTGTTTTGTGTAGTCAGAAGCGTAGAGCTGTCACCCAAATTAAAAAAACCTTGTCGCGTTATAGCGTGATAGTTTTATTGTAAAAATGTGAAACGTATCACATTACACCGTGATAGCTATTGAAAGAACACGATCAACACGGTGCGCCCCCAAGATACCACAAGAAACTCCAAGGCACCTTCCTTTAAAATGAACTAAAATGCTTTTATTTCTATGGCATAGTCATAGTGACCTTTACAAAACACCTATATTCCTCTGACCTAGCTGTCTTCTGAAAACTAAAATTAAAATGACAGAGGCTACATGCACCGTTGGGAGAATTAAGTTGCCGACACAAAGTCGTAGTCCTGTCTGGTTTAAGGGTGTAACGTCAACAATATCACAGTGTCCTCCAAGCTTCACATTGTCCAATCTCTCCTTGACTCAGCCTAGTATGAAGTTCAACTTAATCCCATCTGATAAATTAGACATTTCTCCAATTTACTGCATGCACAGTTTCCTCTTTCAAAGACAAATATGATTTATATTCCACGTTTTCACCACAAAACATCACGTTATGACGTAAGCAGTTTCACGTTTTGACAATAAACTATCACGTTATAATGTGATGAGGTACCAAATTTTTTATTTCGGTGACAGCTCTATTCTTCCATACCACAGTTCTTAAAGTACATTTCTTTTTTCTTTTTTTTTCTTAGTCAAACAAAAGCAATTCCCTACCTGAAAGCTATTTTGTATTAAACTTATTAAACGTCCTCTTGGTATCCGTCATGAGTATTCCTCCCTACATCTTTTCTTGTCTTGTTCTTTACACCGTCCAGATGGGGCTAGGCAATGTTTTACCTTTCAATACGATACCATTAGTTTTACAGTACTTTTTCATGCCTTTTTGCCCCTTAAAGTAAAATTACATCATTGTAAAAAGTGCATTAATAATTATAATGCAAGGGAATATGAAATATTCCCTTCTTTCTACACGTCACTTTGTTTAAATTTCACTCCTCATTCAGCTGCACTTTGTTCAGGCAGTCGTGCATTAATGACCCACAAGAAAAGTGTCCTTGTTTTAATGTATGTTTTGTTGTTGCCTCTGGACTAGGTCATCATTGCAAATGAGAATTGGTTCTCAATTGACTCACCTGGTTAAATAAAGGTTATTCATAAAACTAAGTGTGCATCCAATGGATGTATGAGACATCATGTTAGTGGGAAATGTAGTAATCACACTGGGACGAACAACTTTAGTGATTTTGCTTCTTTCATCTGCTTAACTAACCAGAAAGCTTGATTTGATGGTACAATGGAAGGAAATGGGGAGCAAAATCAGAAAAAAAAGCCTTCAGTTTGAAACCATTTCAAACGAGAGATGAAAAGTATTGTACTGTTTCCATTGTAAAAGCAAATTACTTTACCAAAATAGCACAACATCAATACTTCAACATCCCAGAAGCAAGCAGCCAGTTTCCACATCCAGTCCTCAGAGTGGAATAAACACACGCTAACATTTACATTAGCATTTAAATGGAAACCAGTATGAATGTTAGTTGAGAGCATATTTAGCTGTGGCTTGGGCTGAACAGCAATTTGACTTCTTTATTTCTGTCTTGAATGTTGTATTTTGTTATAAACAGCAAAAAACAAAAAAAACAACAACTTACATTTATTATGTTGGGCCTAAATCCCATTTAAATGTGACTAGAACTGCCCAGTTAGCACAATCACCCAGACATCAGATCAACTTCAGCCTCTAAATGTAACATTATTTATTTATTCATAAATACCTAAAGGGCATACCATACAAGACTTTACAAAATGTTACCTCATTGTGGTGCTTGCAATGATTCTGCTGATCTATTGCTGCAATAAAATCCAGTTTTCAGCCAGATGCTCACCATGAAAATCATATCTGGAAATAAGCTTTTAATCAAATAAGTAATGTAAGATAGAAGTAGCTTTTGGGGAAAAACAAAAGCAAAACTGCTAAGAGTGTCAAAAACAGCTCTGAGTACCAACTGCTCCAGTGAGAGCATTGTGTTTTTTATTAAGTCATCCTCTGCTCAGTGGAATATTATGTGAGTGATAACCTTTCAAGACATTCATAAAAATATGTTGACGTTACTGTTTTTTGTTGTGTTCATTCTAATTTTATTTATCAAAATACACCACTTGTGTGGGAATTACTAATTCATGGGAACGAGATTATTATTGGCCATGTGTTGTTAAAGCATGAACAACTTGTCCAATGTCCATACATTGTTTTTGCTTCAAACTGTGCACCTTAAGCATCCGAATGAAGTGCCTTTTACTAATTATGACACTATAATTGCAAGAGATTGAAGGATTTTATTGTAACAGACCATCTTGCTCTT
Organism: Atherinosoma microstoma; assembly: GCA_037177055.1. Lineage (NCBI taxonomy): Eukaryota > Metazoa > Chordata > Actinopteri > Atheriniformes > Atherinidae > Atherinosoma > Atherinosoma microstoma. The sequence continues at coordinate 20,465,926 of JBBBVU010000021.1, read as the reverse complement.
TAATATTTGAGTATCCTCTCACAGTAGAGTAGGCAGACTTTTGCACATTTGTGTGGAATTTGTATTTTTAAGGGAACAATAAAGCAATATTGCTGCTGTTGAATGGTCTACCCGGTGTCCTGTCTCCATCTGTTGTTTTGTTGCAAATTATTCATCAAGGAAAACTCAAAAGGCCTGGTTACATCATTGGTTACGTTTATCTCAAGATTAAAACGAAATTAAATTAGAATTTGTTAGTGTTATCACCATAAACTCCTACACAGCAAAAGCAAGGCCACAGGTTAAATCTCATTCCCATGTGCAATACATGGCCACGGATTTATATATTTTCAATCACTGTCACCAGACGGGGTCCATACATAGAGAACTAATGAAAAACCAGGTCAGTTTTTTTTAATATATATATATAATGTGCAACCTAAATGAATATAAATAATTATGGAATTCATCGCAGATTTGTCTCACGTTTTGGCTGGTTCTCATGCAAATCCCACCCCCCAGTGTTGACAACATGATGATATTTGTGATAGAAGTTAAAGCCTGAAAAGACGAGTGTTAGTTGAACAACAATCAGCAGCTAAATATGCTTTTCCTTCCTGATACGGAGAAACAGACAAATGCAGAAATATGACCTTTTGACTTTTATTGATTAATAGGGATTGTTCATTAGATTTAATGTGATTGATTTTATAATTATCATCCATGCTGTTAGGTGCCCATTTAGTAACCAGCGTTACTAAACCAGTAGTTGTGGAAAGCACATTGAGCAGTATGTGTTGGCTTTGGTCTGCAGGGACACCACCGGGCATTTTCCAGTTCAGAACGTGATGAGATGTGTGCTACATACAAAGTTGTTGTAATGCTGTCCATGAATCTGGAGTGAGAGAAGCTTACCAACACACTGAATGTTCACCTACACCATCATTAGGTTTCTTTTGATGGGGACTGTCAACTCAGCATCAACAAAGTCCATCAAACTATGAAACCTCCAACAAAGCTGATAGGAAGCAGATCTTTAGCTATCATCTTTGAGATGAGGTCTGCTATTTGTTCTTCACGTCTAACATTAAGCTTCCTTTGTCCAGTGACAAATCTAGCCAATGGCGGCTGATCTGTTGGATGATTCCCTCTCAACGTAGTTTTTTCTGACATGCTAGCTTAATCTGACTGACAACACACTGGTTCTCATTTTGGTTAATTTACTTGAAGGAATTCAAGAACAAACAACTTCTGGCCTTTAGTATCAAATCTCTCATCTCCATACGCATCGTACAAGAGCCTAGAAATAATCAAGTATTCTTCTTTTGTGTTTTTTCCTGGCCGTTGGCAAACAGTTTGGTAAACTGATGCCACCCTGTGGTGGTGCCATACTTTTAAGAAGACTCATCTTATTTAGTAGCTGTGGTTTTTAAATCCTTTCACTTCTAAATTATGAACAAAGTATAAAGCAGTGAAACAATATATAGAGACAATAAATGCTTTACTTCTTCTGTCATAATCTCTCAAAGGAAGTATATATTCTCCTCATTTTACTTTAAAAAAAATTATTGACAGAAGAGACAGATGTCATATAAACAGATGTCAATAAGCCGGAGTTCAACCGTGTGTTACTTTGCTGAAACTCAGTGTGGAGTGGAATTAATAAGGAAATTTTGGGTGATGAATCTTCATTTTATCTGACAATTTTATTCCTTTAAAAGGGAGGTTTTCCTTCCCACCGTCGCCTCTTGCTGCTCAGGATGGGGATCGAAGGATCGAAGACTAGATTCGATGCAGTCTGTTGGTTTCCTTAGCTAGGCTATTTGTTATGAATTAGCTTGTATGAATACTGACTGATGACAACAGATTGGCTCAAACTGATTGTCTGTGAAGCGCCCTGAGATGACATTGTCAAGAATTGGCGCTATACAAATAAAGCTGAATTGAACTGAATTTTTTTCTCTTTTGAATATTTCTTATTGCTTCATGATCAGGCAAACTCATTTCTTATGTGATTACTTGATTAATTAATGAAATGCTATAATAATTGCTTACTGCATTTCTTGTATCCAAGTATACATGTGTTGACCAATGCTTGTTTCGTAACATTAGTAAAAAGTCTTTCTGAGGCCAAAAAGTTTGTTGTCATGCCTCACTGCCCTGAAGTTTTTTGCTCTTTTTTTGTCGTAGTTATAAAGCTTAAATTTCTTGCAGACCTTTCAAGACAAAACCAACCATGAACTTATCTGTGAAGCCCAAGTCTCACATATCTTATTCCTCTGCACCCTGGAGCTACACTGTTATCCAAAACCTGTCAGAAACCCCTGAATGTTCCACAGTGTTGCACCCACTATCACATTCTGTCATCTTTATGTGTTTCTCACATACTCACTCAACAAGTGCGCCAAAATGTGTAAAAAAAAAACATTTCTGGCAGCACACAGCTGCTTTGGGAAATAATTCAACTGCTTTAAACACCATATTTACGACCTATTCTTAAAGATTCAAATCTTCAGTGGTAATATATGAGCATGAGAGCAACAGACAGGAAAAGGAAGTTAGATTTTACGGGATAAACACCTTTTTGTTTTAACCCATTGAACACCCATCATGAAATGAATATAACTCTGCAACTACTACATGGTCTATTTGATTCCTTTTGGAGTCATAGTAAAAGGAACACTTTTGAGACTTGTTAAGATGTGTATTAGTGAGTGTATGTGTTACTGGTAATGAATAAATGAAAATGGCATATAAATGAAAAAAGCTTCAGGCTTGCCTCAAAAACATTTTCAGGATGAATATGAATATCCACTTGGAATAATGAAGCTGTAGCTTTTATCCATTAAAGCCCAACCCAACAAAAACTGGGGAGCAAAGTCCAATTTAAAAAAATATCTTTAGTCACAAATGTAGAAAATAAAATTACAATTTATTTTGGGGTATATTTACCATTTATTACCGTGTGGCATGTTAAAATTATTCAAGTGTGGGCTTATGCTTCCTGGTATCCATTAGGGGGCAGAAGACAAGTATCATATTGTGTACTACAGGGTTTTAAGCAATTTTTTTGATCATAAAGTGATGCAAAATGTCTCAGAAACTGTATAAAATATGGTACGTTTGGCTTTATAGGGTTGAGTCTCTATCAAATCATATTGCAACATATAAACAGTATCTCTGCAAAGGTCGACTGATGAACTGAAGCAGAACAAAACTAGAGAGGTTTTAGTTCAGGCCAGGCCCTCAAAAGGAGCAGTTTGGACATCTGTTCTTAAAACGACCTCAGGTTTTAAAAGGTTAAGGTTAAGGGGGGGAGAAAAACATAACAAAAGCTAAAGAAAACAAAGAGATATGGACTAGTAATTCCTCAGGTAAAAAACAATTTTGATTGACTTTTAAGAAATCCAACTGAGTGAACATCACAGAAAACCGGGAGCGAACACCTTTCTTCACAGGCTGTTTTGCTTGCACCATTGTGTCGCCTTCACAGCGGCCACCGTAAACCAGAAGACACCTGTCCTTTTGTATGACAGTCTGAGAACACTGCGCACAAACGCACACACACATACACACACCTACTGAAAAACCTCTGGGGGTTTCTGCCCAGTCATTTGGCACATTTTTGATGCTGAATCAAAAAAGACAAAATGAGGGGAATGTGGAGGGAGCAGGGAGTGAGAGGGAGCAATCTAGGCTTTCCACTCCAGTGAAAGGCACTCTTTGTTGAGCACTCCTCTCTAAGCCCCCCCCCTCCCTTCATTCACCCACACCCGTCCCTCCATGTCCACCCTTCCAACTCCTCCCCTACCTCCCCTCCAAAGCCTGGTTAGACTTTTCATTAAATGCTATCAGAAATGTGACTGGTCCTATTCATGGGCAGATGGAGGGGCTGGCTGTGCGGCTAGAGACCAATACCTTCACTGCAGAATGACAGGAATCTGGGTTGTAGGTGAAGGCCGGGCAGACTTGAAAGGAATTGATAAAGGAAGAAGAATCAAAACAAAGCTGTGCCCTTTATTTGCTTTTTATTTCCTCCTCATATTGCTATTTCCAAAAGGTTTTATTTATCCATAAGAGCTGCGTTTCCACATCATAACTGTGTTTTACCAACAAACTCCAGCTCTGATTTCCTCTGCTTAGACCCCTTTTGTTAGCAGAGAAAAAAAAATCCTCACATGAGTTACATTTAATATTAGCTTAATGTTTTTCTGTATTGTGGCTCTTCTAATAAAGACCTCCTCGTCCTCATTCTTTTAAGAAGCTACTTAAAAAGTTAAAAGCACTCTGCTTAAACAAAACATCATATGGAGTCAGTGTTTCCTCAGACAAACAAGGTGACCGGACCCAGCCGCTGTTCATGTCTCTCTAAAGGAAAGAGATGAACCTCTCATATTGTTAAAAAAGTGGTTGATTATGCTGCGGGACAATAGCAAGGCAGCAGGTTGGAAGAAAACACAAACAATGATTTCCGCAACAGCAATTTAATCCTCTGGCGTTAAAACCTGACACAAAGTGGACAAAGGAGAGGAGGCTGGCACGAATAAAACCTGAATCTGAAGATTAAGCACCCAAAAAAAAAAAAAGAGGAGGTGGAGTGGGGGATCTTTTGTGTAAAAAGGTCCTTTATCTGCTTTTGAAGTCGGTGAGACCTGCCAGCCGTCCTCAGCCTCTCTTTGTAACCGGCCCCCATGTCCCATAGCAAACCACCACCTCACTTTCATCTGCCCGTCATCTTAGGGGGCAATTAATGCCATTCAGGTCTACCCACTGCACACAGAGGATGAGGGAGGGAGAGGCGGTGGGAAGACTCATCTACTTGTTGAAGCAGGAGCTTGACAGCAGTTTAGAGTAGCCTAATTTGGAGCATGCAGGCAAAGTGGCGTTTCTTGATCTGATAAAAATCCAGAACTGAATCTCCTCTGTTGTTATTATTTATAGCTGATTGGGCTGCTGTTTACATGCAGACAGTGTGGAAAGCAGCCAGACTGTTGCTTAATGAATATTTCACTGCCTCCACACAATGAGCCTCCCATGATAGCCCTGTGAATAAAGTGGCGCTCGGCGAGCAATAACTCCAATTCACCCTCCATAAAGCTGGGTACGAGGAGCAGCCTCGGGTTTCATCGGTGACCTTTTCGCTCTCGGCTGTACTTCCTTTACTCTGGGGACTCCCACTGTTTCTCCTCTGCAGCTCGAATACAGTGGCTCAGGCCTCGACGTCTGTGAGAGGCAGGGGAAATAAAGCCTCCATTTGCATTACGTAATTTCATGCATTATTCAGAGCTTCAGAGAATCATTTCACCTAGACAACTCCTCAGAGGGCAGTGGGGAGATAACTGTTAGTGACAGGACTGGCTCATGAAATGCAGAGTGACTTAACCACACAATCTGCAGATATTACCCCGGTCTGAATTGGAAAATAGACACCAGCACACTCACACAGATGTGCTCCCACAAAACTACACACTCTTTTTTTTTTGTCAGAAATGCTATCATATGCACAGTTTTATATATCTGTTCTCCAATGCCTGATTTCAAAGCCTATAGAGAACCAGAGCAGAGATAAGAAATGCTGTACATGTAAAAGCCGCTCCGCCTTTTTTCTTCCTCATGAACAAAACCACAAAAGAAAGAAAGATGTTGAATTGAGAGTGTTTGATAATGATGTTCTATTTCTGCTCAGTGTGGTTCTTAATACAAAACAAGAAGCCTGGGAGGGTTTCATGCCATAATTCATCTCTTTTAATAAGCCACATTAGCTTGAAAGCAAAAAAAAAAATAAAAAAAATCCCAGAACCAGAGAGTCCATCATGAGGCAAAGAGAGTGCTGACAGCCCAATTAGTGCAATCAAATAGCAGTCACAGCACATGCAGAAAGCTGATGGCAGGGCTTCTCCCTGCAAGTGGACGTTGCTTCTGTATAGTCCCAGTCTAACAACAGAACAGAGCCTGGAAAGAACCCACAGCTCCAATAGTTGTGCAGTTATAATCGCAGCCAGGGAACACTGCAGCACATGAGTGCTGAGAAATTAAGCCCTCTTCTTCTAATCATAGACAAAAGAGTGTGTTTCATTAAGCCAGATAATGGTGTGTGCATTTCATTACCATAGATAACTAGGAATATTTAGATGAGGAATGAGGTGCTCATAAAGCTCCAGTTGGTAGTCATGGTAACCTGGATCTTGGCAAACAAAAGAGTCAGGAAGGAATGTTTGCGAGGGGATGGAAAGAAAGGGGAAAACAGAAAAAGAGGGAAGGAGGCAGACTAAGAGGAACCGCAGAGCTAAACACGGTCCCAGGCCGGAGCAGTCAGCCTGAACGCTCCCATCTTGTTTTCTTCCTGCATCCCTCCCAAAAAAAAAGAGAGACTCAGGTGACCACTGTGATCCTTCTTTGTTCTCAAAACTTAAATATTCCTTTCTCTCTGTTGGATATCCCAGATAATCACATGCTAATGTAGCCGCGGGGCAAATAATAAACTTAATCACCCAAATGTGGAAATCACTGTGCAGCAAGCCCATCCATCCATCTTGCAACGCTTCTGTGAATATTACGACCTCCTCATGTACTGCTCATGCTGCTGTCAAACCTGACTTTATTTGGTGTGAATTTCAAATGAAGGATCTCTGACAATGAGACGCACCTCCCGGCCTAAATCAGCCCAAACGCTGACCTTGACCGCGAGAGATGGTTCATTCTTTCAGCGTCAGAGCTGTCAGTCTGAGCAGGAGAACCAGGATGGCTTAGATTACTGTGGAAATCCATTTGTTTTTTGGCAGCATTCAACATTAAGGTAACTCCTACAGATATAAGAGATTGGTGGAAAATGGAAAATAAGGTCTTGGAGTGAATGACAACTCAATGCAGCTAATGTGACATTTGCAAACTATTATACTGATGCTCGTATTCCTCATAATAAGCAGGCCAGTCAGGCTTCCAGTTACAAGCCGAGTCACAGCTGCTCTATTCATTTAAACAGATCAAAACACATTTTACTTTATACTCGATACATCTTCAGTGCATCATGAGCTTCTGCTTTACAGCTCATGTTTCATCATTGTGTTTGAATCCTAATCTGCAAGGTTTCTTTTAAGCTTGAATTTTTAAACTTGATCATGTTTTTAATCAAATGTTCTTTCTTTCTCCCTTTCTCTTGTTTTTGATTTTGAATACCTCTGCACATCACTGTAATGCTTTTAATGTTTTATGAAAAGGACTTTGAATTGTCTTGTACATGAAATATGTTATACAAATACACTTGCCTTGCCGAAACGACATTATATGTTAAGCTGTTTTTAATGCAACAAACTCAAAATAACAAGGCAAGAATACAAATGTTTATCAAGGTATTTAATGTTAATCCTATTCATCATCTTAATTAGGCATCTAACATTTACTTATTACCAGAAAACAAAGCACAGCTGAGCTTGTTTGGGGGGGAGGGAATTACTTTTGCAGTTATTTGGTCATAAATGAAACATTAATTTTGTTTTGATAACAATTAATTTTAACCTTGATGAAAAGTTAAAGGTGCAACATGGAACAAAATCAAAGGTCAATGACAGAAAAATAACTGTTATGTTTTTATTCTCTTAGAAT
>JBBBVU010000021.1:20442167-20455852 GCA_037177055.1 Atherinosoma microstoma | reverse complement strand
AGAGACAGCAGCCTGCTGCTGAAAGAGCTCCTCTGTGCCGTGATGGTGGCATGCAGAGGGTGGCTGACATCATCCATTATGTTCAGCAGGTTGTCCAACGTCCTCCTCTCTGCAACCTCCACCACAGACTCCAGCTTCATCCCCACCACAGAGCCAGCACACCTGATCACTCTGTCTGAATATGAACTGTAATAAGAAGCAGGCTGCAGAGGCAGACCCCCTCTACAGCCCCCCCACAGCATTCATATGTTAATAGAATTAACATATGAATGCTGTGAGGCTATTTGTTATCTTAACATGATAAACCAACATGACGTCACAGTTTTCTTGTTTTAAAAGGAATTCATTATGAAAAAAACCCACAGGTGAAACACAGAAAAGGGGCGAATCCAGCCTGTGATAGTCTGGCCTCGATAATGTTGATTACCCTGATGATGTAAGTATGTGAGTGTTTGAGAGAGCAGACTGGAGTAATAAGATCGGCCTGTTTGGGCTCGACAGACTGAGCCTCTCAGGGTGGCCCATCTGGCCAGTGCCCAGGCCGTGGCGCCAGCCACCGGCTCGGCTGTGCAGGGACCCATCTGTGGTCCTGGGTGGTATCGACCATTTCACCGTCAGGCCTGTCTCGATCTGCACATGGGTCCACTGGTCTGTGTGAGTGTGTGCTGCAGATGGGATGGTGGGTTCAACTAATGGCAGCAAACAGCATTTTGTGATCATGTAAACTTTCCCTGGGGCGTTTCCTACAGATGGGAGGAATTTCCAGCAGCTTCATGTGTCATAGTCAGGTAGTCAGGTAAGTTGTGTGATAAATGGAAATGAAGATGTTTGGAAAAACGTTATTCCAGTTTTCAAGTGTCCAAACGGTAAAATCTTATATATTTTCTTACAACAAATAAATATTCAAAAAGAGCAAAACCAAATCTTTATATTCAGACTGTGTTCGTATCAAATATTTAAATGCAAGACATTTGCATTTTTTTCCAAATTAAACATCAGAGACATAAATAATTAACTGATTAATTATAACCTGTTGTATCCTGGGACAGAAGCACCATATTGTAAGAGTTGCTCTTCTGTTACCTCTGCTACCACCATTGGTTTTTGTTTTGTTTGGCAAACTGTAGAGAAGGGAAAAGACAGAGAGGGCAAAGTGACAGAAGAGAGAGTAATTGAATCAAGCTGCTGAATGCAAGATCTGATAATTAATATACCAAAATCTCACTCCCTTCTTTTTTGGGGGCCATTTTATAAAAGTAAAAACATGGTAATACTTCTAAATTCAGTGGTCAGGTTTATTTTATTGAGTCATATGCTGAGAGTTTATAACTCTGTTAAGCTCTGAGGTGCCCTCTGATCATCAGAGCTAATACCCATATGATCTATCAGGTCTTAATGGGTAATAGAAATAGAAATATATACATTTTTCAACATTAAGTGGACAGATATACTTAATTTCAGCTTTATTTGTATAGCAGCACTTCAAAACAAAGCCATCAAAAGGCACATTTAAAGATACAGTCCAATTCAATTCAATTCTACTATTAGCTGAATAAAACAAATCCATTATGATTCAAATTAGTCCAATTTATAAAATCTGTTTTCCTACAAAACCAATTCATAAAAAAGTAATTGCAAAGCAATAAAAACTAACAGATTGCAGGAAATCTTCTCTTTGATTCAATCCTCCATCCTGAGCTGCACGGGGCGACAGTCGAGAGGAAAAACTCCCGTTTAACAGGAATGAAAATCCTCTATCCAAACCAGAACCAGGAAGGGCGGTCAAGACAGGAAAGAGAAGTGAACAAGCTCTGTAACTCTACGTCACCTGCTGAGAAAGAAAAAAGAGGAACAAGTTAATGACAGCCACGTCATATATTTGTACAAGGAGAATATAGAGCAAAGAGAGGAAAGTGCAGGTAGATGCTCAGTGCATCATGGGATGTCCCCAGCAGCTGAAGCCTATAGGAATGTCTAAGGGTCACCGAAGCAAACCTTATCTAGAAACTTTAAAAAAAAGAAAGTTTTATGCCTAATCTTAATGGTAAACAGGGTGTCTACTTCCTGAACCCAAACTGGTCTCATAATAGATGTTAAACATGATAACATATGTTTAGCATTTGGTTATGAGGAATAGAAGTGAACCAAGATTAACAAGTTGATTCTTCATATCGTGAAGTTATAAGTCAGGGTCTGTGCACACAAAAGGCTGTCTTAGAATAAGCCATGCCTTTTTCCTGCCTTTATGCTACGCTAAGCTAACCAACCGCTTGCTATTGCTTGATAAATAAGTAAAAAAGGCAAAATAGACAAGCAGATTTTCTCATGTGTGCATGAGGATACAGTGAAAGTTAAACTAGTCATTTCAAAATAAAATCATTGACAAAGCTTTTCTAAATCGTCCTGCTATTTAAAAGTATTTTTTCATTATCAAACATGAGTGGAATGATGGTGCATGCTGCAGGAAATATTTGAATGATCTAAAATGCCAGCAGAAGTTCGATATCAGTTTCTAAGAATTTGTTTTAGATAATGTTCAAGCAACAGCAGAAAAAGTAGCTTATTGTTTCCGTACTTTCTAACCCAAAGCAAACATTAAAAGACGATAACCCTCCCTTTTTCCTTTTTATCCTCAAACCATATCACCCTCACTGTGAACTCCATCAGGTGTTGAGTTTCCAACTTAAAACAGATAAACAACAACACGAACAAAAGCAATGTTATCAGAGAAAAGATGAGCAAACTGACTCCCACCCGGCCATGTGAGCCGCAAACCCAAATGAACCCAAATCTGTTCCCCCAGAGTGTAAAGTTTCTTTGAAATTCACTTTCAGGAAACCAAATGCGAGATGAGAGAACATGGACACGAAAGCAGCTGCATAGCTGAAAGATCAGAGGACACAGCCGAGCATGAGCTAATATAAGCCAAGACACATCTGCCTCAGATACAGTCTCCTCTATGTGCTGTAGCTGCGTGAAGTTTTCTGCCTGTTAGCAGTGGACCGTAAGGGCTTCAGCAGCAAACAGAGCGCAACATTTACAGCAGGCTCAGTCATTATTGCGCACAGTTACTGTGAGGAGCAGATTTTGACTCGTAAACAGCAGCTTTATTGGTCATATATCCAAATAACAAGAAACAAAACATGTTTGTATTCACAATGGGAATCACCAGTCATGTAACTGGTAATATTAGCAGTATAGCAGCAGCTAGTATTTAACTCTATGACAGGTGCTAACATGCTATAAGATCTGCAATGTTTACCATGTCAGTTTAGCATGTTAGCATGGTCACTGCATGCACTATCTAGACACAGCACACTACAGCGGAGGTATGCAACATCTTCTTGGAATCTTTGGGTGGATACATAAACATTTTCTATTGCAGAAAGGTGGAGGCTGCCACCAACTTAACAACCCAATTAACACTACTAGTTGCAGCATTTGGCCTCTACAGCATCCGATGCTGGCTTGGCTGTTCTTGATATGCTAAAAAAAATGACTTGATTTTTAATTAAACAGAGGAAACAATCTGATGGAAAGGCATACAGTGATGAAACAACTGATGAAGATCAGTACTCTGAGTCTGCAGCAACCAAATAACAGATTAATTTAGTAGCTAGTCAGTGAGTGTTGCATTGATTAGAAATAAAGAAAGAAGAGAGAAAGGTATGAGCTGTATAAGATGAACAGATCATTTCAAGAAAAATTGATGAATTTTTATGTGTTCTCCGTGGATCCAACCTTTTAGGCTAAAATTACAAGCAAAATAACACACTACTTATTGCAGGATGATAAAAATAGGCTATGTTTAATATTCTTGTTGGCTTTTTGTGTTTTGAGGTAAAAGCGGCTCTTTGTCTTGCGAATGTGGCTCTGCAAAAACAGTGAAGGTCACTCCTGTAAATGTTCAAGAAAAGGACCTTCATTATTTCATTCATTATCTCCTTTAGCACAAGAGACACTGGTCCATTCTTTATGAAAAGGAGAGGAGATCTTTTCACCCCACTTTCAGCCCACAATACCTTGCAGATGCTACATTCAAAGTGTTGCTTGACTGTATTCATTCCTTTGTACCAACTGGGATTCATGTAAATAAATATAAGAACATGATAGTGGTTTCTGGGGCAGCATCTATTCATGGTGGTATTTCTTTTTCATTAAAGTTTGCCAGTAACTTCACCCAAGTGAGGTTCATTTCAACCCGCAAAGACTATTTTCTGCATGTGTTACTGTACAGCACTGGGACCACAGGATTACACCAAGATAAGATAATGCAGATTGCTACTATTAAACCTTTTACCTTTCAGATACACACTCGCCACATCAGTGCTGTGTTACAAACCATTAAGTTCTATACTACTGCATATATTTTCTGCATCGGTGACCACTGAGGCAATTAAAGCCCTGGGAATGCTGCTGCGAGCATAATGCCCCAACCATAAAATAGATGCACATATCAGCATTGTTTTAGTTGAGGTTATTCCTACCAGGCTAAAATACCACAAGTGGACTTGAAACGCCTCACAGTCCATTCGCCTGGCTGCACAGTTTAAAAGCTTGACACGGTGTGTGGGACAATGGCGGCTCTCCAAAGCATTGTGGTAATCAGGGGCCAATGGAATTTTCCCTGCATCATTAAAAAAGGATTGGCCTGTTCACTGCGTTCATGGGAAGTGCCGTTAGTTAACCCAACAAAGGTGCTCTGGCTGTGGACCCCCGGAGATGAAGGGCATCGCAGGAGCTCAGTGAATCCAATGCTAATCCTCTCTGCCCCATTGTACCGATACACTCTAAGCCCTTTTGACTACTTCCAACTCTAATCTCAGCAGATTTAGGTGAGTTAAACAAGTTTCTGATCCTTGAGCCCGCAAGCCCCCTCCTCCGTTTTCTCCTTCTCTTTTTGGAGACAAGTTCAGTTACAGAAACAACCCTCAGCTGAGGTTTTAAACCTTTATTTACAAGAATTCATATTTACAATTAAAAATCTGAAAACTAGCATTACAAATGACAAACATTCAGGAAACAGTTTCTTTAAGTTTCTTTTTAGATTTTTCCGTTTAAACCGGCTGTGAAGGGTAACTGAACAGTTTTGACTTTTGGAATGAATCATCAATAAATTTAGTTTTGCACAGTTTAGGTTTAGAAAATTGTTGGTATTCATTCTATATTCAATAAGACTGAAGTAGCTTGTTGATAAGCACCAGGGCGGTTTATTAATCTGCTCATTATTTTCTTGATTTATCAATTAATAATTTGGACAAAAATAGAGAAAAATGCCCCAAACCGTTTAAAAGATGATGCAGTGATACAAACCACTGAGATATTGAGTTAACTCATTTAGAAAAGAAGCTAAAAAACATGTATTGTTGACTCCACAATCATTATAGTTGCATATTTATCTGTTGTTTCAAAAGTTTATGGATTACAGCTTCAGCTCTGAACAGAAATGTCAAGGAAAAAATCTTCAGCTCTGGACACCGATGCACATTCCTCCCAATCCTTCCACTTCAACTTTGTCAAGAGGATATTAAGTGTATGTTTGTGAATACATGAAAGTCTGGCTGCAGCGTGGTGGGGGTGGAGTTTTGGGGCTAAGTAATGGCAGGCTGCATTCAGCTAGCTGGTGGTCATGACAAAGCACTCGACAGGCTGAAAGACACCCCCTAATTTGGAGTTGACCTTGGCTTGTTTAGCATTCCCTATCGATACTGGTGACACTGACACGCGTCTGGGGTTGGGTTGACTCTAGGAGCCGGGGTCTAGGGGCAGCCGAGTGTTTTCATGTGTGTGTGCAGATGGACGACCGTTAAAGGATGCAGTCTAATATTCCCAAGAGAGGGGGCAGAGGTCAGGGATCAAAGCCCCAACCGATTCCCCGCCCAGCTCTGCGTCTGGAGACACAGAGAGATCCAGAATGAACTGGAGTCCACATTATGCAGTTTATGCAATTAATGCAGCAGCAGGAATAGCAGGGGTCTCTGGGAGTGGAGGGGATTGTTTGTGTGTGTGTGTGTGTGTGTGTGTGTGTTTGGCTTTGCAAGGAAGTCAGTGTTTTGTGTGTGTCTCTTCAACTAGGCTGCTGTAGCTTGCACAATGAGTCAGTGCAGCTGGCACGTGTTGTACGTGCACACACACTCCCACACACACACACACACACATCAGAGTCTAGAGAGGTCTTTTAATTAAGGGATTTGTTAATTTTCTATGCAACTTGACAGTGATGAATAGGGGGAGCGGTGCCTGCCCATCTTGGCCCCGGCTGTTGGGCAGACAGAGCTGCCTGGGAGGCCTCTGGGTACCATCATCATACTCTGAAGCTGAATTTACACATGAAGATCTTTTAACTCTAAACCAGTGCCTTTGCATTCAATAAAGCTAAAAAACGAAAACTATCTCTGGGTTTGTGTTCTGTAGGAGCCTGTGTGGAAGCCTGATAGTGCTGACAAACACAGTTAAACAATGGCCACATTCTGCATGAACAAAGCAAGATTTGTTCTTGCTTTTAGGTAACAATGGAAGCAGCAATACATTATTGTTATCTTGGTCAATTACCACATTAGACTTGTGGCTTCTTTGTTAATTTCTTGTAGATGCCTAAAATGTTTCAGTTTTGTCTTCTTTCTTCAAACTAATTTCACTTATATCCCTCTGCTAATTCACAACAGTAGAGAAATATAATGTGTCTATTTTAAACAGCATTTACAGAAACGATCAAGTAATATATTAATGACACCTCCTTTTCCCTCATATTACATTCGGTTCCTTGTGACTGCCCATCTTACAAGATGATATAGTCATTGGTTTATCATAATAGAGACACCTCGACCCAAACATTCACATAAGAGATCCAAAAAGAGTCACAAAGACTTCCAATAATTCTACTTTTAACAGCTTGAAGCCTATATCATGGCTGATTTGTTTAAAAAACATGGATTTAAAATGCATCTCATATTAGGGAGAGAACAGCCAAAGGTACCAGAGAACTGTGAATAGTAGAGCTGCAGTTCAGACAACTTGGCTATGATCTTAAATATGTCCTAAATTTGCTCTCTTTTAAATCTGAATTAAAAATAGTTCAGTTTACCCCAGATTCATTGTCTTTACGACACTTTGTGTGAAGCTGCACCCACAACATTTTGTTTGTGCCCCTTTCATGTTATAATGTTGAACTTTTACAAACAAATAGTATGTTAAAAACCTTTGTTTTTAAAGTGCTGTAAATAAACTCACCTTGGCTGCGATTATCCTGCTGCTGCTGGCCTATTTACAAGTGATGAAACTCCCAATTCAACTCTTCAAACAAAATGAACGAATTTCACATTCATTATCAATACTTCCTTTGTTGCTGCCAAACATGTTTTGCATTTTGAATCGTGAAGGCTGCCCCCCAAGCAACAGAGCCACATGTCTTACCACCCCCCCCACCCCCACCCCCCCTCATGCAATTTATCTTTTGTGATATGGCAGCCATTCATCTTTGAAATGCTCTCTCATGGTTTCCTTTGTGCACGCAAAGCTGGAGGTGACCTTGAAAATGGACCATGTGGTTGATTCTGATGATAATTTATTCTCACATGCACGAAACTGTCTCGCTAACATGTTGTTTTTTTCATGCTTTGTGTCAAGTAGACTCACAGGAAACTTCTATTATAGGAGAAAATGCATTCCCATTTCAAACCAAACCCAGAACCCATATGGGGGGGGTTACTTTGATCCATTTTTATGACATAAAATGTTTTAAAAAGTTGGAAACAAAACAGAATCTAGAAGTAGAAAGAAAAAAGATTGATTCAACAGTATGTCTGTGGTAGACTGATATTGATTAATTTCTTCAGTGCCCCCCCCCCCCTAGTTATCTAAGTTCCCATTTTAAAACATAAGATATATAAATGACTTCTGTCTCGACTTGGACTGTTCTTAATATTTCACTTGAGGGTGGCACAAAAATAGTAACATAGTCATTGTCCCGGCAGTCAGGTCAATTATCAACCTCTTTTTTGGGAGCCTGTCTGACTGGGTATTGACTGACACACACACACACACCCACGCACACACAGATGCGGCACACTCCGTTTTAATGCATATTAATGAATTTAAACGGCCCGCTGTAGAGAAGAGACAATGGAAATTGAGAAGGGATGCTTATGTGGACAAAAGCCATCAGGGAAAACAAAACAGGTGCAGCTTCACGTGGAACGCCTGCTTCATCAGTGCAGGAAGAAATCAGTTAAAGTCTTCAAACGCAGGATGCAGGAGATTTTTTTGTTCACTTTTTTTTTGTGCCGAATGTTCATTATGCTTGTGATGTTAGAGTATTATGACCTACAGACCTCCTGTCAATCAAATGGAAAGTCCTTTCTCTTTATTTTCTGTTGACTAGCATTCATTGACAGTAGGTTGCACCCACTCATTCTGACAAAGCTTTTCTCTTTTATTCAAAGATATATGAGCTGATATAAAGTACACATTTTTCCCACATATAGATCATCTGGTTGTCCCACTTCTCAATCTGAGAACATCCATTCGTAATGGGACTTTATAAGCTAAGGAAGTACTTCTGAACTACGGCTAATGCTGCACACATCTTGCATCCTACCTCTACTCTGAGCTCTCTGCAGTCTGTAAATGTCAAGTCTGGCGTTAACCCTTTTACTCTCTATTGCACTGTCCCTTTCTCTCTTTATTTTCCCCTCTTTTACTGATAATGTCCTCTTGCGTTTCTTAGCTGAATGAACCATAGTGCATGTTCAAAACAGCCAGTGTGTTGATATCCAGTTCTTGGTGTGTGACACGGTGTATAAAGTGAAACTCAGCTGTTGCGTGATGCTGCAGGGCTGGAACACAAAGTTGTTATATGTGGTTTCTCAGCCTCGGGATGCTGCTGGGTAACGACAGCTCTAGGAATGTACATCATAAATGTCACGGCCCATCAATACAAGACAGAAAACAAGCCAGAAACACATATTTTCAAGGTCAGAAAGTTACATAGTGCCACTTTAAATCTTCATAATTCATGGTGGAGGTGAACTTTTTTAACTTTATGACCTTGTGACCCCGCCACCCTCCCTAAACAAAGCCTATTCTGCCTGTAACCCTGTGTGGCAGGTTTATAGTCTCTATCAGCTATCCAACCATTGTTGTATTGTTTTAAGTGGATTAGATTGACATATTTTGCATTTAAAGAAAAGATATAAACAAAACGCATGGAAAGATAGGCAAATTGTCTAAATTTGTTCTTCTTGGGTAGAACAGACAGTGAACAGAAAATCCAACTTGGTCTTTCTTGCTTTCTCTTTAAATCTTAAACGGAAACATTCTCAAATTTCTCCCTAAAAAAACAGTTAAACAAAAAAAGCATGGAAAACTAGCTTTTTAAAAGGAAAATGTAATAATAATTAGGATCCTCAGTTTACTGTAGTCCAAAATGTGGCCTCAAAAACACCACTGATCCAAAATTGGCCCAGAAAATATATCATAAGAAAAAATATAACAGCCTTTCTCAGCCAGGAGGGAAGATAACGAGATGAGTTTTCAGCTACATCTTCTAATGAAAGGGGATGTTCTTTCTCTCTCTCTTTTCCCCCCTGCTCATCACGGTGGACCCTCCTTTGGGGCCAGAGAGAAAGTCAACTTGAACCAGACCACGCCCCCCCGGTTTTATTCTGTGGAACTTATCAGCGCCTTCATGCTGAAGGTGCTGCTCACTAGACTGAGGAGAGAGGACAGAGAATAACCCTTCCACAGGCTACCCCATGCTGACAAACACACCATCCAAAAATCGCCTTTTCACGTCCGTGGACATTAAAACTTTCGCAGCTGTGACAGGATGGATTTCTTGGACCGCGGCTACCTGGACACGCGGTCTCCTTATGATTACACCTTTAATTTCTGGAATGACTACCTCGGTCTATCGACACTTGTCGCCAAAAATAAGATCAACAGTCCTTCCTGCAACCCCAACTCTATAACGGAGTCTCTAAAAGCGACTCTGGGTTTGGAGGACGACTCCCCGGTTTGCTCCTGCGTAATTGGGCACGGCAGAGACGGCGACGGACACTTGGACTGCTGCTGCGCGGCCGCTGGCTCCGCGCAGATCTCCATCTACGATCTCAAAGAGCGCATCTCTCTTCTCAGGCCTTATGAGCACCTTGCTGGTGATTCGCAGCTGGTGGACAGAGACGCACCGCTGTACGGGGGGAGCTTCGCCGGCCTCGACCTGTTCTCCATGGAGCGGAGGCGCAAACAGGCTCAGAGGAGCAAACCGGAGCCGAAGGTGTGCGTCTTCTGTCGGAATAACGGCGCGCCGGAGGAAGTTTTCGGCACCCACATCTTGAAGACAGCGGACGGCAGAGTCGTGTGCCCCATCCTCCGGGCTTACACCTGCCCCCTCTGCAGTGCCAACGGCGACAACGCGCACACCATCAAGTACTGCCCGCTTTCTAAAGATCAGCAGAGCCACAGAGTAAAGGGGGGCCGAGCCATCGGCAAAAGGCTGAAAATCTTCTAAAGGAGGACAACAAATGAAGCTTGAGTTGCACTGTCTTAAAATTCCTAGTGTGTATGGCAGTAATTTTGCCCCCCCATTTCATGCACAAGACAAGTCTGGAGAGAACGACTTGAAGAAAATGTTTTGATTTCTTTTTGTATGTTTCACTGCTTCATTTGTAATGTTTTTGGTCGATATTGTAACTATGAGCACATAGTTTACACTTGCATTGTGCGCAATATGCCCCCCCCCCCCTCTCCCACCCCCAGCACTCTATAAAGACTTGGTGATGAAAAAGGAACCAAAGTACTGTACAGATCGACCTGTGAATGACCACCCTCATGCTGTAATCAGAAGTTGTTTCAAGCATTGCAGTGCCAGAACAGACAGCTCCTATGTGCATGTCAGCGGGCTGCTCTGGAGTTCATAAGTGAATATGCAGCACTCCTTATATGGGGTGAATGTTTAGTCCCTTTTCTTTTTCTCCACTGGTCTATGGATGTAAGATGTCAGGCAGGCCATGCAAGATGCAAATACTTCTTTAGATCCAGCACATATTTTCCTGAGATAAATGTTTTCTACCAAAGGAATATGCTTTTTGTATCGAAACTTAAAAACCTTAAGGAGAAATTTTCTGTACCGTTTATATGTTGGATGTCTTATATTATTCTCCGTGTGCTTTTATGTGGTTAGCATTTTACAAATTTTCAGCTGAATGTACAACAGTGGAAGGTGGACCAGTTTGTTGACGTGCTCTTCCAGTCGCTCTAAACTCCTTTATTTCTGTTTAAAAAAAAAACACACACACAAAAAAAAACCACGGATTGTTTTTTTCCATGTGGAAATGTGCACCTGCAATTCTTTGTAAATGTATAAACAAATTTAGAAATGAAAAGCCTGACATTCCAAAGTCTTTAACTGTCAATAGAAATGTTTTATGTACTTATTTTTACCTTATGTACCATTGGGAAATATATTTACTGTAAATGATGTCTGAATAAACATGCAATTTGCATTTTATTACGACTATATGACATTAGAATTGACTTAATGGTGAGAGTCAGTTGCTTTCTAACAGTAGAGCCTGCAGCAACACTCGTGATCACATGAGATTAAAGTATTTTATAACAGAAAAAAAAAGCACAGTATCATACACCTGCTTCATCTGATAAGCAACACAAATGTGCCACCTAGTGCTCAAAGCCATCAACGGCAGGATCTTGTCCCAGAATCTTTTAAAAAACCATCACAAAAACGAATCTGCAGGATGTTTTTCGTTTGATTTAATATAGATGATGTCTATTTTCCTTTTAACCCAGCTCAGAATGAAGCGCTGCAACTGTAAACTCAAAAAAGATGGTGAAATCCTGCTTAAATAACAAGGCAGTCGCCCCAAAGCCTCTCTGACCACATCTAAATTTAAAGGAAAATAACATTTCTTTTGTACTATTGTCTGTGTTATCTTTTTAAATGTTAAACAGCAACACACTCAGATCTTATCTTCATCCATCTGAACGTGACTGACACAAAGCAAATAACATGAACAGCAGCTGCATGTGTTTCATTCAAGTCTCCCAGCAGGACCCTGAAAGAGAAGTCTGGACCATCATCAGCATAATGTTTCACAAGCAGCATTTGTGGAAAATGTGTGGTTTCCTGATCAAGAAGAAGAAAAACATCTTTAAACCTGAGTTCATGATTAAGCTGTGGTGTTATTTATTCATGAAAATGGGTCACACAAACAGGACAACGACCCCCAGGCACAGCAGAACAATGCTAAAGATAACAAGATGTTGAAATGGCCCAGTCAATGCCTATAGCTCCTTACCTGACTCGTAGGGAGCCGTGCATAAAGAAAAACTCAGAAACTGCAAAGGTCTGATAAGGTAATGAAGAAAACGGTTACTTTAAGGTGTTTTAGCTACAAGCTACTGATTCTTGCACACACTGCCTCTGCATTTTGGTTTGGTTTAGGGGAAATATTTAATAATACTGTGATAAAAATCACGTGTTGCTGTTTAAATAAGGTCATATTTACTGAGCTCCAATACCAGGTAAGGACAACAGGATTTCTAAATTCTGCTCTCATACATAAAACCGTAGAACAGGAGGTTTCTTTTTCACATGACTACATTTAATAATTGTTAGAGACATTTATGTTTAATGTTGGTAAAGTGTTCTTTGTTAAGGATGAGGCATTATTGAATTTTTGACCGGCTTAAATCAATCAATTCCACTTGCCCTGCAGGGCTCTGATTGGCTCAAGCTTACTGTCCATGAAGCTAAAGTTTTGTTTTTATTTGTAAAGACCGTGGAGCCCAGAGAGAACATGCCATCTCTCACCGTGCTTTATTTTTGCTTAAAGGAGAAAGTAAAGTTGTTTATTCCGTGTAATGTTTAGCAAAAGTAATTAAGTAACTAACTTAAAATAAGCCACAAACTTATGGTGTTCTGTGGAGGCTCGTGTCAGCTATGTTTGGTCTCCACTGCAGAAGAGGGCATTCAGAGATATAGAACCATTTTAATGATCATCCATAAATAATATAGTTGAAACTTTCTTCTTTCGGTGCACAAAAAGACAACCCGATTTGAGCAAATACGTATTTAGATTTTTTTAAAGACACCCACAATAACTTTTTAAAGCCTTTGTTTTTCAAATAAGTTGAAAGTCAAATGAATGACTTATTCAAATCAAGCAGGAACACTAAATATTTGAACTGTCCTTTTGAAATATAGTTAGTAATGAACCGCTGAGCTGACAGAAGCCAAATGAGAAAAGATTGATCTTTAAACCTTCCTTTCAAAGGGAAATAAATCAATGAGGCTCATCGACCTTTACTGGCAACAACTAAGAATAGCTCAACAATATCACTTCTTTCTCATCTAAAGGACTAGGCTGTTAAATTAGATCAGTTTAAAGATTTACATTTGGGAGAAAAGCCTTTAGAAATGGTGTCACCTACTGGCTTAACTCCCAGTTGCTTTTTTAGGCCTGAACACACACTCACTGGTCACTTTGTGAGGTACACTTTGCTAGTACCAGGTCTTAATTCTTGGTGTCAAAAATCCAACAAGGTGATGGAAACCTTCCTCAGAGATTTTCCTCCATATTGACATGATAACATCACACAGTTGCTGCACATCCATGATGAGAATCTCCCGTTCCACCACATCCCAAAGGTGGAATATTGGATTGAGA
>JBBBVU010000021.1:20431464-20442049 GCA_037177055.1 Atherinosoma microstoma | reverse complement strand
AGTGACCTCATTGTCATGTTGGAGATGATCTGAGCTTTGTGACATGGTGCATTATCCTGCTGGAAGTAGCTATCAGAGGATGCTCCACTGTGCTCATGAAGGGATGGACATGGTCAGTCCCAGATAGAAGTCAATTTGCCAGTATGGTCATTAGATGCTCTGGTATTAACTTGTGTTCAAGAGATGGAATTTCTGCCTCATACGCTTTAATATACCAAAACAAATGACGCATTTTTCTTGATGAAATCTTCAGTATTGATTAAGCTCTCCCGTGGCTCATTATTTTCTTTTTTTGTTAAACCATCTATTTCTTGAGGTATCCGAC
This sequence comes from Atherinosoma microstoma, assembly GCA_037177055.1. Taxonomy (NCBI): domain Eukaryota; kingdom Metazoa; phylum Chordata; class Actinopteri; order Atheriniformes; family Atherinidae; genus Atherinosoma; species Atherinosoma microstoma. The sequence goes on along the minus strand of JBBBVU010000021.1, from coordinate 20,441,724 downwards.
CGGTATCTGCCCAGGCAGATCAATGTCAGGGGTCAGATCGTTTGCAGGGCAGGAGTGTGACAAAGCCCACCCGCTTTTATGGACGACCAGTCTGAACATGTCGCTTATTAAAAGCGTGCTGGAGTCGCAGCCTGTTTTTCAACCACGGACGATTTACACGAGCACTGCCGACTCGTCGCTGGATGCTGAACAGCAGGAGCGTTTGTGTGTGTGTCAGCAGGTACAGACGGCGCTTTCTTCGTCAGTGATGTCTCCCACACACACTGTCAGGGTGGCAGAGGAACATCAATGACTCATCAATTTCTAAATCTAATTAGACCAAACAGATCTAAAGATACTCGGGGAAACAAAGAGCAGCTTGTTTCCTGATATCTCTCGTTAAAGGGAATCTGTCTACTGAAGGACACTTATGACAATGACAAGTAAAGGACGAGCTGAATGAAAAGTTCATGAAGAAGAAAAATAATAATTTTCAAAATGGTCTTGCTCAGTTTAAGGATTTGTCAACCATGACTTATTAGCAGGTAATCAAGAGTATAAATACTCCTGATAGCAGACAGTTTCTGTAATAATAAACTTTTGACGCCAATTGCTGCAAACTGTTTCTATCCCTTTGTTTAAGTTTGATTACTTTTTATCTAATTAACTGTATTTATTCATTATTGATTTATTTTATTCATTAATTGTGATCAATTTATTTAATATCTAATAGTTTTTTTCTTTTTTCAACTGTATTTATTTTGCTTATATAACTTAAAACTAATTAAGGGTCAGGAGGTTAGTTGTTTCATCCATAATTAAACCTTTCTATACCTGGCTGCTCTCTTTATGCACTGATTTTATTTTGCTCAAATGGGGAAATGACATAGTTTCAAATAATATTTACAGGGTCTTCAGTTTTTTTTGTCTCATTTTACATATGTGTCAGTTGTGTCTGAGCCTGCTCTGTGGAAATAAAGCCAAGTTAATAAGGCAGTCAGAAAAAAATATACATACTAGGGTTTTTTCTGATTTCAAAGCCATTTCCGGGGCATATTAAATCAAAATCTGCTCCACTATGCCTCCTCTGTCTGTCCCGGCTGAGAGCGAGAGTTAAAACCAGCCTCCTCTCGCTTCACTGCAGAGGCCTCCGATTGGCCGAGCATATGCTGACAGCACCGATGCTTCTGTGTGGTGGAGGGGAGGGGGAGCAGCCTCACTCTATAAAAGCTCAGGATCTGCAGCATCACTGAACTGGTGCAGTGCAAAACTGCTCGCTCATCCTCACCGATGGTGTGCAGAACAAGGGGGACATAAATAAAACCTTCTGAACCTAAAACATACATCTTTTCCTTAACCAAACAAAAAAAAATCCACGGCAGAAAATTCATCATGAGCTACGATTCCTTCTTCTCCCACCGCCGCCCTTGGGACAGCTACAAAGGCTCCCGATCCACCACCAAATCCTCCATGTCTTCCTCTCTCTTCTCTTCTTCCCGGGCTCCTCCGTCTGGAAAAAGGATCCTGAGGATATCCTCCTCTTCCTTCCCAGACGGTTCTCAGAGGATGGACCTGACTCAGGCCAGCACCATCAACACAGAGCTGCTGGGCCTGCGGACTCAGGAGAAGGCACAGCTGATGGACCTGAATGACCGCTTCGCCACCTACATCGAGAAGGTGAGGCACCTGGAGCTGCAGAACCGAGCCCTGCTGGCCGAGCTGGATGCGCTGAGGAGGCGGCAGAGTGACCCGTCCCATCTGCAGGCGATCTATGAGGGGGAGGCGCGGAGTTTGAGGGCCATGATTGATTCAGAGAACGGGGAGAAGATGCGGATGGAGGCGGAGAGGGATTACCTGCGGGACGTGTACGAGCAGATGAAGGAGCGCTATGACGAGGAGGCAAGGCGGCGTGTGGATGCAGAGGAGGCCCTGCAGAGGGCCAGGGAGGAGGCCAGCAGGGCTGTGGTCTACAACTGTGATGCGGAGGCCTCTGTGGTCTCACTGTGCGACGAGATGGTCTTCCTGAAGAAAGTCTTCGCAGAGGAGCTGGTAGAGCTTCAGGCTCAGCTGCAGTTGGCGACCATCAGCGTGGATGTGGAGGTGTCCAGGCCCGACCTTTCCAGCGCCTTGCGGGACATCCGGGCTCAGTATGAGCGGCTAGCAAACAAGAACATGCAGGCCGCTGAGGACTGGTACCAGAGCAAGTTTGCGAGCGTAGCGGAGATGGCCAGCAAAAACAACGAGGCTGTGCACGCCATCCGGGAAGAGACCATGGAGTACCGGAGACTGCTTCAGTCCCGTTCCTCAGAGATCGAAGCTCTCCGCAATGTGATCAACTCCCTGAATAAACAACTGGGGGATCTGGAAGACATGCAGGCGAAGGAGGTGGAGAAGTATCAGGTGAATGAGGGACATGTGGCCCCAGGCCAGCTATTTCTCTAATGTGGTTGCAGATTTTTTTGTGGTTATTATATTCAAAAGGAGAAATACAGAAGAAACAAAAGCTAAACTAGGGATACACGAGGCCTTTGCACCGCCTTTGTGATGTGTAGTGCAATAATGTAAACCAGGGGTCCCAAACTCAGGGCCATTGTCCTGCAGGTTTTGGATGTTTCCCTGCTTCAACACACCTGATTCAAACTAATGCGTCATTGTGCAGAACTTAACACGTTGTTGGATCCGTTTCATTTGAATCAGGTGTGTTGGAGCATCTAAAGCCTGCAGAGCAGTGGCCCTCCAGGACCCGTGTTTGAGGTCCCCGAAGCAAACTCAGAAAGTATAAAAAAAGTACAAACTGATTTTTTTTTTCCTGTCAGATATCATGTTATTATATTATATTATATTATTTGTATCAGCAGTTTTTTGTGCAAACAGGGAAGCACAAAGAAAATCTGCATCTTACAATCTGGACAAACAAAGCAAGAAACACAAACAACAGCAACGGGCTTCTAAAATAAATCCACTCATTTCTTTCTGGAAGATTTACGATCATTGTCATATTTGACGGTGATGAATGTTTTTTTTAATTTACAGATAAGAATAAGTGAGCTGGAGCAGGACATCACTGAGGCTAAGCAGGAGATGGCACGTTACCTGAGAGAGTACCAAGACCTTCTCAATGTCAAGATGGCCCTTGACATTGAAATAGCAGCATACAGGTAAGAAATAATGACCCCATTATGCTGTTCTATACACTGTTTGGACAGAGTGTCTGACACGTAGCATCTGTTGTCCCTTTTCTCCTCAGGAAACTTTTGGAGGGGGAGGAGATTCGTCTGACTTACCCTTCCCTTCCTGCTCTGAATTAAAATCTAAATGCCATGAGAGGGGCATTAACATCCTTCATACACCTTCATCTCTGTCCTTACCAACCCCATTCCCGTCCCTTCCCTTCTCTGACCTTGCCTCCATCCTCTTTCCCTCCAAAAAAACCCAATTTATATTCTCCTCCAAAAAAGAAACAAGTAAAAACTCATCTCTCAAGACAGCTGCGCCCTTGTGCCAAACAAGAGGTCCACAAGAAGTCCCCCTTCTTCTACACATTCTGACACCACACATCAATACGACAACGGCAAACTGAACAACGCAGAGTGGCTGCACTGCATTAGTTACAATGTCGGACAGCTATATTGTTTTGGTTGAGTTCCTTTCTATGATACAAGTTAAGATCCGAATCACAGAGTTAAACATCTGACTCTCCCGAGACCTCGTTGTGCAAACATTTGACCAATTGTTTGTGAAAGAGGGCCAAAAAAAAACCCTGTTATCTCTCAGTGCTTGGATTTTATCTCCAACATTGTTCACGAGGAACTCTACCAAACAGTTACGCAATGTCCCGCACCCCCTGGTTCTGTAGCCGTAGTTCAGTAAACCAGTAACCTTAAAGATTTCTTTTTAATTACGTTTACGCGTTCATTTTATGTCCTTGTTATTTAGTCTTCATCTGCATTTACCAAAATACGGCAAGCATTGAGTGAATTTGGTCTTCCTTCACCGATTTTCTAAATTTACAATAAAGCAGTGCATTAATGCACAACCTTGTGGACATGTAAATGCTGAGGAAGATTAAATTGTTGCTGGTTTCTCCTTATAATTATACAGCGTGTCTCTAAGTCTATACACACTAGATTTCTTTTGTTCTTTAAGACCATTCAAAGCTTAACAATGAAACTGAAAGATAAGCTCCTTGTTGTTTGTCCGCTGATCCAAGAGCTAAGTGGTGCTTTACATCTGTGAAACTAAAACCAAGTTGGCACCATTACGCTTGGCGTAACTGTAAAAGTCGGCAACAAGCTTAATAAACGTATACCTGACCTGCATCATACTCTGTATTCTGTTTTTATTTGACACTTTTAAGGATATGCAGCACATGATCCACCATATATGACCAAGTAGACCATATTAACCAAGGTGTATAGATATCTAAACAGACAAACATAGCCGTATCAGTTTTTTCTATGAAAGAAAATACATTTTGTAAGTTTTTAAGCTGCTGCTAACATATTCCTCCTATGACAATACACAAATAAAGAGTCTTTTTTCTTTTACCTTTAAAGAACACATCCTGCTCAAGTCTGTTCTGACTTACACTTTTCAATGTCACAGGTCCGACACGCAGCAGCACTGCACCATTTCCCATCATTCCATGCTCCTGGCAAGCTCGCCGCATCTGTAATGGGTTGATAGATTGGCCTGGCAAGATCATCAGTCGCTTACTGCAGGCATCTCACTGAAACCAGGGGAAAGATACAGAATACATATTTCTAGAAAAATAAATAAAGGCTAAAACAGGAAACTGTGCTTGTACCTAAACAATGAAATATCAAATATCTTCTATGCTCTAAATGCACTGTAACTGAGAGTGAATAACTTCATTAGCTTAGTTTGAAAATAGTTGAACAAATAGAAAATTAACAGTAATATTGACCTTAACAAATAAGGAAATCCCAGACACCGCAGCACCTTTAGAGGAAAACATGGTTTAAAGAGATGTTAACCACTAGATTTCATGTGAACCACACTGGCACATTAAACACCACTACGACAGAAAAACTGAGCTAAATCATTGTTAAGTTTAATTATTCCACATGTGGCTTTTCTGCTAAGACAAACCAACATATATTCTGTGAAATCAGGTCTGTTGACCTGATATATATAAGGCAGAAATCTTCAACATAGCTGCTTTAGTGATTTCCAAACCAAGTCATAAAACATGCATATTAGGTTGACATGTGTGTCTCAATTCTACCTAGAAGTGTTAGCCCTTTGATGCCCTGGTGACCTGTCCAGGATGTACCCTGCCTCTCGCCTTAGCAGCTGGGATAGGCCTCAGCCCTACCACCCTGCATAGGATGAAGCATAACAGTTGTTATTATTACTATCAGACAGTATGAGTGACACGTGGTAGTAGAGAAGAAAACATACACTGTATGCTCAGTTTCAATTGTCATACTGTAAACAAAACCAGAAACTGCTGTGACCCTTTGATAAAATCTCAATAAGAAACTGTTAATTTTTTATTTACAACACATAAAACTTAGTCTGACAAAATTAACTTTTCTATTTCTATGAGATTTATGTCAATTAGTGAAATTATTAAAACTGTCACTGTTTTTTCGATCATGAGTGGTGATGGTGTGCTTGACTGCATTAAAGTGGGGATAACAACAAAATCATTTAAGTTGAATGATCATATTTGTGGTGGTATCAACAAAAAGTTGTATTAGATTGCACTAAAAAGCTTGACATTAAAAGCTGAACCATTTCAACCCAGTACAGAGAAGTTTCTTTACTGGTGAGGCATAAAGTTATGTGTAATGCTTTTGTTTTGATTTGTTACAGATGGAAATCTCTGATTTTAGTTATCTATATTCAAATTTGACAAATAATAAAATGATACAAGATCAAATTGTCAAACAATTTACTAAATTCACTTGATTTCATTTTAAATCTCCAATCAATCCAGCTGAGCTCGGAGTTGTTGTTAGCTAACTAGCTGACTGCTAGCTACTTGTTACATCACTTCCAGCTCATTTTTAGATATATATTTCAATATTAATATTCTTAAGCACTTTTTAACTATTACAAGTGAACTATCCAGCATCATAAAAACAAAAACTTGTACCAAACCACTCACTCAACCAATGGCTGTAGGTAGAAGATAGATTAAATCCGACAGATGGCAGTAGAAAGCCAAAACATTTTGGCTAATCACTTCCGCCGGTCAAAGGACACAAACATGGCCGCCGTGTTATGTCTATAGCACTCATGTCTCAATGTTAACTTACAGCAGGGGTTACACACACAAATGCTCTTATCATCAGTAACATTTAGAGAACAATAACCTATATCTACTACGGTATTTCTACGCCGACATGTTCCAAATAATTGGCGGAAGGACCGTGCAGACGACCCGGCTCCTTGCCCCAAGGAGCGCCGTGGTGGTGGAGGCTGTCCGGGGGCGCAAGTCCCGCACCGACCCGGTGGCCAAATCCAAAGAGGGTCGAATTAAAGTGCCTCCTCCCGTAGATCCGGTGGAGATGGTGGTCCTGAAGGAGAGATATACGGAATACCAGCTGATTATGAGGGCGCTTTGGTATGTTAAAATCCCTGGTTGTTGTGTCATCTGGTGTCACATAGAAATATGTCCTCCTCTTTAAATCAGAGGCACTTGTCATTTCTAAACTTAGCTCAGAAAACAAGGAAATTTGTGTTTGTCTGATTATTTATTTGTTGGAACAATGCCTTATGGCAAACCAGTTTATTTCCCTTTTAAAATGGAGCACCATTTGTGAGGAAAATACATTTGTGGGATGAACAACAGAGTTGAGGATGTGGGATGAGCCCATGAAGAACTTGACAACTCTTTCTATCTCCAAATGCCAAACATTTGTGTAACAAATCTATCATTGTAGGCATGTCAGAAGCATTCGCTTGGTCTTAAAAGACAATAGACAATTACACAAGTAAAGTAAATTGATGCGACAATGTAGACATTGAACAATCAGCAGAAAAAAAATAGGTGAATACATTTTAGGACATTTTATACCTCTAGATTATTTGTTTCTATATAAAGATTTTACATCTCCTTCCATAGGTTTTGCACTGTCAATTACTCCTCTTGAGTTATATAAGCCATTTCTTCTGCTTTTTCAGTCTGGAATTTAAGGAGGAGGTGCTCAGAAAGAAGTACGAGGCGGAGACGGGCTCCCGTGCGGAGGAGAGGGCGAGGCAGGAGGCAGAGGAGCATCGTGCCCTGATGGCCTTGAACGATCAAGAAAACCTGCGCCTGCTCAGAGCCAGGTGTCGAGAAACTCCGCACGAAAAGACAAAGAATGATTTTAAGTCTATTTAAATTAGGAAAGGTGACTAAGGTTGCATATTTATATGTCTTTCAGAATATTAAGGATCCAGAGGGAGGAGGAGGAAGCTCAGCTGAAGAAGACTGAAGCCATCATTCAACGTGAACAGAAACAGGAGGAGTTAATCAAAGAAAAAGAGAAGGAGATTTTGCAGCTGCAGGTACGAATCCGTCAAACTTACGAGACTGTTTAAACTGTCAACTCTGTTTTTATTGTCCGCATCATGATTAAAAACGTACAGAAAAGTCCTGGTTATGACCTGGGTCTCACATTAATGATTGTTTTCACCTGCTTACAGGAGGAAGCAAAGAACTTTATCACCTTGGAGAACTTGGATCAACGAATCGAGGAGGCTCTGGACAGTCCAAAGAATTACAACTTTGCCGTCGACAAAGAAGGGAGAGTCGTCAAACAAACGGTGCTGAAGTGAAACGGCTCGCAGATTAATTTGTGACTCTGAGGATGCACATTAACAGATGACACGCAAACACCCTGCTGCTGTCAGAGTTCAGTGGTCTAACTCACTCTGGGAGGGAGGGAGGGAGGGAGGTTTTTTTTTACAAACCTGACTGCTGAAAATGGTTCATGTAGAAGAAAACTGAGCAACTTTTTTGAAATATTTAATGGAAGCCTGCTCATGCCTGGACCTGGTTTAACCACAGTCTTTATTGTCAATGTTTGTACTTTCTCTGTTTCCTCATTTGAATGAAGCTATCATTTGTGATGTGTAAAGTAAATTTATGTTCGCATTTTGAAAGCTTTAATAGATCTGTATGAACAGCAAATGATGAAAAGATTATTAGTTTTAACTTAACTTCATCTCCATCTATTTACTTTTTGGAGGTTCTGTACACGTGGTACCTAAACATAGTGTGTATTCAGGTCAAGTGAAAATTATTCAAACTCTAAAAATATTACCGAGATACGTTTGTGAACTATTTAGTTTAAATTCAGTGCCAGCAACATGTTTATAGAATATGGACAGTAGCAACAATGGGCTGGAAGAGTTGTGTTATGCTAAGAACACCTCATGAAACAGCATCCCCGACTCTCTTAGAAATACTTAACGACAGAATAGAAAGTTCGATGGGTTTCAGACTCCAATGTTGTACAACATTTGTAAAAGATTCAGAGTTTAGATACGTCTTTACACAAGAAACAAGGCTGAATACCTTTAATAAATGGTGACGATTTTCAGGCCACTGCATCTATGATTGAAGTGAAAACTGTACCATAAAAACATATCCCCAGACTTGACCTAGACTAGAAATGTTAAGTTTTAACATTTAACATAAAATTCAATTAAGAAAACAGCCTGTGTGGTTATATGAGGGGTCGTATAACAAGGGGAAAGGCTGTATAGGGTTTGGAGCAGCGCAAGCCCCCATTCAGATTACATTTCTTCAGGAAAAGCCTTCAGTCCACTTCTGTGTCTTGCTAAAGACATAATAGAAAGACAACAAGACCCCGAACCTGTTTTAAGTAGCTGAATTACTCGGAACAGTTGCTTTCAAATCTAAATAAAATGGTTTGCTTTCCCAATTTTTATAGTGTTAAGTAAGACGATGATGCTACACAGTAGTAAACATGCCTGTTGTAGCTTTTTAGCTGCCGTTGAATTTAAAACGTGCACATACATTCACTGGCCACTTTATTAGGTCCACTTAGCGAGTGGGTAGGACCTCCTTTTTCCTTCAGATCTCCCCAAAAACTCATTGTCATGTTCAAGAAACCACTTGGAGATGACTGGAGCTTTGTGACATGTTGCATTATCCAGCTGTGGGCATAAAAGGGATGGACATGGTCAGCAACAATACTCAGGTAGGCTGTGGTGTATCCCCCACACTATTACACCACTATTCTGGACCATTGATACAAAGCAGGATGGATCCGTGCTTTCATGATGTTTCCACCAAATTCCTGTCATCTGAGTGTTCAGCTAAAATGGAGACTCATCAGACCAGGTGACATTTTTCCATTCTTTTATTTTCCAGTGTTTGTGAGTCTGTGTGAATTGTAGCCTCAGTTTCCTGTTCTTAGCTGACAGGAGGGGCACCCGGTGTGGTCTTCTGCTGCTGTAGCCCATCTGCTTCCAGGTTGGACGTGTTGTGTGTTCAGAGATGATATTCTGCATATCTTGGTTGGAACCAGTGCTTATTCTCTGACATCAAAAAGGCATTTTGGTCCAGACAACTGCTTCTCACTGGATATTATCTCCTCTTCAGACCATTCTCTGCAAACCCTAGAGATGGTTGTGTGTGAAAATCCCAGTAGATCAGAAGTGTCTGAAATACTCAGACCGATAACTATCCAAAGCCACTTAAATCTCTTTTCTTCTTCATTCTGATGCTCAGATTGGACTTCAACAAGTCATCTTGAGCATGTTTACGTGACTAGATGTACTGAGTTGCACACACACTGGTCATTTTATTAGGTCTAATAAAATGACAAGTGTGTGTATTTTGCTTATCTTTACAACTTTATGTTTAAATTATCTTACAGTCGACTCTACACCCAATACATATTAAAGTGCGTTGGCCTATATCAAAATTGAATGAAACAGTCAATCAAATCCCCAATCCCAATATATGGGGTAAGGAGCTTTAGTAGAGCAGTGGATTTCTGACAAGCCTCCAGAGCTGGAGGAAAACCAGAGTTAAATGGACAGTGTCCAGTGTCTTTCATGGACATTGAAATAGGCTTTCCAAACCCTGCATCCCATCACATGACAGTCCTTGCATCCACGCTAGGTTTTGGTGTGTGACCATCACATCTCCATCACTATCCAACAGTCCTGCACTTTCAGCTGCAGCCCTCTAGGTGACACTTTTTGAAGCTCTCCTTTCATATTCTGCACATTTTGTGCGATTACCCTCTAACAGTATTAACCAGCTCATGTATGACAACGTGCTGTTGAAAC
>JBBBVU010000021.1:20370675-20383075 GCA_037177055.1 Atherinosoma microstoma | reverse complement strand
TGTGTGTACACACACACACACACACGTGTATGTGTGTGTACACACAGAACGGTACGTCGAGAATTGTACACATACACGTGTGTGTGTGTGTGTGTGTGTGTGTGTGTGTGTACACACAGAACGGTACGCCGAGAATTGTATGCCCATCGTGGGAATGTGCACAGCTAAACACGTGGAGTTTCCTCGTCATTGTAGTAATTTCTGAGGGACAGTACAGCTTTAAATTGATCCAATGCAGGTTTTCTTAATTTCAATAAATAATTTAAGATCTGTACTTTAAAGAACATTTAGAGTGACTCCACTGAGTTGAACAGTTTTTATTAACTTCATCTGGGAATTTCAAGTTTTATTTTCTGCACAGCATTTCAGTCACATATGGAAAACTAGTCCACAATGTGGTTTGAAAATGCAATGTGACTTCACAGCTGAGTATACCAGTCAAATGATGTTTAAATTATTTCGGAATCATAAGATCCAATATTCCCTCTGTAATGCTGTATGGGTAGGTGACTTGTTACAACAAGAGAATTCTTAGTGAATATGTAATCTGGCAGTGCTGATTTTTAAGTTGCAGTGATTTGCATTCCTTTTTTATTAACCTTATAAGTAAGTGACATGTATGAAACCCAGACTGATGAGTCAAAACATGCTAATTATGATGGAGGAAACAATTCTGCCTTCAAGTGTATTAATTTCAGCACAAGGAGGGGGATGCAATATTCTCCTGTATATCGTATCCTTGCCTTTGTCATACACACAAACAATTCACTGTTAAAAGTGTTGGGTTTGGAAATCTTAGATGTCTATGTGAAATCATATTTTAATGAGATTAAAACTAGCCAATCTAAATTCCTGCCTTTCCTAATAATCAATTCATGAAATGTTTTTTTTTTTTAATTTAATTTAAATTTTTTTTTTTTACAAGTGACAGATTCTTACCATCACGATTTCGGAACCGATCTCCAGTCCCCATCGACTGACCTCCTTCAGACTATCAGGATTGGTGCTGATGTTCTTCAGAAGTTGCTTTATTGAGTGGGTGTGCTGCTCACTACTCACATTTATGTGCATGGTCAGATCCTGTAAGATATTCAAATATTCTTAAAAAACTTTTTACGAAAACATTGTTAGATTCACATTCATCTTTGAAAAATTTCATATGCTGCTGTACAGGACCTGTGAGTCATCAATCACTGGTCGCCTTACCAAAGGCTAATTCAAGAATCTTTTCCAAATCAGACCAGTTTGCAGCCATGCAAAGGCCTACTGCAACCAAACCTTCAAATAAGCGTGTAGTGACCCGTTACTGTTGAAAAGGTTACAGGGTTTCCTCCAGGTTTCCTCCAACTGCTGCAGTTAACAGCTGAGATTACATTTGATTAAAAAAAAAGCACCCACCTCAATTTTTACCTCAAGTAAACTAACTTTTCTCACTTATCCCAACAGCTCCTTCAGACAAATGATTGAAATCACTTAACACCGTAACTAATAATTTTTACTTTTTAGATTTTTAATAGTCCTCAGCACTTTACAAAAGAAAAAAAATAATCACAAGGCAGCTAAGAAGACCCCAACTTTGACTATTATTACCTGGCAAATCAGTTACAATATTTTGGTGAAATTGATTAAAACAGATGACCACAAATACAACTGGATTAAAACTGGATAAAAATCTGTGTTAAAACATGTCATTAGCAGACTTCCACGGATTATAAAAAAAAAAAAAAAACTCTATAAAAGTATCACTATTGCATAAACTCTGAAGGCCTGGTGGAAAGCCACATATAAATCCAAAACCAAATCTTTACTAGTACCATTTAAATACACCCCAATTTGGAATAATCTGGACTATAAAATTAATAAAACAATAATTAACTTCATCTCATGGCAACACAAAAGATTGACTTATCTAGAACATCTATTCCACAAAAGTAATTTCATATCATTTAGTTTCCTGGTCCAGAGGTTCGGAGTTGGAGATCAACAGTTCCTACAGTACCAACAGGTTAAATCTTCAATAAAATCTAAAATAAACATCACTAACAATGCATTCATTTATCTACTTATTTTTTTATATCATGGTGTATTTGCTATTTTTTTCTTTTCCCTGTTCTTCCCCTTTTACCTCCCCTCTTAAGTCAATGTTATTGTCAATAATCACAATCATTAATTTTGCAATTACATTTTTTTTGGTCATCATTATCACCCTATTGATAGCAATGAAAACCCGTACTATGATAGAGATTAAAGATCTTCGAAATATCTAATTAATCGTCAAAAATAATGATGTAGTGGTGACAATCATATATGTCATTGACAATTAAGTGTGTCTGTATCGGAGTTCAAGTGCAGAACACACCTATGCTTGCACCCTTTTGCTTCCTTTGAAGGAAAATGGGTGGGAAAAAAAGGGGCAGAGGGGAGGGGGTGGAAGGAGGAAAATGTAAGTATTTGCCTGAATATATATGTGTGTACGTATATATATGTTTGTATACATGTGTACAATGTTTCCCCTACTATTAAATTAGCAGGGCATCCCGCCCTCCCAACAAGTTTCAGTTGAACTTCTTGCAGTCAACAATCGGCGGCGGTCGTTAACACTCGGCTGCCTCCACCAACAATTGGCCAACATTATTAATCCCCACCCCCCGTCTTTTGTCGTCTGTTTCTATATTGGTGTTGCCAAGTAAGAAAATGAATGAATCAATTTAAATTGAATTTGTACAAAAAAGAACCCTCATTTTCCAGAAAATATTTAATGGGATATGCTCATTATTGTTCTGACATATGAATGGCGACCCTCTTACAGTGATTTAATTTTGATGTTTTAAGTGTGGAGTTGGAAGACTAGAAAAAAACTGAACAGGAACACCAAACTCACTTTCATAGCTCTGAAGTCCTTACGCATCCTATCTGGGATTCCAGTCATGAAGGAAAGCTCAGGCACTAAAAGGATCTCCCCAGTAATGATTTGCTGGATTCACAGGGATGCAAAAACAAGCATGATGAAAAACAATGTAAAATACCATAAAATAAAATGGTGAAAATGTTGGCTAAACACATGACAGCTTACACATCAGTCTATAGGCCATATGAACAAAGCATAACATGATGTCCAAACGTGTGAGAACAAGACAACTTGACCTGAAGGAGCTTTTTTAAGTAAGAAACGGACATGACATGGGGACAGGCTTTGCAATAAAGGGAGTTTTGTCCTCCACTTATACAGAATTTCAAACTTGGATCAAGTTGTTTACAACACAAGTTATCATGGCGGTGTATTTCAATGAGAAGTAAACTTGTTTAAACTAAAGTCCAGGTTGAAACATGAGGTTGTCTCATAAAAGGCCCAAATCCAGCTTTTAGCAAGGTTGTCATTTGACAGTAAAATTTTAAACACAGAAAAGCTCTTGAATCTTCAATTACATTATTTTGTTTGTGCAATTTTCATTTATTGGAAGTAACTTTTATAAATGTGACTTTTTTTCCATGAAGCTTCTGCACAGAAAAGGAAATGCAACATTTCATGAATTTAATTCATTTTTTACCCATATCTTATAATAATGATGAGTCGGAGTGCTGTGTAAATTCTTTTTCACCACATTTCAATGATTCTCAATGGGGTTAAGGTACCCAAGGCACTGATGTACCCATCAGTCTGGAATCAGACCACATGACATTTCATTATTGCTCAAGTCCAAGCTTTATGCTCCCTAGCAAGCAGAAGCTTTTTCTCGATTAGCCTCCATGCCATGCAATTTTCTAAAAGCTTCACAGAAAACTGAATACTCACTGCATCACAAAGTTAAAGAACTTGTACCTCATAGTGGTGTTTTCAATAAATCATGCCACCCTCTGGAGTCATTGAAAGGAAAAAATAAATTGCAATTTCAGATTTTTCTTTTACACTTTTGGCTTCTTCAACATTACCAACCTGCTTAACTGCCCCCAGTGCTAGATGCATGGAGACGAAACACTGAATGTGTATATGTATTTCCAATACAGAAAAATCATATTTGCCATTAAAGATTCATTGTTGGTCAAATCTCATGATTCATGTTTATTTAGGGAGAGAAACAAGCTGAAGACAACTGTTCCTGTTGGAAGCATCATATTTATGAGCAACATAGTTTCAGCCTTTTCAAAGAGAAATAATGGAAATCTGAGTGCTGGTGGCAAGTAAGACTTGCGGTGGCCACAGGGTGGTAGTCTGAGACAGGGACTAATGCATGTCAACTAAGTGGTCCACTTTCAAGACCTTAGAACCGGGCTTCTAAATAAAATTAAGCCGTGCATCTTAGGATGCAGTAGAAAGATTTTACCTTCCCTCCTGGTTTAGACCTCTCCTTGGGTCGGTGCATGAGTAAAGGTTGGTTCATCTCTTTGATTGTGATCCCATAGTTCTTGCTGTTAAAATATCAAAGCATTAAATAAACAATAACAAAAAGATACACCAATGCACTTTCATTGCTAGCATCAAGTTGATATAGAACTGATATTTAAATGCACATGCTACACCTCCGTGCTCAGTTTTGCTGAGGTCATGGACAAATAAATCTCACCTGTAGTACTCCAAAAAGGTGGTTTTTGTGCCATCCATCAAAGTGAAGGTGTCCTTGGGAGACTTGTTCCATTCAATGGCATCAATGCGGTAAGTACGATTGTTGTAGCGGGTGATAACAATGCTACCAACGAGTTCTTTGGTGCATTCATCTTGGAAGTGTTCCTTGCTATGCTGGTACAAAGTATTCCTGACAGACAACAGGACACAAACAAGATATTATTTATAGTTAATGTTCTCATGGCTTATTTTGTGCTTCTCATCTTTAAACAGGAAAAGATGGGACAAAACTATGAATAATCAATGGACACAGGAAGCCCCTTTCATATATCTGACCTCCCTCAAAAAAATACCTATTTTAAGCACAAAAGCAAAGGAAAGGGTTATAATGGTGAAGAGTATTCTGTTTTCTCTCAAAGGACAGATAACACTAAGACCATCATATCTTGAAACCTAGTAATTAAATATGAATGACTCTATAATGGATACAGTTACTCTGTGTGGTTTAGTTGTGGAATAATCAATGTTCAAAGATGTATGAGCTATGTCTTGGTATTCATACAGAAAGCATTCAGAATAGATAAAACAACAACAACAGACTGATGAAATGTCAAATTAGAAAGCACCCAGCATTTAAGAATTGTATAGAAGTTCATACTCAATGTTTAGTGGATTTGAATGATGGATTAAAAAAATGTTAAATATTCCAATTCCTCATGGTAAACTAGCCCAAAATGTAATAAAAGGTTGAAATACAAAACCACTTTAATACTATTTTAAAGTAACAGAGTATGTAGCTTATGTAAGCAGCTCTTGATCTTGCGGCATAAACTCACATGACATCCAGCACAGAGTCATTCCGCAAAACTTTGTGAGTCACGTCCACACACAGGTACAGACCTCCATCTGTGCGCTTAATGCAGGTGGCGTAGCCTGGCCACACTTGCAGCCTAAAAAAGACACCGGACAATGAAGGGAGTAGGGTGATGATGAATTTTCCAGACATATGGATCTGATGTAAATAATACTAACCGATGTTTTCCAAGAACAACTGCACTTTCTGGATCAAAATGATTTCGGCCCACCATCTTCAGTCCAATAATTTTCATTACCCTCAAAATAGGAGAACACAATGTCATGTCCTGTTATTTACACAATCCTAATAACACATGACAGCTCGTTGCTTATTTCTTTACAGGATCTGAATGAATACAATGAAATCAGTTTCATACATTTTCTAATACAAACTGATTTTTGTATTAAATAAATCTTTTTTAATGTTTCATGGGCATAATGCATTAGCTATAAAAAAAAGAAACATTTGGCAAATATGTTCCAAATGTCAGAACTATATTTTCAGGAAATACCTCCTGAGCACCACATTGTAGAAAGGGATACAAAGATCAGAGTTGGGTGGCAAAATCCTGGTCATCTGGATTTTGACTTCTATTTCCTCATTATCTGTCCGCCTCAAACTTTTGAGAACAGCCACCTGCATGTCATCAAAATATGATTGTTAGATTTTTATTTATTTTTCAAAGTCAAAGTTGAAGTTAAGCATTGTGACATATTTTGCATGTGTGTTCTGCACAATTATAAAAAAAAAAAAAGTCAATGGTCAAACTCATTATCAGTGGTCAACTTCATCTTATGCAGATATATAACCAGAATCAAGTAGTCAACTAAAATTCAAATAATGTTAATATAAAAACAGAATTTATCTGCAAAAAAAAAATCCTGAGAAAACAACATGGTGCAAAGTTTGTCCAAATAACCATATTTACCTCATCTAGCTTAACTGGCAGGTACAGTATGGAACCATCAAAAGCCACCACTTCCCCAGTGGTTGAACGATGATCTTTCATCATGCCAAAACGCATCGCCATTGATTCAACATTTGGTCTTGGGGAAAAAAACAAACAAAAACAAGATTATATTCCCCCAAAAAACTTGTACAATTCATGACACTCACTGAAACCCAAAGACATGAGAAAATTCTAACAGAGGATGATGACAAAAATTTCCCTGTTCTCTCTATTTAAATTTATTTTTTTAAATGACTAGTGTTGAGGAAGCAGTTATTTATCCATTATACTTACGTGAACGTAACATGGTACTGATACACTGCTTCATTTTTGCATCTAATTGGGATGTGGTTTGATCCAATAGTTATAGGAGTTCCTTTTGTTCCAGCTTTGTTAACTGGCTCACTGAGAAGAAAATATATAGACAGAAAGATCATTTCTCCAAAGTTTACGCATGAAAATTTAAAAACACTTCTGTCAATGTTTTATAACTTGTCTTGCACTTGTAAAATGTTTCACTTGATCAGACAACAAAGGACTCTATACATCTAACATGCAGCTGTACTCTGTGAGCTGCACGACATTACCAGTATCCAATGTCCGGAGTCAAAACTTTGCTTTTGGTTGACAATAGCGTCTTTCAGTGAGTAACTTTTACTAAAACTCTCAATGTCTTAAGGCTCAAACAGCTGAGTGGCATTTAAAAGGAAGGGAACAAACGTCAAAGTAGTGAGTGATTTACATCTGATGGTGTCTCGGTTTGGTTTGCCACTGCCCCAAGACATAAAATCAAAAGAAAAAATTATACATACCGTATGACCTCCATTACCAGCTCCTTCTTTGCTGGTGCAACAGTTGAAATAGTAGCGGTATCTTTACTGGTGAGGACAGGGGCCATAGTCCCTTCAGAGTATTTGCATTTCATTAGACACATTGACTTGATATCCAAATGCATTTATAAAAAATAGGATTTTCTGTACATGACAAACAAGAAGGTACCATAGCTGCCTATGTATTGTGTTGCCAATGTAATTTTAAACAATTTCCCCAAACATTTGTGGGGTTACAATCTAACTAACTGAAGAAAACATTTTTTTTGCATCCCTGCTCAAATTGTCAACTACTTTGAAGTTTCATTACCTGTGTGCTGCGAGTGTTGAGCCGTTTCTGGCTCAGGTGTTGGAGAAATGGACTTGATCTGACCTGGAGGAAGAGGAGGAAGCAGAGCACATCCTCTTCCCATTCCAAGCTGTGGCATTGCCGCTCTTCCTACCCCCACCATCATCGGAGGGGACAAAGCTTGGCCATGGAAACTATGACAGGTGGAGGGGCGACAGAAGCCAACATTCAACACTGGTTTTATGTTGACAAAGCAGTTACTGTATAACTTAAAAAAGAGCATATTTCATTATAACAACAATAATAATGATAATACTACATTTATTTCATAAAGCACTTTTCAAGACACTCAGACGCTTTACAGCAAAGAAACAGGAATAAAAAGCAAGAAAAAACATGAAAATAAAAGTGCAATTGCATTTAGCAAAATGATCATTTAAAACATTAAAATTATTAAAAGCAGCTCTAAAAGGATGTGTTTTTATCAGTTTTTTAAACAGTGTTGGATCCCAGCATGTACATATTTCCCTGGGGAGTGAGTTCCAAAGTGTAGGGGCAGCAAGTGAGAAAGCTCGGTCCCCCCAGGTTCTGTACTTGGTCATGAAAGGAATGGAAAAAATACCAGTGTCAGAGGAGCGGAGATGACGGGAAGGTATATGGGGATGAAGGAGGTCACTCAGATAGGAGGGAGCCAGATTATTAGGGCTGCAACTAACGATTATTTCAGTAGTCGACCAATATGTTAATTATTTTTTCAATTAGTCACGATTAGTTCTGTCACTCCCACCATCTGTGCTTCCTGTTGACGCCGCTCTTTCTACAGGCCCCAGTGCATGTTTTACCCCACTGTCTTAATTTGCATCACACGATTTCCAGTCACAACACAAAATAATGTCAAGTAAATTAAACGAATGATTCCTGAACCAGTTGAATATGATATTTAAGCTCAATAGCTTACTCTTAATTCATTTTGATACATCCAAGCTCAGCTGTAATGTCATATCCAAATAATACAGAATCTGGCTCAAAAATAAAATAAAATATTTTCATTGTACGATTAAAGGTGCAAAACCCTGTTAAGACAATACTAAAAGACACTCTGGCTGAACACAGGGAACTGTAAACTTGCCTTCTGGCCATGTCTTGCAGTCACATGGTCAACTTCATTTTTATTAAACATTTTGAAGTAAGTGAATTCATACTTCAATTACACCAAAACAAAATGAAATTTGGCCCAAAAGGATACTAAATTAATTAATTAACCCTTCTAACTGTTTTAACCATCCAGGTGCTTTCATTTCAGTTGCTCATGCATGACTGTCATGCTGTATGCCAACTTTGCGTGGCTGACTGCAAATTTCACCCGTTTTGAAACTTTTACTTGAAATAAGGGCTGCACGATAAATTGTTAAAAAAAAATAAATCGCGATCTCACTTCTCACATACTCGTGATCTCATTTCTACACACGGCAATTCAGAAACATTCTATATGACGAGCTGCATCACAAACAAATGCTCCAATTTTCCTCCCGGATCTTTATGAGCGCCCCCAAACGCAGCACTGCTGCCGCATCCTCCCTTAACCCCCTGTGGAGGAAGTCCACCTGCAAGTCAGTGTTTGTAAAGACTCAAGAGTTTGCAGAGGAAAGTCTGCTCTCTGCGGTAATAATGGTTTAATAGAGACTAAAAGCCCAAGTGGTAGTGTCGAATCACCCAACCACCCGAATCAAACTCTTGACCCAAAACGGTTGGCATTTGACAGTGTGGAAGTATTTGGGATTTAAACAAGACGATGTAAACCAATGCTAGTTGTATTGTAAAGCGTGTATTACTCTGGTTGCAGCGCCGCTAGGCAACACCACAAATCTCTAATCACATTAAACGTCACCACAAAGTCTGGCACGACGAAGCTGTGCAAAAATATGACCCGGACATACACTGTACAACATGAGGGAATACGGAAAATAATAAACACTCGACAAACGGTAATCCATGCCCCCCGTTTCTATTTTACAAACGTAGCGCTCCCAGTCATGTTCAATAAGCAGCTCACTGTGGTCGAGGCAGAATTGCGGGACATCGCAGATTTTCCAGCTGCATCTGATTTATGGTCCAGTTGGACCATGGAGTTGTACTTGAGCCTGACAGGTCATTTTATAGCACCTGATTTCACTATCAAAAGCTGGTGCTTACAGACAACCCCCCTCCCCCCTTATGACCATACAGGTGAGGCCCTAGCACCAGGATTTAAAGTATGCCCTCTCATCTTGGAGTCCGAGGGAGGATAAACTGACCCGCAACACAATAAATAGTCAAAACATAGTAAAGGCCGTCTCCCTCAATGTTGTTATACTACTACTACTACTACTACTACTACTACTACTACTACTACTACTACTACTTTTAAAAAGCTAATCATATTTGATGATGTACCGAGTCACTTTCTTTTTTGTATTTTTTCCCTGTAGAGATGCAATGAAAGATTCAAGAGTTGAATGTTGTGGGCTCCTTCAGTCGTAGCTGGAAACGGAAGAAACATTTTGTGAAAAAAATATTAAAAAAATAAATCATGCCAAAGAATCGTGATCTCAATTCTGAGCAAAAAAATTTGTGATTCACATTTTTTACCAGAATTGTGCAGCCCTACTTGAAATATTCCCAACCTTGGGAAAGACGGGGTCTCATCTTGTTGTCACTGTTAGGGTTGCACCGCCATCAGGCTTGAATTGTTCTTTCTTTGGTTAAACGGTAGACCTTTGTTTGATGAGCCATACAGGATACTATTGCAGTAGTCAAGTCGGGATGTGAGAAGGACATGGTTAAGGGTTTCGGCGGCAGAAAATAGGAGATGGATGTAGACGGGCGATGTTCTTTAGGTGAAAAATGCTGTTCTGGAGATTTGGTTGACATGCTGCTTAAAGGAGAGGTTGTTGCCGAGGATGATACAGAGGTTGCGAACATGGAGGATGAGGGCACATAGGCGTTTGTCAATACTGAGACAGATGGTATCTGTGGTTTTGGGGCCAAAAATAATCATGTCGCTTTTATCACAGTTCAGTTTGAGGTAGTTGGCTTGCATCCAGGATTTTATTTCAGCTAGACAGTTATTGACAGCATAATGAGTTGAATGGATTATGGATCTGGTGGATAGGTCAAGTTGAATGTCGTCGGCATAACAGTGAAATTAGAAACCATGGTGACGGATGATGTTAATAAGGGGAAGCAAGAACAAAAGAGTAAAGGAAGTACAGAACCCTGGGGGACACCATGGGAAAGTGGGGCTATGGATGATGAGCAGGAATTGATATGCACAAACTCTTGGCGATTTGTAAGGTAGGATTTCAGCCATGTGAGTGCTGTTCAAGTGATGTTTTAGGGATTCCAGGCGGGAGAGGAGAATGGAATGATTAATTGTGTCCAATGCTACAAAGAGATCCAAAAGAATAAGGATGATCAGGACAAGGCCCAGGGCACGCCCCCCACCCCCATAGGCAGAGGGCCCGCACCGTCACCCGGGGGACCCGCCCCCCCCAGACGGCCGCCCAATGGGGGCCAGTCTGCACCCCAGTGCTCCAGCCGCGCACCCCAAGAACCCATCTCACCCATCCTCCTCCCCAACCCCCACACACCCTAAACACGTATACCCCACACACAACATACAAGACGCTTCTGGGTTTTCATTTGGCGAAGTTCTGTTGTGTACCAGGTGGGCTGAGTGGGAGATAATGATACAAAGTGCATCTTCAATTGATCATAGCCTACCTGCTGCCTCTACCCATGTCTCCAGGTTTACTGAAGCTCTCTGAAGTGCTCATAACAGCTAAAGGGGAACCCTGCAACTTTGCATCTCCCGAATCTCCAGCAGCTCCTCTTCCTAGAAGAAAAATAAAGTTATGTTGCAGCTTTCTAGTCCTTACATTTATGCATTTACCTACATTTGTGTGTTGTAAAATAAACTGTATACTTGGGCTTTCTCTCTCAAACTAGCTGTCAGCAGACATTCATTTTTATGTTAGTGATGCTGCAAATGCATTAGTAAACATTGTTGGACTCTAAGCAGCCTATTCGCTTGCTAGCTGTGAGAAATAAATGCTGAATTTATCAGCAGTTAACTGTGAGAGAAATCCAAAAAGTAAAAAAAACAAAAACAAATCTGTATTAGAGACTTTGACAGCAGTGACAAGACAACATGATGTCCTCCATAACTAATTCATAATAAATCTAGTTTCTGGGGCCAATCATGTGCCATTTGAAAACCTGACTAATCTTATTTAGTGGCTGCAGGATTTTCTCTGGGATTTTTTGAAACCATGGGGAGGTCCTTCTAAAACAAAGATATCATAATTCCGAAGGCATGGAGGCTTTTATTTTGCCGTGGTGGTGAGCCACGATCATTTAACATGTAGCGGAAACCCCAGGCTGGGATCAAATGCATTACTACTACACAGTGTTGTGCAAAACCACATTTACTAGATTTACAATGTTTTGGGGTGGCAGACGGGTCCTCAGAAACAGTTTTGTCTTCTACAGGGTCAATGGTCTATGGTTTCAAGAGGAGGCTCAAGACCCACCTTTTTAGCTTAGCTTTTAATTGAGTTTTTATTTATCTATTCAATCATTTTATATTCTTTTTTTTCTATGAAGTCCTTTATGTGTGTTCTTATTCTTGTTGCTCTTATTATCTGTTCTTATTGTTTTTAGGTTTATTTTTTTTATCTTAATATTTTAGTATATTTGTTTTAGGGGTGTCAACGTTTTCAGTTTTTTCTACACGTGTAACCAGGACTTCTAACCGACGTGTACACGGTTACACGTTGGAGATTTATGATCTTTTCCTGTCGCAGTTGCACTATATGACCACTAGAGGGTTCTGTCTCCATTCAAATAGCTCCTAATCCCATTAAACCAAAGCCAT
>JBBBVU010000021.1:20345836-20370575 GCA_037177055.1 Atherinosoma microstoma | reverse complement strand
AATGACAGAAGATAACACACATGCAAGAGTCTCTGAGCTGTAATACACACATGGAAACACTGGGGAGGTTTTTGTACGGAGGAGCTGGGACATGCAGCAGAAACACAGACAAGCTGAAATAATTATGTGTGAACAGATTCATCAGGTGTCTTGATGATGAAAGGAAGTGTTTGTAGTTTTTAGAGTCACCTCCGGAGAAAACAAAGAAAACAAATGTGATGCTGTTTTTCATTTTGTGTGGTGTATTTCTTTTCTTGGTGTTCTCACCATTATTCTCTGGCAGGTGAGTTAGAAAACCAACATGAAAACCAGGAATTTCATGTCTATCATATTTGCAGGAGTTTTCTTCTTCTTCTATCCTCTGCAGACGAGTTAATCACAGTAAAACTCAGTCTGAGGAGGTGAGACATGTCACATCTTATCTTTCTCTCTATCGGCAGGGACAGTAAAAGGGTATTTTTAGTGGCCGTGAACATGTTTGTATCCTCTGCAGACTTGCTTTGATTTTAATTATTAGTTATTCTGCAGGTGGATCTGGGAGTCAAAGGTGACTGAGACATTTATGGAGTGATGTTGTGGATAAAGGAACGGACCTGGCCTGTGTGCTGTCCATCGAACTGACGCTGTCAGGAAAACCAGCGATCTCTCTCCACAGTCACTTGTTAATGAATGAAATGGATGAAAAACAAGGTAAATTTTCCCCTGAGAGAAATGATAACATTAGGATGAGCTCTTCAAAATCTTAATATTTATCTTAAAATAACAAAATGTAATTCATCCAAAGTTATTTAAAAATCTGACAAAAGCATGACAGTTACTTTATTCTTGTATTTGAATGAACTGAACAGCAGAAAACATCACAAACGTTGATTTTGTTCGAATGTTTTGGCACTCAGATGTTTGTAAGAGTCCTCCGGAGCTTTCGCAGGATTTGTTCTTATACCTATAGCAAATCCAGGACACGAAGATTTTGGTGAATGCCACAATTTTTGTAAAATGCTTGGAAGTCTGATTGAAGAACAAATTTGTTGGTAAGAAGCGTTGGTGAACGAGGCCCGATGTATTCAGGTTTTTGTATCGCTGCCGTGCACACCTGCATCACTGTGCTTGCTGACAGCACAGAAATACAAGCCTTCGTCTTCTGGCACCAGATTGTTCACGGTGAAGGTCCCACTGGCAGCAACGGTCTTAGAGGCTGAGAATTTCTCATTCCTGAACTCTGGTTCAAAGTCCCGCTTGTTGCCTGTGGTTGTGAAGACCATCAGCTCCATGGTTTCTCCAGGCCGCTGTCTGTACCAGTACATCTGGAAGTAGGAATCTCCTTTGGTGTGGCTGCAGTTTATTGTTGCATCTTCACCCTGTTTCTTCCACATGATGGAGGTTTGGATGACATCACTAAAACCTGTGTTTAAAACAGTCATGGTTACTAAAATCATTATAGCTGCAAATGTAAATGTAATGTGACTCCTCACCTGATTCCCACAGTAGAGGGAGTAAGAACAGGAGACTCTGTTTGATGAGGATCATATCCATGTCCTGAGAAGATGCTATACAGTCTCGTCAGGTTAAAGGTAATGAAATGCTGAGGGGGTGTTGTCAAAGAATCTGAAGGGATCCTGTAAACCCTTCCTCAATCTAAAACGACATTTGAGGTGTAGGTTAAGTGTGAGAAGACGTCCCCTTCCTGTAGAGATACATGGCCTTTAGCTCAGTTACAATCTACAAAAGGAATTTCTATGTTTGTGGACATATCTGAGAAACTTTAGTAAAATCAGAAAATAATCCTTCCTGATCCGGAATATTATTTTTCCAGCTTCACAAATGTGATAATTTAGCTGTTTCGTTTCTGAGACTTTAAACTAAATATCTTTGACTTTTGAAGTCGTGTTGAGATTAAATCAGACACCATAGATTTTGCTTAAAACTCAGTTTTTGGTCATCGTTTTAACTCCTGGACGAGACATTTTTAGAATCTTTACTAAGAATTCTTTACTTTTAATAACACAAAGTATCTTTTAAATAAAATATGGTGCGTAGTGTGAGAGGAAGTCAGAATTGTTGATAAAAGTTTGGTTGAGTCTGTGGCTGGCAGCAGGTGTTCAGCAGCCTGATCTCATGTGTTTGTGTGTGTGTGTGTGTGTGTGTGTGTGTGTGTGTGTGTGTGTGTGTGTGTGTGTGTGTGTGTGTGTGTGTGTGAAACAGATAAAGGAACGTTTTGAAGGTTTTTGCTCTGACTTTTAGGGAATGTGCAGCACTGTGGCGCCTGGCAGCACAGAAATACACAGCACTGTCATTCAGCTTGAGATCAGAAATGGTGAGGCTTGACTGTTTACGGCCATCTCCATCGAAGCTGATTTTCTTTTTCACATCTTCTTCCTCATTTATAAATTCCAGGTTGAGATATCCCAGGAGCTTTAGAGCGTTGTGTTTGTCTTGTCTGTACCACAGGATAAGCTCATAATTTGGTATGTTGTGTGAACATTTAATCTCACTGTTCACGGTTTCACCAGCTTCCTTTAAGACGAACGGAGGAGTTTGGTGGACATCTTTGGTGTCAGAAGCACCTGAGAAGAAACAGACGAGATTTTAAATGCAAAAATGTTAACCTGGCATCGTCTTCCTCCTGAAGATTAATTTCTTTTCTTTTTTTTTTACCATTATTTCCAGGTAGATGAAAGAAGCAGAACATCCAGAGCATAAAGTTCATGTTAAAGAAGTTGAGTACTTGAGAAGGCATCACTATTACAAAGCTATGGCTGGGGGAAGGTTAACAGAGGTCTCTACATCTTTATCTTATAACAACAGACAGGAAGTTCTGCCTCCATTCAGGAAATGTATGTCATGTGTTGAAGTCTGTCGCCACCTGCTGGAGGTAAATGATTGTACTTTGCCTTTAATCAAGTCATAACTGCTGGACTGTGTTTGATTATTTCGGGCTTTTATCGTCTTAAGTAAAACAGTTTCAGACGGGAGTTGAAATCAATCAAACACTTCAATGGATCACAGAATATTTTCAGATTAAATTAGTTTCATGACCCCGATTACGATTAATTAGCGATTCTTTTACTATTGTTTTATTTTTAGCCCCCGTAGCTAACCGAAAGTTTTTGTAGTAAATGTTTTCATAATAGAAGAGCGGATATTGATTTTAAAAGAAGTGAAAGGAAGGACACACAGTTGAACCTTATCTGCCCATTTAATCAATATTTTAAAATCTATTTAAGAGAAATAATTAAAATGATCGACATGCACATGACTACATCGATTATTGGTTCTGAATGTCAGTTTTGATTGATTTTAAAATTAATTGCCCAGCTCTATAAATTATATATTATCTACACTGCACTGCAGACTGGCTTACATACAGATACTGTAAGTATAACTTAGATTCTTTTAAAAACAAAACATGATTAAGATGGTTCAGAATAACATATTGATAACTGTATGTACAATGTACAGTTGGTGTGACTTATTCAGTGGATATCTGTGATTTCCACTCAGCTGGACAATAACAGAACAATCCAACAGTAATACAGCACACAGCTGAGCATAAAAATAATTAGCAATATTCTTTTATTTTTGTGAAAAACCATTCTCCAAAGCAACAACCCAACCATACAGAGCCCACACCCTCCATGAACCTACAGCTTTCCATATTTCTCTTCATCAGTGTGTTTGGTCTCTTTACGTAAACAAACCTTTAAACTGAACTTGTTGGAGCTGCAGCTGCACAGAAATCTGATGGATTGGCACAAATAAATACACAAGCACCCACACTGATTATCTGCTGTGCTTTTTATTTTCTTAATTTCTATTAATTTCCTTTTTTTTTAATCAGCAACATGTTCTGTACATTCTTGGTCCACTAGATGGCACTGTTTCCATACTTTATCACAGGGAAGTCTGACAACTCCTCCATCCATCCTTTCTCTACATCAGCTTGTTCCAGTTCGGGGTCATTTATCCCTCTGCAGTTTGTGAGTCACATAAGATCACACTGGATTGAATATTCAGTCCTCTGAGCTGTTGGTTTACACAGACATATCAAAAATGTACATAGCTCACAGATGTGTGAGATTTCACAAACCAGTAATAAATTGCAGTGTTGCTGCGTGTGTGTATATGGCAGGGAACCCATTTTGAAGAGAACATTGTTTGGGGGGGGACCCTCACCCGACATGTACCGATACATGTAAATTCAAACTTAATGTATAATCAGCCATAAATCAGGTAAAGTATTTAATTCACTGTAAGTTTGATACAAATATCAGAAACAAAAATACCAACAAGGACTTTAAAAAAAATCCTATTATTTGATCTCAAATGTACGATGAAACATTTTTCCTTACAGCAGTCGGTTTAAAATATCTTTGTTAATATCTCTGATTGTTTTCTTTATTTCTCTGATAAATCTAGTCAAACTAGAATCTTAAAGACTTTTTATTAAAAGGAAAAAATCTCCAGGATGATCTGCTCGGCACGACAGTGAGCCTTTTATTGTCTGCTGCTTTATTTGGAGCAAACAAATCCATTTTTCTGTGTGAACTAAAATAAATAATTACTCATTTACACTGTAGGCATGTCCACTGTCTCCCCCAGACTCTTTATACCTAATTCTTACAAAATATAAACACAATGGTAACAAAATGCCTCAAAAACTATAATATATACAGTATAAACCATATAAATCTTCTCAAAATCAGAAATTTGTTGTGAAAAACACATCAAGTGAGGCTGAATAAGGGTAATGGGTCGGTGCGCCTACATCTTTGAAAACGAAATGATTAAAAACAAAAGAAAAATGAAAAACAATTCCTTGCATGCAACTAATAGTTGATGGTTTTGGTTCCAGATGGAGCAGCTCCAGAGAACAGCGAATCAGGAGTGAACGGCCCATTTCAGTTGAAAGTGTTGAATCCGGTGCTGTTGTGCAACGGGATGCCCTCTGCTCCTCTGAACTCCTCAGCAATGTCATCAAAAGTCCGGCCTTTTGTCTCCGGGAGGCGAATCCAAGTGAAGGTGAAGGCAATCAGAGCCACAACCATAAAAAGAAGGTAGACGTAAGCGCCGCAGATTTTCTAGTGAATGAGACGGACACAAGGACAATAAGATGAAAACATCTGTAAAAGACGTCTGAAGAAGGATTAAAAACAGAGAATTTGTTTCATTTTGTTCCCTGATCTTAACTTCAAGTTGGCTGCTGCTTCTTAAGCTCTGAAGCTGTTTCCCTGGATAACCATTAATTTCATTACACATTAGATGACTTCAGCCTGATTTAAAGGATTTATGTTCATCAAACATTAACTGTACAAGATTTATTTCTGTTTGACTATAAGCACATATGTCTTGTATACAATATTTTGGACAGATTTATTACTTGCATTTAACAGCAACGTCTCTCAGGCGTATTTGAGCCAGCAAAAGTCTGAAATCCACCTCTAGAGTTTCCCCAGAAGCCTAACCTGGTCATGCTGCATGCAGCGGGTCTGTAATGTGAACGCACCAGTAATGGAGGAAAGAGGAGAGCCAGAACAAACTTCCCTCCCCAGTTGAGCATGCTGGTGAAGGCCATGGCGATGGGTCTGCCTGGCTGGTCGAACAGCTCCGCGGCAATGAACCAGGAGATTGGGCCGGGGCCTAACTCGTACGCTGAGATCAGGCAGAAAACCAGCAGGACCTGCAGGATTCGCAGTTCTGGAACCAGGTGCTGTACAGTGGGTGCAAAAGTTACTGCAGGAGGAATCCATATGTTCTGTCTACAGATGGTTTTGTCATGCAACTGTTTTAGCATTTATCTTTGTCTGAAAGGTACACTGTAAGAATTACTGACATCTAACATGACTTCTAAGAAACAGTTTTGAATGGACGGTGGCCGTCAGTGGCCAAAATTCTTCCTGACTTCTGTGAGTGGATCCAGCGGTGACTGTACTACTGGTAACTATTTTTGGTTCCTTTTAAAGGCTACTTATCTAGTATCTATTGAACAAGCTCAGAGGGTTCTAACTTCACACACGCAGCTTTTTGTCTATTCAGAGACACCGTAGTAGAAATGGTGGCACAAATATGGCAGCTGTCATGTTTGTGGACTCATGGCAAGTAGGTATAAATGGATTATTTTAAAAGAATAAAAACCAACAGTTATTTTAGCAAAGTGATTTGATACCAGTAGATACAGTTTTTAATTATATTTGAAATTTTATAGTCATTGACCTTTGATTTTGTCACATAGCTGCACCTTTAAATAGCCCAAAAAAAGAGGCTCTTTTCATAAGTTGGATATCTTTTTTCTATTTCATTTAATTTATTTTCATTTATCTTATTTATCTATAAAGGGACAATATTGCACATTAATGAACATAATACACAAATGTAAATATGTTAGCCCAGCAGCTAATTTGTTTTCATGTACAAGACTTTTTTCAGCACAAATGAAGATAAACACACTAAAATGATCTTACCATGACAGAATCAACTACGGTCATGATTAAGTTACACACTGCTATGGAGATGAAACCAGTCAGCAGCAGCCTCCTCCTGCCTGCCCGCTCCATCAGGAAGAACTGTATGAGGAGGAAAATATTCACACCTAATCCCCTTTTTGGGTTATTCTACATAAGGATGTAACATCCCATCGATCTTTCAATAATTTCCCTCAAAGGGATAAATAAAGTATTTTTCATTCATTCATTTCATCTATGTTCACACATCAATTCAATGATCAATCCAAACTGGATTCATTTTTGTACTCACCGCTACCAAAGTGAAAGTGACGTTGACGGCTCCCACACCCAGAGTCAGATACTTGGCCTCGTCAAACTTGGCCTGGAACATTCTGGTGGAATAATTTATAATCTGGAAGTAAAAGGGAGGGATTACTCTCATCCCAGTAGGTTACTGGGGCATCTTTCTGGGCTCTTTAGGAATTCACTGACATACTGCTCCATTTCTGGGTTGGAGCTCAGAGTGCTGAGTGGAAGTGATGAGGTTGGATAATTTAGAGAACACTACAGAGCTGCAGCTGGTTTCCTTCCTGTTTTTCCCCACAGTAAACCAGCCATGTGAGGAACTCAGTGTTGCATCATAGAAAAGGTAACAGTGACTGACCGCATTGAATCCAGAGAGCTGACTTCCCAGGTTGACCACCAGGACAATGATGATTGGCTGCCTGTAGCTACGTTTCTTGAAGAAATCGTGGACGGTGACGCGGCTCTGAGTGTGCGCTGCCTCCTCTTTCATCTCTTCCAGCTCAGTGAACACCTTGTCGGCTCTGCCTCGCAGCCTCTGCAGGGCTGCAGGGTTAAAACAACATCTTCTTTCAAGGACTTATTCAAGTGTAATAATGCTGCCACGGCTCATTTATTAGAGTGCATTAAAGGTATTTGAATGTTTTTAATTCCTGCAGGTCCGTTATATCTCTTAACACATATAAACCAAAGTATTAAATTACTCTCTAATTAGATCTAAGTAGAATATTTGCCTATAATCAGCTGCTGGGTGATTTACCGTAGAACCAGTTTAACAATAAACGTACAAATGAATTATGAACCCAAGTGGGACCCACCAACTTCTGCTTTGCTTTCCTCTCCTCGGTTAATGAGCAGGTAGCGAGGGCTTTCCGGACAGAAAGGCAGAACCAGATACTGGGTCAGGGCTGGGATGAGAGACAGGGACAGCATCAAGGCCCAGTTGTGCTCTGTACCCAAAGCTGTCTCCAAACCAACCACCTGCAGCAAAAACAAGCACAGAGACTCTTTTTTTTACCAACGTTGTCTGTTTACATCTGAAGAAACGAATTTTACAAGATGTGGAAAGTGAAGATGACGACTTATCAGGACATAAACATCTTTGTTGGTCACTGAATGAGAAAAAAGTAGAAATTGCACAACTTTGGAGCCTTTATTGCATTTTATGTTCTCCTTCTAAACGTCACTTTGCCATGAACTGGAGGACGTGCATGAAAAGTAGTTGTGTATGTCCGTGCTCGTGCTCTGAACTAGATCAAGTTTGCAGAAAGTAAATACAACCATCAAAACAGAAGGTTGCCAGCGCCGTCCTCACCATTCCCACCAGGATGCCAGAGGCGAAGGACACCTGGTTGAGAGTAGCAAAGGCCCCTCTCAGATTGGTGGGAGATACTTCCTGGATGTAGAGGGGGTTAAGACTCATCACTAGACCACAGAAGAGACCAAACACCAACCGTCCCAGGATGAGAACCTCGAATGACTCGCTGGCTTTGGAGGAAAACATAATGCATGCTCCCACCACAGACAGAGCATTTACTATCAGGATGGAGTTACGCCTGCAGGTAGAAGAGAAACGAAGGTTAAAGACAATGAATGAGGTTCTACTCGTATTTCTGCCTCTCGTACTGTACCTGCCATAAGAATCTGCCAGGAATTTGACTCCCAGTGAGCCCAGTAAAGCTCCGAAGTCTTTAATACTGACAGAGAGTGACCACAGCAGAGTCAGGCTGTGATCTGGCATTGACTGGTTGTGTCTGGCTCTCCAGGTGTGGTTGAAAAACTCTTCGATGACCTAAAAGGAGAGACAATCTGCTTTAGTTTTACATGTAGCAAATAACTAAACGTGGCTCGCACTAATACAGACTGTGCTTCTGTTAAAGGAGTTTAATAGAAAAGAAACAAACTACTGTAAATATTGCACAAGCTATCAGATGTACGCTGCTTAAAGCTTGGAGGACCTGCCTCGGTTTGAGAGTCTAGTGGAGTCTAGCTGTGAAAAAGCGAAACTCTGCCAGCCAAAGAAGCCAAGTCTGGATCTAAACCAGAGACTTTCAGGGGACTGTTAACTTTATTCAGCGCTTTATCAAGGTTGTGTAATATTTGTTTGAAAGTCAGCCCAGTGTCCGCGTTCCCCTTCGTGTTGCTGATAAATGTGGTTGTAAGCTCACTATGAAATATCAGCCAGACTCTGGCAGCCACTATCTGATGTTTGGGGTCATGTTGTGTCTGAGTTTTATATTTTTGCTTTGATTGGAACTGTTTATGCTTTATTACAGATCTTTGTTCACTAAATACACCAAATCCCTTCTACTGCTAAACTGATTTATTTAGAGGGGAAAGAAGGAAATTATTCTATTATCGTTAGTGGAATTTTATGATAATGAGATAAGGTGTCAGAAACTGAGAGCATCATCCATCTTTCCAGCCTCTGTCTGTCCTGCTCACCTTGGCTGGAGCGTTGACATTACCGGTGTGGTAGCCAATCTGCAGCGAGCCAAGCACTGCCGCCAGGATGGAGGTCAGGAGTGTGGCTGTTAGATGGCTCTGAAACGGCAAAAGGTTTATGACATGTCTCACAGTAGATAAGTGCTAAAAGAAAGTTTTTTTTTTTCCATATGTAAGGATTGTAAGGGTTTATAAAACCAGGCATATTGAGAATGAAAAATAAAAAATCCTCATCTGACTCTTGCAGTGCCTTTCAAATGATATAAATGCATCTACAGATGAAAAACACAGCATATTCTGTTATTTATGGAACAAAATTTATTCCAAAATGTAGAAATAGTGAATGAAAACTAAGAAAATCCTCATTCAGTGGCTCGTAGAACCACTTTTAGTAACAGTAATTGCAATAATAACACTCTGTGATGTTATCTGCATCTTTACAATGTTGAGTTAGTTCATTAAATTTTGTGGACATTCATTTATTCCCCCAAACCTATGCACGACTCTCTCAACCAGGCTGAGGTCTGGACTTTGACAGGATCATTGCAACATCTTCATTCTCGTCTTTTTATTCATTCTGTTGTAGATTTACCCAAACTTTAGCCATCAGATTGATAGCCTCAGATTTGACTCTGGTATAGAGAAAAGATTAAAGTTGATTCATTGACTGTGAGGTGTGCACGTCCTGTGGCTCCAAAGCAAGCTGAAGTCATCATCTCTTTATCATCAAGCTGTTCTGAGGTAGATGTGTTGACATGCTGTACTTGCCTGTCATGAAAAACATCTCCACAGCTCCATAACTCTTGCTGCATGAACTTTAGCATTTAAATGCTAACTGAGGTCTGTAGAGCCTGAGATGTAGTTCTTGGGATTTTTGCAGTTTATCTGAGCATTGCATGGTCTGACCTTGGGCTGAACTTAAGTCTCCTGGGAAAATTGTTGTATGTTTTCCATTTGTGAATAATCTCTCTCACTAGGATGATGAACTCCAATTTGTTTGGGAATGACCTTATAACCCTTCCAAGATTGATGGGCAGCCAGCAATAACTGCTTCTCTAAGATCATCGTGGATGTCTTTCCTCCTTAGTATCGTGTTAACACACATCTGAACGCTCCAGACCAGCAAACCACCAAAAACTTCTGCTTTTATCGACGTGATCACACTAACTGATTAGTTCTGCATTGTTTGTTCAATAGGTAATGGCACAGTGTCATATGCTGTTATTCATCGGAGGTATTTATCTCATTTCAAAACCTGGTAAAGAATGCTTTGTTTTCGGTATTATGATAGATAAAGCCTTAAAACTTTTATCTGCACAATAAAGACGAAATAAAGAGCTGAAGCTAAATCAATGGTTATAAAATATACATACATTGCAGTCTCAACACACAAATGCTCAATGTTTAACACACACAAGTGAGTTGTAAAAGTATGAAGAAATGAGAGAAATATGCCTGTTTCTGTTTCATCTAGCCAAGTACTTGTGTTCTCTCTGTTTATACCATGTTAATTAAAAGCATTATAATGCAAACAAACCTCTCCTGATGCCATTTGTTTGAGTAAGATGAGGTATCACTCCTTTGGGGTGCAGGTGCATTTATTTTTTCCTGATATCAATTTTCTGTGAAACCAGAATAATGGCAGAATTACTGTATAGTATAAGAATATGAAAGGATTTGGTCTCCTGTATATCAGACTAAAATACTATACATATTCCACTCACCCTAATTTCAGGCGTCCTCCTTCTTTTAATAGATTTCCACCTGTAGAGTGTGAAGAGTGTGAAAGTTTACTTCTGTAATCAAACAGGCTCGTTACAGGTTACACCAGGTCTGAAGGATGCAAACTGTATATCAAAGAGTATATTACATATAGAAATGAAGATATTTTTGTCATATTCAAAGCAGCATTAAAAATATTAGATTTCCACCTAAAGATGATTCTTGCTCTTTTTAAGCCAACTTGCCTGAAATATGAACCGAAGGAGTTCGCTTGTTTAGTCCAGAAGCATAAATGCAAAGAAGTAAAAAGCCTGACCAACATCCAGACGACTAAAGCCTCATGCCTTCATCACCCGTCAGTATCTGCATCATCTGTTAATATATCCTCACCTCTGTCTCCAAGCGCTGTACATCGACTCCTTCTTCATCCCTGAGTTCCAGATATGACTGTGTACATTTTGAACAGACCGTCACTAGAAAGGATTCACCCACACATACTGGACCAGTGAGTCCAGCGATGAAGTCACACCCAGCTGGTGAATTTGGGGCAGACCTGCCAGAATGGTACCTGTGGGCCTCCTCCGGTTCTCATGGACCAGCTGATCACAATACTGGGTTCCAACTGAACGAGGATCTGTTTACCATCTGCAGGTCATTTTAACACATGCTTTATCTGTATGTGTGTGTGTGTGTGTGTGTTTGGGGGGAGGAGGGTCAGTGTTGTGTCCCTTGGAATTTAAAAGTAATTTCTAGAACTATCTTTCTAGGAGTGATGCCTTCCTGAATTCACCAACTGGACTGGGTAACCAACGAAAAATGAATATTTACAGGTGAGTACAGGATCGTATGCTGTAACCCAGTCATAATGTGTTTCACGCGCCGCTGAGTATTCTGGTGCATGAAGCAGTTTCAATAAAAATATGAATTGAAACTAAACCTCAGGATACTTTCATGCACATTGTAGGTGAAAAGTTGGCAGAGATTGTTTGAGATGTGTTCAAGCATGGTCTTTAAAGGCAACACCTCTCACACAATACTGTTACAATTCAGAGCCTCGAGGGCAGGCTATATCAAGACGTAGTGCAGACAGTTGAGGCAAAACAGATTCTTACCCAGTACATAGTGTGGTTCATAGTTATCAAGCCACCCATCCATGGTCTATACCTGTTTATTCCAATGCAAAATCACTATGATGCAACACAAGTGAGGTATTTTGCAAGAAGATTGTCTAAAATAAATGATTCCCTTCCTGATGAGTTTGTTGCAAAAGCTTTATGTTTTGTCTTCAACCATCTTCAACACTTTGTCAGGAGCCCTCTGCATCAGTTTCAAATGCACAAGGATGATCCAGAAGGATCGCTTTTGTCTATGCAAGGTTTCCAGATATCCCCATATTTAATGCCATACGTCAACTGCATGACAAAGTAATAGAGCTGTAGAGCATAGGAATTCATATGATTGGAAACAAAATAAAGGCAACACAAAGAGGTGGAAAACAGAGATCTTAAGGTTGGACTTGAGTCTTTATAAACTGGGTAAATGATGCATAAGTAGGACGACATCTTTTTATAACTCCTGTAGATTTTCTATTACTTTCACAACAATGAAACAGAATTTTGTGTGTGTTTGTTTCTGTTTTCCAAATGTACCCCTAAGTGGAATGTAGTAAATGTTGTGCCTTGTATTTATGTCTACAATGGATCCACATTCATGTCACCAGGCTGCATGTAACTCAAATCCATAAACTCCTCAGATGTTCCACATAAGGGCCGAAGAACAGGAAGAATAGTTAGCATCAGGGGGTCAAATGCATCATCCACCTGCAAGCTCTGTTCGTGCAGCTGAGTTCTTAATCAGGGTGTGGATATGCCTGTCTGGAATGTGACCTCTCACCCCTGAGTCCCGGCCTCCTGGCAGGCAACCCCCTGACCCGGCGCTCAGGCAGCTGGGCAGGTGCTCCTGTCGGCACAGAGGGCATCAGACACAAATGGTGAGCGATGTGCACCCCCCTCTAACACACACACACACACACACACACACACACACACACAGACAGACTCACATACCCCCACCCCACCATCCACCCACTTCTAATGTTTAGCTATCACACAAGCTAATGGCCCTCTCTAAATTACCTGTAATGGTGTTTCTGATCTGCTTCTAAGTGTTTCAATGCACACAAACATGTGGGAAATAGGAGGTTGTTGTATTATGTTCTCTCCATATAATCCCTGCAAATTTAGAATAAAAACTTGAGTCTTTAGGTCATTACAAGATTCAAAATGGATTTATTTGTTTTTAATCATGGCTTAGAACAATTTTCTCATCCATTGCAGCATCTTTATTATAGATTTTCATGTCAAACTTCTGGGTAATTAATAAGAATACTGATTTGAACTTCTTGGTATAGACAAATAGAAAAAAAATTGTTTTTATGTTTTACACTAAAATCTGTTCACCACACTATCAGATTATTTACACTAAATTAACCTTCTGCAGGTTAGATAACAAAGTTCTAAACCTCCCTGAAGCATCATGGAGCACCTGTACTGCCCACACGTCACTTTCAAAACCCATATTCCACCCTTCACCTATGAAACCCCTCCGGCAGCCCGCCTACCATCCACCCGAGCTTCAACAAATGAGCAAACACACACGCACACACATACATCTTTAAGCAGCTGCGTCATTATAAAACTCTTTTGAACTTCACACTGGAAGTCAAATGCCACATGTGTCAGTACAAGACAGATGTACTGCAGCTGCCTCTGGGCTCCGGTTTCATCTGTGATACCTCCCCACTTCCTTACCGGTACCCTCACCCCAAGTCTCCCACCCCCCATCAGGCAGTGGTGCACTGACAACATCCGTGCCTTTAAAGTCTCATCCCTAAATCAGATTCTCAGAACATTAAATCTAAACAAGTCTGTCTTCATTGCAACAAGAAATTCACTCCAAGATGTTTACAGTGTTGTCAAAATGGTCCCTGATCAATGGGAAACAGGAGACATGTGCTGTGATTTATTGAAACATGCAATGAAATAGAAATGGAAATAGAAGTCTCTTTCTTGTAATTTTCTTAAATAA
This sequence comes from Atherinosoma microstoma, assembly GCA_037177055.1. Classification (NCBI taxonomy): domain Eukaryota; kingdom Metazoa; phylum Chordata; class Actinopteri; order Atheriniformes; family Atherinidae; genus Atherinosoma; species Atherinosoma microstoma. The sequence goes on along the minus strand of JBBBVU010000021.1, from coordinate 20,356,578 downwards.
GAATAGTTCTTTGAGTTTCTTGAAGGACTTTCCAAACTTTGGATGTTGGCTGCCTTTTGCTCTAATCAGTCAAGATGATCCACATTGCTTCACTAATGTTGAGCTCTGGGCTCTGGTGAGGATCCATCCCTCCATCAGACCAGTTCCCACAGATTTTAGCCTCTTCTCTGTTTCTCTTCTTTAAAAAATACTTCTTGACAGCCACCCTTTTATGGAGATCAGTTATCACATGGCTTTAGTGACAGTAGATGAGTCAACTGAAGGTCCAGATGTATCCCTCAAGTCTTGCATCAGGTCTCTTCTTATAGAAATCACTATCAAATTATGCTTAATCGACTGTAGATAGTTTTTTTTTGGTCCTCCAATTGGTCCAGTTTTCCCAAATTTTTAGGGACTCACTGCACACCAAGTTTTAGCCGATAGTTCTTTGGGAATCAAATTATTAGTGATGTGTCTAAGAAGTGTGAACAATGTGTCTTTATGGCAGGCTGCGAGTAACAACGTGCCAAATTTTACTATCTAAAATTAGTTAGCTAGGCTATTTGTTATTACTTGGCTTGTATGAGCACTGACTGATGACAACAGATTGATAGTCTGTGAAGTGCCGTGAGACGACATTGTTGTGAATTAGCGCCGTACAAATAAAGCTGAATTGAATAGTTATTTGCTAGGCTGTTATACAAAGCTGGTTCATCCTTTGAGTTAGGTGCCTTTTTATGCTTTGAAAGGCCTTCAGAAAGTCTGTATAACTATTGCTCAAGACCACTTTAAAGTTTACAAGAAAGTCTGGTTATTTGGAAGTGAAATGTGAAAAAAAGAGGGATTGTGTTACCTTTTTTACACCACAGTGTACATTATTATAAGAACCTGCAGCCTGCAGTTCAGCACCTTGACCTTCAGGGGTCACTGTGAAACTCTCTCCCAGTCAGAACACTTACCCGCTGTTACAGCTCTAAATCCTCTTTGACCGTCCAGACTGAGCAGAGTTTAAACAGATGTGCTGTGAAACAATGTCAGGATTGCTTTTACCTATACTTTTTTTTCATAGCGCAGTTATCAAACACCCGGGTCAAATCCAGATCTCACCACGATGGCAAGGTGTTAAAGAAGAAATAACTGCCATGTTTGTTTCTCAGTTCTTCTGAATGTAGGGCATCAGCCTTTTTCTCATTATGGCTGCTATAAATTTGTTACACTTCAGGAGGGGAAACAACATGAGCTACCCCAAAGAGTGATACAACCCAGGTGTAAGTTCCCTCTGCATGCCAAAATGCACTTCATAAGCTTATGAAAAAAAGAAGAAGCCATTGTTGAGTCTTTTTTGTTGCAGGTTTATGCAGCTGGGATCTGCAGGAAGACTTGCATGCATGTTGTAGAGAAACAAACAGGCCAAACAGCAGCACTTCAAGCTATTTTATTGACAAACTTTATTTTGTTTCCATCAGATTTCATGAATAAGAAATATTTCAAAAACACACAAGATGGTCCTGATGAGTCTGCTGGGGCTGATTCATAAGACAATTTTAGCATTGCTCTGTCAGAGTGAGGGTCAGCTGGAGCCCTTTCTTCGCTACGCCCCCCCTCCTCCATCAGGATCTGCAGCGATAATCAGCCTATTAGGTTGTTTTATATCTTGTGTAGTGATCTGCAGCTCTGCAGCGTCTGGAAGCACTTCAGCAGGCACGCACCAGCTTTGTGCTCCAGCCTGAATTAAAACAGGCGTTCAGGAGAAAGACTTCTTCCCTCATTCTTGGCTTATATGTTCGATTCTAATTAGACATGACTGGACTTGTTATGAATTAAGCACCAGATACTGTATACATTCTTGACGGTGTGTAGTGATGAAGACAGAAACTGTAAAACACAAGCTGGAGTAATAAAATAACCACAGCACAGATAAAATAACCAGTCCTCACAGAAGATAAAATGCAGCCCGGTCTAAGCTTTTCAATGTTTTTGAATGAGCTACTGTAAGAGCCTAAGGTTTGACATAATGTAAACAGAGAAAAAAGTTTTTTTTAGTCTTTTTTTTTTTTTTTACATGAAGCCAGAATGACAGAGAGGTACATGGACATCCAAATGCCCCCGCAGTGAGGTTTAGTAAAACAAACAAACAAAGGTAATTGTACATATTTACAGCAGAAGCCTTTTTTGTCTCGTATTCATGAGCCACTTCAGTGACTCAAAACAAATACACAAGCATTCAGACCTCATTGCAAAAAGAGCACTCCTAATTTGAAACTTGATTGTTCCCAAATGTGAGGAAGAATTTTTTATTTCTACATTCCAAGGGTTTTTATTTTTTCTTCCGTGCTCATTTTTCCTATTAATCAGACACCCTTAAAGGCATTATTGAGGCCTTCCTGTCTTACATGAGGCAGTGGAGCTTCAGTAGGTGTCAAGTGTCTCACAGATGAATACCGACATTAGCTGTTGGAGGATCTTTCTTACATCTTCTTACAGTAAGTGGAGTAAACATTAATATGACAGCTGAAATTGGCTGATTCTAATGTTAACACCTTGCTCTATTATTGGCTGGGTTTAGTCGTCTGTGGCATCTGTTAATATCAGTTCTGCAACAACAAGAAAGTTTTTTCTGTTTTTTTAACATTATCAGTATTAGTTTGTGGCTCCTTTAGCTCTGTTCCAGTGGTTTCATCCAACTGCAAATAAGCTCTAATAAACCAAATGTATTCATCCCGAAAGTAACAAACACACTGAGCATGTGGAAGCTAAAAGACCAGGCGTATCATCATGATTGTCCTGCCCCCCCCCCCAAAGAAAAACCCCGTAGCCGATTGGTTTTAGTAGGAAATAGGACCTACAAATATATTTTAAGAACATGCAATCTCAAGCTTGATGCATCACCAATGCAACCAACAAAATACCTTCAATAATGTAGCATTTGTGTTTGTGAAGAGAACGTCCTCCCAAATGCCACCGCATTGTTCATGGAGAACATAACGGCCTATGTCGGGAAATACGTGACCTCTAGTGGTCGTGAGAAGAACTGCATGTGAATGGGAAAAATGGCATCCATGACATAACAGTAGCATTGTGAAAAGAATGTATTTGACCCCTAACCATGTAGTTTTCATATGTAAACTTAACCAAGCAATAAACCCAACTAGGTAAGAATTTACAGTTTTGCTGTAGCGTGTTCTGTTTTCCATGTTACCTAAGTTAAAAGCAAAATGGTGTCCATGAAGTTGATGGTCATGCTGTAGGAAAAATGTATTTTATCCCCAAGCATGATTGCTCTCTAACGCTAGCCAGTTCATGTTATTGATAATCCCAACCAGGAAGTTAGAGAGGAGGTCTAGTTGATTGTGAAGGAATGTAACTTTGCCTAATCCATTACATTTTCCTAAACCTAACATAGCATGTCTGAGTACTGCTCTAAGTTAAGTAGCTTTAGTGCCTAATCCTAACCAGGTTGTGTTGAATATACAACAAGAGAACTGAAATAAAAAGGTGTATGACTGAAACCAATTAAGTGAAAGCACTGTTGTCATATTTTGGTCTTTTACTGGAGTTACACGTTTGAAAGCACCACACATCTTGGGGTCGTCAGCATTCTCGTTTCCTCCCTTAAACTTCTTTGCGGTTTGTTAAAGTAAACACTACATAATTGTCTTTGCTTTGTTTCCAGTTTACATGCAATAGAATGTGTTAAAAATGCCTTTAAATATCATATTTCAGGGTACAAACAAAACAACCTTTGTGGCTGTTTGGATTGAAAACCTTTCTGAAGAGTTGGTGGAGACCAAAACAGAGCTAAAACACAAGTAGATGTTGGACTTGTGTCAGTTACATCTGTGAAGAAGCCAGTTATAAAGCAGTATTGTCAGGGCTGTGTGTCTCAGATTTCAGATTGTCAAAACCTTTTATTTGTTCACAAATTAAAACATGCTGCTTTAAATTTGATTCATTGTGCTGCCACAGATCTGTAAGCGGTTAGAAAAGTCTCACTGGTTGTAAAGATGAAATGGTCATGGCTACTACGAGGGCAGGAGAAGAAGAGGCATGGTAGTGAAAGCACCTTTGCACATTTTCAACTCACAAATTTTTACAGTTTTCTTCTTTTTTTTTCTGCTATGTTTATCAGTATTTTTGTTATGTTTTTGTTCGCCCAAAATGTATTTTTTCCAGCAAAAATAACTGCTTTGCATTGACTTTGTACCACAAAAAACACTTTAAAGTAACAACCCACGGCTAGTTTTCCCCAGTATAGCATTGTACATATCTTGGTGAAAAAAAAAAGAAAATAGGCAGGACACTTCAGAAACAAACATTGTTATTGTAAGCCTATATTCTTGCGTCAAGACGCCAATACATCTTTAAGGATTGATGCAGTGCAAGGAAGATTCATGCAGCTAATTCTGAGCGACAAATTGGTTGTAGTTTAATTCCAAAATACGTAAATTTGCATGTTCGCACTTACTCAACTCTTCTTTTTTAATTTTTAACGTCTTTATCGAGCAACATTTGGGCTTTTGAGATTTGCCACTGGCCTATGTGCTGCTATATTTAGCGGAGAGGGTCTTACTTTAATTTAATAGCCAGACACTGTTATCTGCGGACAAAACGACTCAAAACAGCAGACTGAACATACAGGGAGATGTGGTAACATACACATACATGCTCCTCCAGTGGTGAGCCTGTCAACTCTTTACAAATATATTCTTATCCTTACTTAGACATTTTCATTCACTTCAAGAGAAAAAAGAAAAGCATGTAAAAAAAAAAAAAAAAAAAAAAAAAGATAAAATGTCAAACATAGGGAGAAGAAAGTGCAAATATTTTGGCGCCGCTTCGTTTGCTTTTCTTCTTTTTCTGTTCATATTTTCGTTTAAAAACTCCGGAACCTCTTTATTTTTCTGCTCCATCTTTCTTTTTCCTGTCAGCAAGCGTACAGATGCCTTCCCTCTGTGCCCTCTGCTCTCGTCTCAGCTTCTCGATCCCTCTCGTCTCACACCAGACGACCTACTGTGACGGACAGAGACGCATAACAAGAAGGAAGAAGACAAAAGAAAATGTTTTCACTTGTTTTCACTCACACACAGAGAAAAAAAATGTAACTAATTTGAATGAACCAAATACACACACACAATACAAATGTATGTAACATATGACACGTGTAGTTTCTACAAATCCTACCAAAATATTTCACCAGCATTATTTCATAAAGAAAAGAAGCATTTACTAACATCACATATGAGCTGTTAGGCAGCTGTGCACCACCTTATACACAAGTTTGTGTACATGCACTATCACATGTGTTCCCATTATGGTGCAACCATGCGCTCTCTCAACAAGCCTCTGAAGTCGTGTTTTGTGCTGCAAGTCATGCCGAAACTGCCCGGGACAGTGTGCTGCTCACTCATCAATCAGACGAGTGGGTGAAGGGGTTGAGGGGGAGAGAAAGAGAGAAGAAGGGAGAAGGGAAGAAAGAGGGAGAGGCCTGAGAGAAAAGGAGATGGGTAAAGAGTTTAGATTGCTTACAGATGGCTGTCAAAGAGAAGCAGAGGTCCTCCTGAGCCCCGCTACAGCTCCACAATGTGTGAAGGTGTATGTGTGTTTGCATCTGTGGGATTCTGTTCAGTTTGGTTTGCATCTAAAACTAGGTTATGTTAGTTTTAGTGGTTTTCTATCTGTATGGGGTTGCATATGCAGCGTGGGCTGGGGGTGGGGACGTGCAGGTGTCAGTGCTGGTCGTGTTAGCAGTGGAATAAAAATCCAGCTGATTTTGATCTGGAAAGATCAAAGATAAAATGAATCAAGACAGATGCTGTCGTCTACATAACTGGACATGTCGTGTAGATCTGAAGCTACACTGATGTGTTCTGCACTATCATTTCTTTATATTTACAGAAATACTTTGTACTTTTACAGATACTAATTGGTTTAATTCAAGTCATAACTCGTTTTTACTTTTTATGATACTCCATGGTTATTTATACAGAATAAAGATCAGAAGATGTGACTGTAGTTGGCTCTGATGTTAAGGCTCCGAAAATGTCCAAAATGGTCACGTCAAATTTCTGAGGGACATGAATGTGTCTAGTTAACAATAACTCGTGTTGTTAACGGAAACATATTTTCCCCTTTGTTTACAAGTGTACAAAAATACCTGAGGTCTTCATGAAATGTGTGTGACATACTTTGGTCAAAGCCACACAGAAAGCCAACGCACATTCCACTTCATCCCTCTCATCCACAGGCTCGGCCTCTCTTGAGATGAGTAGTACTCAATTATACATTATCACCACAGGACAGAGCATATTATAAATAGTCTGAGAGCTCACACTAGCACACACCAAACTGACTCTCACTCATATTTCACTAATCTGCAAGTCAACCACAGACAGTTGGAACTGATCCCTGTTCTGGGCACAATGACAAGCCATGTACTGAACTGGTCCAGGCTGGTCCAACACTGCACCACAGTGAAAACAAAGACCTATGTTTGTTTTTATGATGGTGGAATATCATTGCAATTAATAACTAATGCAAAATCCGAACTTCCAGCTACCACCTAGGTAAAAAATAATGAATGCCAAATAGAAGTTCAATGTCCTTATTGGGATATAAAACAAACCGCTGATGGAGCATTATTAGCTCATTTATTTCTTAACTTAAACCTTTGGTTGGTAATCCTGTTCAGAAACACTTTTTGTTATACTGGGTGAAATGGTCCTTTAATCCTGAGAGCAGTCAATACATTATGTATTCATAAAAAGGAACGAAAAAAGTCAGACCTCTGTGAGAGCTGCAGACTTGAAGAAACTCTGACCAATCCCTGCCATTCCAGGAAGCGCCACTTTCAAATCTTGCTTGCTCTCCGACATTACCAACTCTAGCTTTAAGTGACATACTGATGAGAATTTGCTGTTCAAAACAAAAAGCAAGAGCAAAACAGTTGCAAACTCCCACTGCCAAGGTGAAGTGAAGGCAGCATTATTTGAAATTGGGTGGATATAAAGAGGAGGTTGCTGGATATTTCTATTCTCAGCCGGGAATGTGACGTAAAAAGTCTTGGAACATCAAAAACTGTTCAGCGAATGAGTGTTTCCCAGACGTACGGGATCACAAACAAAGTTCCAGGGTTGTTGAATTCTTGTATTGTGACTTCAAACACACCGATATAAGCACCCAGGCATAGAAAAAGTGGGTGTTTTTTTATCATAAATTTCTGTTAAGACTTGTTATGTACAAAGAAAAAATCATCAATATTATACAGTCCAGGCTCTGGAGACCATAAAAACCTCAATATTATTGATGTTAATCCTTCAAGTCATTGCGTAGAAGGTTTAGTTTGGCTCATATTATTGAATTGTGAGACACTGGCATCCATTGACAACCCGCTGAGCAAAAATCTGATATCAATATAAATAAGAATACAACATAAGGAAATCATGGAGAGATTTTTTAATGTTATGATAGTCCTGAAATGCGGACCAGCTGTCTCTGCAGTTTGGGAGCACATGTTAATGGGTTTTTAAGTAGAATTTTGTCAGTAGTAGGATTTTGTGTCATAAAGTATTTGGCTTGGCAACATCAGCGACATGTTATACTTGCAGAATAAGCAGTGCAACAATATTTCCTGATACCTCTTTCCACTGAGCTCAGATAAATGTCTCTGTTGTTCAGAGCTGAGCGACAGTAGTGCTGATGAATTGGCTTTGCAATTACCAGGCTCCAGAGCAGCGAACGGTCCTCTTTCCTCTCTTCTCAGTCACTGAGGATACTGTCTGTGGCATTAACAACACAAAGCTCCCCGGCCTCTCGCTGGACACCTTGGCCCCACTTGTGATAAAGAACTGAAAGCAGATCCTGTCTGGTGGTGAATCGCCTCAACTCACCTGGGACCCACCAATAAAGACATTTGGATCAAGAGCTGGGAATCATGGTATACTTGTATATGGCAACAGGGGGAAAGGGGCCGGGCTAGGAGTATGGATACACAGGCTGAGTTCAGTGTCATCTGTGGAAAACAGCCAATGAAAAAAGAATTTTTGCACCAAGATCTTCACTTGAATGTCAAGTCATGATGTTAGGAAAGAAATGTTCACCTAACTGTCACAACCCTCTCTGATGACCTCTGTTTCTTTCAGTCCAGCAGTGTGTCAAACTGATGTCACAGTAATTAAAACACAAGTGGTGTGGAGTAATTACTGTTGGCTCGAAAAGGACAGGACTCCGGGCTCCCTAATGGTCCTGGAGCCCTGCTGCCAGGCCTGCTTAATAAAGCCCTCCTTTCATAGCCGTCCAATGATGGACACAGTCAGGATAAACAGGAGGGGAACACAGGAGAGCAGAAAAGAAGACGAGAGGAAGAGTGGAGACTCTGACATTAAACAGGAGACATGACACACAAAGCATGAAGCTGTGTGCTAGTCTGTTTCTGTCAGTACAAGCCTTGTCAACAGAACAGCAGAGGAACTTATAGAAGGCTTCTGTCAGGTGAACTAAACCTCTAAAGGCCTTTGCTGAAGAGATGGCTGCACTCATTTCCATCCCAATTACCAGTTCTTACAGACAATAGACTGGTTTATCTATACGACCACATACTTTTAGATTAAAACTCCACGGAAATGCAAAAGCAGACTAACTAACTCCACATTCAGGTGTGTGTTAGCATAATGCCAAGGAGGAAAGACATCAGCAGTGATCTTAGAGGAGTAATTCTTGCTGCCCATCAATCCGGGATGGGTTATGGGACCGTTTTCAAAATATATAGAGTCCACGTTATGCAATGAGAAAGATTATTCACAAGAGGAAAATATCACCAATCTTCCCAACAGTGGACATCCCAGCATTTTCATCCCAAGATCAGACCATGCAATGATCAAAGGAAAAAAATCTAACCCAAGCATTGCTCAGTTAGCATGTTAAATATTCATGATGGTACATTTGGAAAGAGACCGAACAAGAACGGCTTGTTTAGAAGGGTTGCAGGAGAAAGCTTCCTTTCTTTTTAGAAAGGACTTGGCTGCATGACTTAGATCTGCTGAGTTGCATCCAAACCAACCACAAGACTTCTGGAAAAATGCCATTCGCACAGATGAGACCAAAGTCGAGATTTCTGTCCATAATGTGCGGCAGGATGTCAGGAGACAACCAAACACAGCCTATCAGCACTAACACCTCATGACAATTAAAAAGCACGGTGGTGGACGGATACTTCTTTGGTACTTGGTTTGGTACTTCTTTAGTACACTTTTCTGTATACTAAAGTACTTTTAGAGTCAAGTGTGAGGCCATCTGTCTGATAGCTAAAGACGGCCAAAGTTGAGCAACAGGACAAAGATCTCCATCACACCAACAAGAAAATTATCCAAATGTTGGAACGACCCAATTAAAGTCCAGACTTGCCGGCAATATCAGAATTAAAAAAAGGGTTTACTTTACTTTTATCTCAGTTCAATCTCATCTAAATATGGTCACTTTTAGCTATAAATATAGACCAGGATATCAACATCCAAATGCTGAAATCAAATCTTCAATAGATGATGCCACAGGGCCACTGTAATGACATCCACATGTGTTATTTTTACTGTAAGGTGTGTGAAATGGAGTCTGTTTTGTCAGGAAATTAAACTCCCAAAGTTCACCGAAACAACTTTATAGTAAAAGTGAACTTTCTATTTATTCGCTCATACAGTGAATGATACAAACATTTCCAGAGGTCATCTTTGTCTTCGTCAGTGGTCTGATGGTAAGACGGGTCTTTAAAGTAAATTGTTGGCTCTGTAATAAGATTTCCAGTTTCTTACTCAAATGAATGCCACCGTCTCCAGCACCTCCACAGATGTTTTCCTTTGCTGTTGCCAGCGTGTCGAGAGTGATAAGTCTCATACAGATGTGCTCCACTCTGCCCTAAATGCTCACTATCTGTCATCAAAAAGCATGTACGGTAAACTGTAAATATATCCAACAACACAACAGTGACCATCCAGATTTGCGACGAGGCACGATAAGATTCAATGCCTGGCATTGGCAGCTTGACTTAAAGAGATCCAGCCCATTAAATAACAGCAGGGCATACCTGAACACAATAGCTGTCTATCTTAGTCAAAGAAGAATGAAGCCATATGTTCCGACAGGCTCCGGCCTCTTTCAAGAAGGCTTTCTGTCTCTCCTTTTCTCTTTTTATAACTCACTCTCTCCACAACCTTCACTAGCTCAATGTGTCTGAGTGGCACCATAAGGAGCCACATAAAGCTGTCAGGACATTTACCTCCTGCTCTTAAGCATGAAGGTGATAGACTCAGTGGCTATAGCAGAAACAGGCAGCCGAGCCTCCTCCTCTGCTCCTCCAACACCGGCGCTGTTTGTCCTGGCAGCCGTGCCCCGTGTCCGAAAACCCTGACGTTACACTCGCTCAGAAGCACAGGCACTGCAGGACAGAGCCAGGGTAAACGCATGACCTCAGTGCTATGTGGCGCTGAACCGACCCAGCCAGCAGCACCAGGGGGACCACTAATCACTCAATGGGGGGGGGATCCCAACAGAGTGAACAACAGAGAAACTGAGAGGACGAGGAGACAAAACATCGGGAATCAAGCCAGACGAAAAAGATGCGACCAACAAAACTCCAATTTCTTGATAATGTTTGTTGGGTCTTGGTGTTGGTGGTGTGTCACCCCTGTTGGGATCCAGCCAATGACTGTAAAATGAATGGACAGACCATCCGGGAGGTTTGTGAAGAGCTGAAAAGAAGCTCATTGGGAGGTTCC
>JBBBVU010000021.1:20295299-20345736 GCA_037177055.1 Atherinosoma microstoma | reverse complement strand
GGATCTGCTCTGTTTTGCAGCCAGCACCTAGTGGAGGAGGGGGGAACTGCAGCCTCTAGTGGAGGAGGGGGGAACTGTAGCCTCTAGTGGAGGAGGGGGGGACTGCAATTTTTGGCACTTCCGCATAGGCTTCTCATTTCTAAGCTGGAGGTTGCCCCTTGGATCCAGCTCAAATTTTAAGCAGGACAAGATTTAGAAGCGTCAAAAAGTCTGAAATGCTTCATCTCAGAACGGTTCATAATCTCTCAATTACAAAGACAAAAAAAAAAGTTGGATTTCAGTTTTCCAAAAGCTCTCCTTGGTTAGACTGTATATGGTAATTAACATAATGAAGGAAACACTATCAGACTTATTTGGCTTCTCTCTCTCTTTCATTTATGTTGATTCCCTTTTATGAAGACAAAACCAAAAAAGTCTCTTAGGATACACACTATCAGTCCAGGAAGAGGAGTGAAACAGTAGTAGAAACTCTCACTCTGAACCGAAGTGGGGAAAAAGTTTGACTGATTTCACACAGCTTGTTAGATATGGAACATTTATAACTCTTATAGCCTCATAGAGTCCACATATACATGAGTAATTTATGAATTAAGCTTTTAATTTATCAGATTTTTCCATATTATCTATCAACAGTATTTGGTCAATGACGACAAACAAAGGAAACTCTTTTCAACCTTTTTCCTACGTTGTCATGGAGACAGAAAAACTGAATACATGTTTAGCAATGTCATGGTGTGTTTTTGGCTCAGGTGGTAGAGCAGCTCGTCCAATGAATTGAAGGTTGGTGGTTCAAATCCTGCTCCCCCCTCTAGTCAACTGTCATTGTGTCCTTGGGCAAAACACGTCAGTGTTTGCATCACTGGTGTACTCAATTGTAAGTTGCTTTGGATGAAGGTGTCCGCTAATTGATTGTAGAATACAGTTGCTCATAAATAGATTTTTGTGCAACATCATTACAGACGTGCATATGCAACCAATGGAAAAAATGACTGTGGTCGAACACAGCTTGTTAGATCTGTAACAGTGGGCAGAAAGCACCACTCATCTCAGTTTGCTCCAAAACGCAGTTAACTTTATCATTTGGCTGGTAAAAGAGTACACTGAGGGTCCTCTGAGTCTCTGCAGTGCTCATTTTGTGTGACCAACAGTTTGGTCCCATGGCACAACACATATTTTATGCACCATCATTTTTTCCTTTGTAAAAACCCTCTATGAGTTTGTCAACGATGTGCTTCAGCTTATACAGTTACCAGGATAAAACAGATGGCATTATTACTGTAGCTTGCTTATATGAATAAATCCATAATCATGAACTGCTCGTAATTTCATTACATTTCTAAAGTGACAATTTAGGGGACATGAATCAAATATGATGAGAAAATCCCAGACTGACAATTAATGGTTAGAAGTGTCTTGTACAGCAGCTATCATCCCTGCACCCCCTTTCAGCTAGTTCAGACAGGCAACCCGAGTTGCTCTGCTGCTTCCCATGTGATCGTCTTCACACTCTACATGTCCCACATCAAGTGTACGCATCCAATCTGTGCCGATCATCTAAGCCTCATAGTTCTCATCTTCCCCACTGCTTCTCTACATAACAATGCTGAATGCTTAGTTTTTTCAGCCCCTCCACCACCCCAGCATCCACCTGTAGGCTCCAGGTTAGAATTTCTCTCATCACTTCAATATCTAATTGAGAAAACATCAAGCTCAAGGAGAGATGGGATCAGAGCCTGATGCCAAACTTCAGTCATACTCCTGTCATAAGCATTTGCATGAGTTGTCTAAGTGAAATGCAAGTAAATAAGATCTATGAATGACCCGCCACCAACAGGACTGGTTTTGGATGAGATCTGGACAGAACTCTTGTTAGTTTGGCAATATTTCTGCAGCAAAATGATTAGAAAATCTTTATATGTTAAGGCCATCTCTGTTATCTTTGGTTGAGCGGCTTCCCACACATAGACAACTGCGATGAGATCACTTGTCCGTCTTGTAAAAAATATTGTGCACACCTTGTACACTGTTTGTATTTGGCAGGTCAGGGGAGATAAGGTATTCAGTGTGCGGCTCCAGGATTATAATGCCATGTGGTTGAAAAATAGTACGGCAAATATGCGGAGCAGTCAATCAATTCTGACCCTATTTATCATATCATTGCCTGTCACTGAAGAACTTTGTTCTCCCGGTTGCTGTTTGCGTTACTATAGGGATGGAGGGGGTGCTGTGTCAGCAGAACGTTTTCTGAAGAACAAATCAGGAAAAACAGTTTGTTAAAGCACTGGTAGACTAATGGATGTTACTGGTATTTACTACTCCAGACTGACACACTCATGTGTGTGTTCCAGTCTGTGTGTTAATGGATTATACAATAAGCAAACTACAGAGCTCAAAGCCAGAAGGAGGGTTAGTGATAGCGTATTAGTTTGCCTTACTGAACAAATTTGTCCCTTGCCTTGTCCCTTGGTTGCCACTTGTCGTTGAGCCACCTGCAAAAGTGAATAAACAACAAAAATTTAACTTAATAGATGTGGTGTTCTTTATTCCGTATGGAGGGCCAAACCTGCCATAATCAGAAATAAATAAACAAAATAAAGAGGAAATAAATAATAAAATATGTATTTTTTTTACATTTCTTTTTCATTTATACATTATTGACAATTTCTTTTTACCTATTTTATTTTTATTCCCAAATGTATATTTATTACCACAAAAATGTTTTATTTTTACATTTGTTTTTTCATTTATTTTATCTTTAATAAAAAACAAATGTGAAATGATACAATTTTGGTGGGAATAAAAATAAATGTGGGAATTAAAGTAAAGTTGGTAAAAAAAATTTGATGGATAAATGAACGGAAAATGTAAAAAAGACACATCTAATCATTTATTTCCTCAGTTGTTTATGGATTTATTCCTGATTATGGCAGGTTTGGCCCTCCATTGTGTGTCTGTAAGAATATTCATTTATCATTCTGTGCAAAAAAAGAGCATATTATATGCTAACATTGATATTAATCAGTAACTTCTCTTCACCGTTGGTTGTTTGTATTAAACTTAGTCAAAGTCCATCACTGTTAGAGACTGAGAATTATTAATGACTCCTGTAAAGACTATAAGTGTTTATAGTTTTCCAGCCTAGACTGTGTCTAGGATTTGCTCATATATCAGTCTGAATAAATATTAAACCTCAATAGATGAATAGAAAATTAATGAAAACTAGAATTTTAAAACATTTTTGTTGTGTTAAAGTCAAGCTTCAATTTCCAATTATGTGAAATTTGCACAGATGAAAAACAACATCTCTGCATCTGTCCAGCTACTAAAGGAGACTAGAGAGTCCATGTGCAGATTTTAATAGCTGGCCTGAGATCCATGCAAGGGTCTTGACACCACTAAACACCTATCAACTCCCCAGCTTCCTCTCTCACCCTCCTTGCTGACGCCCAGACAGCCTTTCAGCTCCTGCAGGGAAATAGCCCTGTCCTTATTCAGGTCACAGTAGTCGGTGAACTTGCGTGCACATTTCTTAGGTTTGGCTTTCTTCTTCAGGAACTTCTTGAAAGGTTTTAGTTCCTTCTTGGTGATGTCATGGCTACCGTTGTTGTCCAGCTGGGCGAAGTACCAGTGCACCACCCTCTCCTCCAGATTGTGACTGGGGTCAGGTTCAGCAAACCTGGTGAGGGTCATAAGAACAAATATAACCAACATACATTGATAGAAACAAAATGCAGAATAAAGCAGGCATACAGATTCACGATTAGCTCTGACAGAACTTCATATTCATGAGAATAAATGTAGCCAATGTCCAATCATCTTCGTCAGTGACATCATCTCTTACCTCCCGCCACCAGAGGGGGCTCGTGAGGTTACGGCTTGCACCATGTCTGTGGTGAGAGCGTCTAATAAGCTTGTAATGAATTCCGTTTTCTTCCCCTCTGGGCAGCCTGGTACAAATCAAAGACAAAATAAAAATACATCAAAATTACCTTCCACCACCAATTTGGGCCATTACGGCGCAGTGAAGTTGAAGCGCCTCTAAAGCCTCGACACCAGTGAATCAGCATGACAAATGACAAACAGAGAAAAGTCTGTTACATGCTCAAAGAATGCATGCGATCCCTGTCCAGGGCTTCAAGACAAAGTGTGCTAGTTACACGACCAACGGCCCTGTGAAGGAGAATTATTACTGTACCAGCATACTTTTTAATGGAGGTGATAGTTTGGCTGTTTTGTAGGACTTCAGAAAAACACATCCGAGGCACATGGCGTGAGGGTGGACAGAAGTGTGCTGTGATGAGAGAGCTTTGTTGAGCAGGGCAGACCCGTTAACTTTTATGACACAATTTTGAACACCTTGGGTAGCTCTTTTTAATTGTCCAGATGTATGCTTTTAATGGCACGCTAAACCAGTGCAAATTTTTCCCTCCTAATTGTGTCTCTTAAAGGGAAACTTCAAACGCAGCTGCATAGTAAACTGATCTTCTCATTTTGCCTTTTTTTTCCCGAGTCTTTTCTCTCTTTCTCTTGAGCTTTCTCATCAATCCCCTCCTTCCCCTCCTCTGAGGGTTTGTGGCCTCCTTGTCCTCTGTGCCGTTACCGTCTTTTCTTTCTCTTTGAGCAAGCTCAGGGCGCTCTGTGAAAGGTGGTCCGCTACCCCACCAGGTGAATCCAATTAGCATTTCCTACAACACGACAAGCTTGAAGAGGCACCGCCTTGCTGTGCCTTAATCCAAGTGTTAAATTAGGGTGTTAGCGCAAACTGTTATGTTGTATGAAACCTATGTGGCGAGGTGTCGAGGATAAAGTGTGGTGTAGGACCTCTGGCAGCTTCAAACAAGCTCTGGGTTGGCTGTTTGAATTTGTGAAGACTTCAAAACCCAGTTTGATACAGACTTCGCTGTTCAAAGGGATATTTCAGTGTTTTTTGTTGTATTATTTTTTAAGTGGGGCTGCGCCATGTACAGTCAGAGCAGTCTCAATTCAAGAATCAAAAACAAATCAAATCAATGAATAATCAAATGAACTTTTCTCCTCCTCAAACAACTCAAACCGGAAAAATTTCCTAATAGCTTGAGTGAGGGCAATATTGTGGGCTTTTGGACACAATCACGTCTGCATCAGTCAGTTTTTCACTTTGCTATTGTTTGATTAGCTGCAGAGCGTCTGTGTTGTCTAGTGTGCTGCCATATCATCCAGGAAACATGGACCATGTCTGATGCAATAGTGATGCAGTGCAAAAATCCACAAAATGGTCTTTGCATGAATCACGTTTGTGAGGTTTGAGTTTACATGGCCAAAAATGTAATTTTTTCACAGCTCTTATTGGTAGTTGCTGTTCCTGACAGAGGTTGTATTGTGACACTTTGTGTACAGTAAGATCGGACCTGTAGCTGCATGCTGTTAATAGACTACCCTCTTAAGCATTCTTTACTCCCCCTCCCTTGATGGGATGGCCATGAAATATTGAGCTTTGTTGTGGCGGTTCAGAACATCCTTCTACAGTACATAAAAATATCTTCAACACCCCCAGCGGGCCCCCCACAGCCTCACCGCCACACCCTTTCAACACTCACACCTTCCATAAAACATGCCACACATCTGCTGCACAGTCAGGAGTATGCTTGACTCTGTAAACTCACCAGATGGGGAATTAAATAAGAGTTACAATGCAGCCTTAAATGATGGGGAAACAGTGGGGAAACAAAAGTAAGTGAGCAGTAACAACAGCAGAGGAGTAGGTTACAACCTCTGGCTTAGAGGAGATCTTTGTTGCCAGGACATTCTCAGTTATCTGCAATAGCTACTCCAGGTTTATGCATTTATAAGCTTCTTCTTAGTCCACAAGGTTTTCTTAGTTTGTGTCAAAGTACAACATTTACAGGCTGGACTCAAGTAGCTTTTAAACTCAGGATGTTCGCAGGATATAAAGCAGGCATCTTATCCACCATTACTTGTAGTTGTCTACTAGCTCCTTTTATAGCATCCTCATATCAGAGCTAAGTAAATAGTTATATATAAAACATCCAGCATGAAAATATACTAGATTTCTAGATAAAAATGTACAAAAAAATGAATGAAGGAAACCTGTAAGGTCTCTGCCTTGGAATGGGTCCTCTACTTCAGTGACACGCGTCCCGTTACACTCCGGCATCTGGTACCTGAAGCAGAGAGACAAAGAAGAGGCTGCATGAGGCGTCAAAGAGCATGTCGTCCATACTGACAAGTTAGCAGAATCTATCGCCTAACCCAATATCTTGAACTAAAAACTTGAACAAAAAAAGAAAACACCTGAATCGTTTCAGAGGAGCCTGAAGTGGAGCACGAAACCAGGTGATGTAACTTTGTCTCTCTTCATTATAAAAACACACAGGCTATGATGCATTTTAGACCATGCCATTAGTACACACAGAAACAAGTTCTGACATCTTAAATGTACAATACAGCCTCAAGTCTTCAATCTGTGTATGAAGAATTATTGAAGGTGATTAATCTCTCTTTTTATAAACGCTGACTGAATAAATAAACTTGATGTGCACGAAGCCATGACAAACTGTTTGGCATTAGGCATGGCGTGACTCGTTTTCTCCTGGCTATTGTGACCGTGATTCTAGATTGCAATGGGGAAAGAATAAAGCATGTGTGTCTCATTTGGTTTTTTCTTTTTAAAGCAACAGCAAGTTGTCATTTCTTTTTTCACAGTCTGCACAGGCCCTGGTCCAAGATGGGATCCCTGATGCATGACTCTGCAGATTGCCGTCCGGAGGAAAGAAACTAAAGTTAAAGAAAGTAAAACTCATTTTTTATGTGGCCAAATAATTGCCTCAAGATTTTCATTCAATATCTTTGAAATGCAGATGAAGATTTTTAGCCTGCGAGGGTTTTGCTTTAGTGCATGGGATCAATTTTAGGATGTCAATTATTTTCATTTTATTTGCAGTCGACTGAAAGAAAATCATTTGAAATTCAAGCTATTGTTCATTGAAACATAACACAATGGTTTCCACTTGAACAAAGGTCTGTTTCTTCATCTTGTTAAGCATAGAGAATCTTTCTGAAAACAAATGTTTGAAGTTTAACATTCATGTTCTCAATACAAAATGAAGAAAAACTATAACCAAAAAGCATCATAATTTAACATATTTCTGGGTTGGAGATCTCTCTGACATGAACCTCAAACAAAAAGAAAAAAAAAAAAGAAGAAAACTTCATGTCCCCACCATTTCCCGAAAGCAAAGTAAACAGTAGCGGCTGAACTGAAAACAAAGCCATTCCTGAAACTGAGTGTTTACAGCGAGCGATATTCACATCAGTGCTCGAAAATACTTGGCAAGTGCATCGGTAGAAACATCCTGAGCCAGAAAGTCGTGGTGTGTCTGCATGAATGGCCATTTTTCTAACTGATTTACCGTGAAATTTTATCTTACACCCATATCTATGATACCCAGAGGATTTTTTTCTTTATAAATGAGGTTTGCTTTTGTAATTTTAATGAAAAAATCTTTAGGCTAGATCTGGGATCTTCAATCCTGGTCCTCAAGGCCCCGTGACCTGCAAGTTTTTTCCTTGCTACCACACACCTGACTCTGACATGCTCTGCACAAGCCTGGTAATTACCCATTGATTGAGTCAGGTGTGTTACAGCAGGGACAGATAAGATAAAGATTAATAAAGATAAAAAATAAAGATGCCTTGAACTTAATTAGGGTTGGGGTAAAAGTATTCTACAGTCAGACATGTCCAGCAGATCAATCTGGGCTGAAGTTAGACCATGCCACAGGACAATGACACCAAACACATCCGCACATCTACAACAGAATGGCCGGAAAATAATCCAAGTGTTGCAAAGATCCAGGTGAAGTTCAGACCTCAGGCTGACTCAAATGTTGTGAGAGAGAAGTGACTCCAAGTTACAGGTGCAAAAGTCTGTTGTGCCAGCTATCGCATCTCTTATGTACACTGTTGTTCACATCCTGCTTCTGCATTTTGGCTCATGTTGGTAGTGTAATATGTCACGTGTTGATGTGTTGATGTGTTGATGTGTTGCTGCTCATGTGAGGTTCTATCTACTTCGTTATCTACTACGCCTGTTTAAGGCCATTTGATTGTTTTACTAAGTCCTGATAGAGTGAAACCTTTGAATTAAATAAGGATGTACTTTCTTTTTCATGCCTGTTTTCCCATCATAGCTAAATAAAAAAAAGTTATAAACTTGAAAAACTAAACCAACAATAGCATTTGTTTCTATGTTGTTGTTTTTTAATAAGTGATAATACCTGGTAGAGGTTCCAGGAATGGGCCGTCCCGTGTCCACCAAAACACACCAGCAGTAGCCTGTGGACTGGTGGCACTGGACTGCTTTGTAAAGACCTCCAGGTCCACAGTCCGGGATGAAAATGTCGTCGCGTGGACTGTGCCGAGCCTCATCCAGAGCGTTCTGCTTCTCCTGGTCACAAGAGGGAACTTTCTCTAAAACCATGAGAAATGGACTCAATGCAGAGAGACAGAGTTGGGCATCCAGACACACACACAGAAAAACACATTACGCCGTAACAAGATTAAAATATGACTGTGTATGGAAAGTGGAGCGAGGATGAGCGTATGATGAGTTATTAGTTCACCGATCCTTTATCCATGTTTTCAAAATGTGTTTACAGCCTGTTTCCAAGTGGAGGTCACCGTTTACAGTCAGTTTACCTTTGGCACTTTTCAGAGTAGTTTGACTTCAGCTTGAACCACAGCAACAATTTTACCATTGCCAGACCCTCCTAACCAACTTTCTTTTTTTACCCACCACCATGGTATCATAGCTTTCTGCTCAAAAACAGGCCTCAGCACTGCAACACCTTCTCTCAGGACACTGTATTTACATTCATATCCATTTAGTCAATTGCTTACTCTTGAGCCAAATACAACAAAAATTGCATGAGGGGCTTGTTACCAGGGCGATGAAGTGCACTTTTACCTTTCCTGATTCTATACTTATTCCTTCACGGTGGTCCCATGTGATGGTGTTTCAGATTAAAGAAAATGCATGAAACTGTTGATGAATGTGCTTTAATGCTAAACTAAATTCAGCTCTGAGTAATATTCTTATGTTAACACTGGCTTAACTGGATGGCAACCAGCAGATACTACTGTCAACCTCACCTCTGTGGTGGAAATGAAGCATCTGTTCATTATTTTGGATTTACAGGACACAATTTTAAAGTTTTGGCTTTTACTGACAGTTTTCCAGATTTCATTTTTCCACTAAATCAGAATAATTTGGCAAATTAAAGCTTTTTTTTTTTTTTTTTAAGTCATGAATATCATAGACTGACCAGAGAATTAGATGCAGGCTAAAATTGGGCTGCAGAAATTGCAAAAAAATTTTCAGAAGCATAGCAACAATGATGGCCAAATGATTATCCTTAACGATGAGTGACATCCACGGTGCATGTAGCTGCTGCTTCAGCAGGATGAAGCTGTGATCAACAGTCACGGTGAAATTTTACTTCCACCTGATCAAAATAGTAATTATAAAAAAATGCATAATAACCAAATCCGTTGCTAAGGACATAAGGAACAACAAACATCTCCATATGACTTCATCAATTATAACAAATGCTATACTGAGGAAGATTACAGGTTAGAGCTACTAGATTAATTAAAGATGAAGATGGTGGTTGAGGCACATCCAGCAGTGGGCCTGAGCTTAGAGGAGAGAGTGGGAGGTGGTGAGGTCACACCTGAACCTGGCTGCTAAAGCTAAATATGTCCCTGCACTAAAGAACCGTTTCCTATGGAGAAGACTCACTCTCAAGTGTTCTTAGCTCTGTCCTCACCAAAGGTTCCATCACATCCAAATTATTCAGCACTGTTTATTATACAGAGGTTCTGCTGGCGCCAGGCGCTAAGATTCCCAAAAGAAAATCGTTTTTTTTGTACATATAAATGGAAAAAGGCTCCAGTTTTGAGTGGATGTGAAATTCAATCTGTGCCCTCTCTGTCTGCCTTGAATATCTGCATTTCTGCTCTATTTATTTTTTGTTTTTGTTTCCTTTTCAGTTTTATTTCTCTTCCTTCGGCAGGAACTGAAAGATGAGAAACACAAACCCCTCAGAAAACAAATATTGTCCCGCAAAAAGAAAAAATAAAGAAACCCACACAAGTGGAAGTCGAGAGCAGATGTAACAATTTGCTGTTGTTGTGGAGATTTTTCCTCAGGGCGACTTGATCATGGACAAAAGACGACTGACTGCTGGATGTTTGACGATAGCAGGTTTACTTTTCACTCGGACCATCAGGATTTTTTTCTTTTAAAATCATATTTTTCCTGATGTCTAAGTTGTATACTCTCTGTCCCTTGATCTTTAGCCATATCTCCTTGTTTCTACCTTTGGCTTGCTTTTTCTCTATTCCCTTCTTCCCTCCATCCTAATTCCACCCTCTTTAAACCCGCACTTCCCTGCACTTTCTCCTCTTCACTTCACTCCAATGGCTTTCAGCTGTGCAGTAATCGCTGCAATATTGCTTCTAGAGAGCCTCCTCTGCAGTTAAAATAGCTGAAACATTAGGAAGAGGGGAACTCTGTGAGGAGGTTTGTAGGTGTGTGTGTTTGTTTTAATGGCACAGAGCACAACAACAGAGCCGGAGATGATGAGGAGTTTAGTCATAGAAGATTTAAACTCTTCTGTCCACGCAGTTGTTACTTCTCAGCACGTCATTTATTGGATCCTGTCACTGAAAAGTAAAACTTAACTGCACGCTGTGCCGCATTAGGCATGGAAATGGGATTAAGAATAAAAAAAGAAAAAACATTTTTTCAGGGCGCAGATGTTTACACTGAATCCTGCTCTGAGATGACATGATCACATTAATCTGCCTTCAGCATTCTGTTTTCTTTTATTTGCCTCTGCAAGGGAGGATCAATGCTTAGCAAGTTTCTGGTTCTCCACACACTTTTATAAACGAGCTGCATGACAGCACGCTTTCCCCCTCCATGCAACATTTGGACAAGAGCGCGTCAAGGTCTGGCAACGAAGCATCCGTTTGAAAAATGGACCTTGCATTGCTTTGCCTAAGCAAACACATTTCACTAACAGTCTCCACATAGCTCTTAATCATAATTATGGGGTATCTAGAGACAGAGTCAGTAAATGAATGATGTCGCCAATGTGCGTGCAGGAGGGCCGCTTTGCGAGCACTCAGGCTTTCAGCTTGTAACAAGAGAAAGATGGAGAAGTACTGATTTTGAGGACTTTAAACATTGTCCTCCGCTTGCAAGCTGTTTTACCAAGGAAGGAAGATAGAAAGAAATCTCTGTTTATTCAGATAATCTCTCCAGATGACTGCTCACAGTCTCAGACTTTCTGGACTTGGGCCTCAAACGCTGGCAGGATGAAGCAAACTCCCTGCCCAGCATCACAGGTCACACACACCAAATGATGGAAGAGGTATTCCAATCCTTAACTTACTTAAAAGTAAACTCTTTTCCTTTTAGAGGTTTGTTTAAATAAATTGGCTGAGCTGAAATCTCGAGCTAGAAATACTGATTATTTTCTGGATGGATTCATTAATGTTGGAAAATCTGGATAACTGATATCTCAATCAATAAATCCCTTTTGCAAAAAACAACTTTAAAAATTTTAGAAAGAAGAAAATAGGCCAATGGGACACAAAGTCTCTATGAAAGCATATGTTAAAAACAACAAAAAAAGACAATTTACTTAATTTTAGGCCTCAATAAGCTTCTGTTTTTGAGTTTATGGTCTTTAAGACTATAAAGCCAAACATTTCATATTTGATAAAGTGAGTTTCTGAGACATTTTGCATTCCTTTATGGTAAAAAACTTTGCTCAAAACCCTGCAGTATACAATATGATACTTGTCTTCTGCCCCCCAATGGATACCACAAAGCATTAGACTACACTTCAATAATTTTGACACGTCACACGGTAATAAATGGTAATAAATGGTAGTTATACCATAAATGAATAAATAGTTAATTTTTTTCCAGATTTTAAAGGGCCAAATAAAGACTTCAAATAAAAAAATGGACTTTTCTCCATAGTTTTTCATGGGTTGGGTTTTAAAAGGTTAAATGTATATTAATATCTTATTCAGTCTACTGTAATTTCCATTTTGTGAATTCTGGTCTCAGAAGTATTTATAGATTATTTATTATGGTGGGCAAACACTAATAGGCAACTGGTTAGAGTGCATATTACACATCTTCTTTTGGGGGCTGGTGTAACTACTCTCAAAGTATTATCTTCCTTTTTATTTGCTGCAGGTAGTTTTGTATCACTTAAAAATGCTCTTGAAAATAAATACAGTAGAAACTGCTTTCAACC
Source organism: Atherinosoma microstoma (assembly GCA_037177055.1). Classification (NCBI taxonomy): domain Eukaryota; kingdom Metazoa; phylum Chordata; class Actinopteri; order Atheriniformes; family Atherinidae; genus Atherinosoma; species Atherinosoma microstoma. The sequence goes on along the minus strand of JBBBVU010000021.1, from coordinate 20,333,398 downwards.
AAACAGCAGCCAGTCACAGCTGGCAAAGTTGGTGCATATTACGAAACAACCTCACACAGCGTCATGTGAAGAAGGACAGCCTCTTTCAATCATCTTGTTTTAAGTACTTGGATAGTAACAAAAAAAAATTATCTTGTATTTAGCAGGTCTTTGAATTAGTTAAATAAAACCTCACAAAACAATACAAAGCATATAAAAATATATGGTTATTTAACAAAAACTAAGTGAAAATGCAGAGGCAGTGTGTTAAAAACTAAGTACACTCCATGATTCAGTCGCTTGTAGAACAACCAACAAAGCAACGATAAATGGAAGTTCTTGTTTTCTGTATAACATCATGAGTTTTTCTTACTGTGGGGAGATTTTTGGCCCTCCACATCATTGCAATCAGGTGGAGGTCTGGACACTGATTTTTTTCTTTTTCAGCCATTCTGTTGTAGATTCATTGCTGTCTTTGGGATCATAGTTGGATAACTGACCTCATATCTGACTGAAATACTCAAGCATGCAGATGAGTTCATGGTTCACTCTGACTGCAAGGTGTCCGGGTCATGTGGCTACAAGGAGAGCCCAAATCATCACCCCTCCACCACCGTGCTTGACCTAGCAATTTTGCAAAACTACATTGTGCTGCGATGCTCTGTTTTAGAAAGAAGAGGCTTTCTCGTAACAATTCTTCCAAACAAGCCATACTTATTCAGTCTTTTTCTAAGAGTCTGAAATATCATTTTAAAGTTTTTTGCAGTTTCTCTGATCATTACATCCATTCCTTAAAAAAACTATCTACTGTTTGGAAGGATTTCCACATGTCAATAATCTCTCTCACTGCGGAATGATGGACTCCAACTAGTTTAGGAAAGTCTTTATAACTCTTCTCTGATGGGCAGCAGCAGTTGCTTCTAAGATCATTGCTGAAGTTTTTCCTCCTTTACATTATGTTAACACATATCTCAATGCTACTGACCAGCTAAATATCAAATCATCTGCTTTTATAGAGATGCTTGTACATGCCGATGATTTGTTAATCAAATGCACGTGATTAGGAGCACCTGCAGAAGCAGTAAGATTTTATTTCATTTTTTACATACAGCTTCTGCACTTTGGCTCAGCTTTTGTTAAATAAATAATGACAGTATTTTATATTATTCTTTGTCAGTTTGAATGAGAACTTTCTTCTTTTAAAACTTTGTAAGGACCAGATGATTTTAAACATGCATTAAACATTCAACTTAAAATTTGACATGAGAACGTTATTTCCGCACTTTGTTTTTGCTGCCCCCTAGTGGTCACAAAAACATGTTTGTTGCCATCTAATCGCGCACACCTAGCTGTAAAATAAAGTCACAGACATGCTGTTTCTGCATGCAGACGCACACATCGCTCATGTCTCAAAAGTGATGACAACTCCCTCTGAGCTGGACTTGTCCCTTGTCCTTTGTGGAGGCCAGGTCCTAATTGGAAACAGAAAGCTGGTGTTTCCAGAGAGGTTTCAAAGAGCTGTCACAGCAAAATATCTGTCAGCTAGAATTCAGTTTTCAGTGCTGCTTAGACCACAGTTTCCCCTGCCACATCATTTACATTAAAACACCAAGAAACCCCAATTACAATCAAGTATCTGTGTCCTGTATCGCTTGCAAGGCAGCATGAAATATAAAACCGTGTAGTGAAGGTGAAGCCATAACAAGAGGGCTTAGATATTTATTAAAGTCAGATAACGTGCACATTCGAACCAGTAGTATGAATTGAAAAGATCTGCAAGTTGGCCGATAGACAAATCGGTCTTGGCAAATATGACAAGTTTTTAAGGATTAATTCATTTGATTAGATTTTGGGCGTCTAAAAGCTATTACATCAGTTTTCATGGTAGAAAAAACCTAATTAAATTCTAATAAAACATTGAAGATATTAGTGAATAATGTTATATGTAATGTTATCAGCACCTAATTGCACTTTGCTCCACTTTTTGCTTAATATTATACAGAATAAATCTCTTTTTTTATTGTATGTTGTGAAAAACACAAAGGAAAATGAATAAGAAGGCTGTCAGAATTCAAATATAAAGCAAATATTAGCCCCATATATCAACCAGCCAACATATCCATCTAACTCTAATATACACAAGAGTCTCTCACAACCCCCACTTCATTCACTCTTTGACTCGGTACAGAAGCGTGAAAGCCGTCCAGCTGCCCAGAGGCTAGTGAACATGTCGAGGAGTAATTGAAAAGGAGACAGAGAAAGCTAAACAAATTACATCAAGGAAAGAAACCAGGAAACATAACCCTGGTGGAGCAGGGCTGTCTTCAGACTGGAAAAAGTTTTACATTTCATCTTAAACTGGTTGATATAGACTTTATCTGGGCTTCAGGCGACTCCACTGCTGTATAGCAGTGTGCAAAAGTCTTGAGCCACTCCTGGTTATTTTATATTTTGAAAGAATAATAAACAGAAAAGAGGTGCAGTGATTTATCAAATGTGCAAACATAAATGGAAATGCAGTTTAGCAAAAACAGTATGTGAAGTTTTAACAAACTTAAAAGACAGAATTTGGTAAGAACATCTGAGGAAGATTCACCCCTCTTAATAAGACCTCTGTCAGGTCATGCAACAGGACTGTTCTGGATTTGTTTGTTTGCTTTTTATTTCTTATGAATATCACTTTCAGATACTGTTCATCTGGTGTAGATACCAGATCTGACGTGTATTTTGTCCTCCACTTGTCCAATGGACACACTGCACAGCAGATATGCAAAGTTTTCAGCTCATAGCTCTTTGAGAGTCATCTTGTTGGTACACGTATACTGTTTCAAAACTAATAAACTTTTTATTTTTATTTTGTAGTTGCATTTAAAGTTATAGAACAAATTATATCTTCCCATCCAAACTGCTAAAAATTGGTTCTTTGCTGCCTGTTACTGTATGTGTAGACACAAGCATCCCCTTCAATTATTTCAGGATACTTTCACATTTCTCAAAGTCAAATTTAAGCACTTTTCAGGTACTTTTCAATGTAAATATTCAAGATTTTCCGGTATCTTCTTCTGATTATGTTTTCACTGTACGTGCATGCCCACAATGATTATCATAATGATGTGTAATAAAGAACCAATATAGTGTTTTGTGATAGCATTCAACAGAAAGGTAAGAAATGCAAGGGAAACACAACTAACATTAATTATTTTTAAAATGTTGTCTATCTGGAAAAATAGGCAACTTAAGCTAAATCCGTACAGAGATGGAACCGTTTTAGTTTTTAAATAATTTTCCATAGAAATGACATTGTTTCAGGAAATGTGTTCGTCCACACAAAACCATTGCAAATGCTGTAGTTAGTGTACAGAAATACACTTAAAACACAGAATAAGACATGGAGCATGGGTATAAACTGGCTTGATGTAAGCAAATCTATGAAGAAGAAGATGGAGGAGAATCGAGTGAAAAAGGAAATATGTCTGTGTAGACTGATGATGAGATATGTAAAAGCCGTATCATGGGTTCTGCAACGGGAACACAACACTGTAATCCATCACAGTTGTAGCTGTGACAGGTTTGTGCATGTGGGTTAAGGGAGAAGTGGGGCTATGGTATCACTGGTTCAGGAAAGATGCGGATGGGTGTAAACACAGAAACAGATTTATTCACTTTGGGACAAGATTTTAAAAAATGAGCAATTTGAGGCTCCTAAAACAACCCCTTCCATGTGGAGGAATAAACGATAAAAACCTTTAGCGGCTACACCTAACTTCATCTCTATGTGGACATGGCCTTTGCATCCTTGTCAGTTTCCTAGTCTTTGAGGAAGGAGTGCATCAGTCTCTGGAGCCTTTTTGAATGCTAAATATATAAGTAAATATATAAATAAAAAGAAATCAGCATGAGATGACATAAGTGCTGCTCGTTCCTCAGAAAAAACTAAATATAGGGGAGACCGGGGATTGTTGTCACACTTTTTACTCTCTTATACATTAATGGAATCAAAACATCATATAAAACAAAAATGTGTACCAGATGAAAGACCAAAGTCTCAGGTATATGTTTTTGTATTCATGTAATTTTCATATCTTTTGTCAATGCAGAGTTATAGGTATTCAAATAAAGAGTGTGAACATGTGACATGATGCCCCACCATGGGGTAAGCTGTCTCACTATATGGGGTAAGATGTCACACAGGATTTCTGCAACTAATAAAACAAGGACACAATTATTATCGTAGTATTTTTTTTACTTGAAAGTGAACATTGAAGTCAGGCACAGACAGTGTTTATCACTGACTTTGAAGAAGTTACTTAACATGGCCATTAAATAAACGTTAACACGAAATAAGATGCAACACTCTCTGGAATAAAGTCCAGACTTCCTGTTTTACATTTCTTAAACTTGCCGCTAGTCAGACTCATCTGAAATACTGTTCTGACATATGTAGACCAATTAGCCCGGGGTGTGTTTTTCACTGGCCCCACCTTTGCATATTATGCACTGCACCCAGGTTTCTCTTGGGCAGCTGTTTCCAAATGGCTCTACACAGACCAGACACAGTTGGAGTTTTTCTCTTTTTTACCCGTCCTCTTTTTCTTCCCTGTGCTTTGCTTTTTTTTAATGTATTTTGGATTTAGTTGCCTTGTTTTTCTTTTTTAATATACTTGTTTTCCCCTTGTGCCTGCTTTTCAGCTTCCAGTGCCTCCCTCACAGGTGTATTGGGTAGAATAGCAGTTTTATTATATTTCTTTCTGCTGGTAAACTGCTTTTTCACATGTGACAAATTACCCCAAAATGATTGAGACAAGTTGCCTCAAAGTACCTTTTTTGTTAAAGCTACCTCTAGCTTAAAGGTAGCATAAAACAGGACAATGACTGAGCTATGACAGGAAGCCTTAATGTGTCCTCTAACAAGTCTGCATTAATCACTGTTAGGATCTTAACCTGAAAGAAGCTTATTTTGAAATATTTCATGTAAATATTTTTTTTACTTTGGATAGTGCAAAATGGTTATTTGGTGCTCACCTCAGCTCATAATGTGCTGACATTGCACATTATGACATAGGTCAGTTGTCATGTCATAATGACATGACAACTGACCATGTAAAGGAAGAAAACTAGTATTCCACTTTTTTGGAAATAATTGCAATGTGACAACTTACCCTTGCGACACCTAGCCCCGGTCTCCCCTAATCCGTTTCTGCCCACTGCTCTCCTTGAACCTTCTGAAAGAACAGCGAAAATCTAAAAGTCAAACAGGTAGTGCGAGTGCTCTTTTATCTCCTTGAATTAAAAGCTAAACTAAACAACACAAAAAGAGCATGAAATGTACGAGTCTGTACTGGCTGAGGCCAGACTGCTGGTTCTGGATGTGGATACGGATGTAATATATTCCAGCTCTATTCTGCTTCTTCCTCTAAAAAGCAAACTATTAAATCAGCGATTTGAAGCACTGTTTCACAAAATCACAAAACCTGAAAACATTGCATTTAATTTCAAGCATTTTCAAAGATTTAAGACCCGTATGAACCCTGAAACTCATTGCTCGGTCTTTGCGTCTTCTGAAAATGGTCAAGTGCAAAAGCAGAAGTCCAAAGAAATACAGTACATGGAAAGACCTTCAGGAAGCCTGGAGAACTATTACTTATCATCATCTTAAAGGATTACAAAACAAATTCTGTCCTTGGCTCAAGACTTTTTTGCACATCAGTGCAGTTTTCAAATCTATGTGGGTGATCATTCACCCCGTAAGCAGTACAGCCATGGTTTTACTGGGAGAAGACATGGTGGTCTGGTCAATAACATGAAGTTTTAATTGATTCCCACATATAGAGTGTGCACCACCACCTAATCTAAACAATATTTTATGTGAGGCAAGTATGAAGAATATGCGTATCGTGTTTTCAGAGCGAGGGTGCATTTGTTCCTCTAACCTTGCTTTCCAAAGGAACAGTTGTTTTGCTTATTCTCCTTGTAACCCAGGTGTTTTATCCATAACGTCGGAGCGGTTATCTCTGCGGTGACAGGATGACAGAGTATAGATCAGCAGCTTTAACACATCGGGGTCATCCCAAGAAAAATAATGTTCAGCCTCTCCAGTAGCTGAAGATTTCTAAAAACAACCCAGTCAAGCTTTGCCCACAAAACCCAAACCTAAAATAGCATCCACAAGCCAAGTATTTCCAAAAATATCAAATATATCATGTGGTATTTCTAACATCTGGACTTTTCCATTAGATGAAATGGGACATTCTTAAGAAACGGGATCTTGGACATTAAATTCTTGACAGACTGTAGCTTCAGTTCAGTGTTGGAATAAGCCGAGCGTTGCTTAAACACACTGAGGAGTAATGCTCTTAGATGCCTTTTAACCCATGAGAGTCATTCTGAATGTGTGGTATGCACATTATGCAGCACATCTTAACACTTGTGTTGCAGGCAGAGGAGCTGTTAAGAGGGGGCTCACCGTCACCATCGGGGGGGATGTGGGTCTCCATGGTGGGTGTGGGCTTGGAACCATCGTCTGGGTTGAGAGTGAGAAAGAAACGGAAAGAGACTACCATTATTGAGGTTAATACAATCTACTCTCCAGAACTGTTGAATGGTTGGGATTTGCACATGGCCCGGCCAAGACAGACAGACAGACAGACAGACAGACACAGACAGACAGACAGACAGACAGAAAAACAGAAAAACAGAAAGACAGATGGAATAACAGAAAAACAAAGCACAGCCACCCACGCATGGTTCAGAAATCATTCACATCAACATGATCAGGCTGCACATTCAGCACACTCACTCACAATCGCACTCTTATCCACACTCACCCACGCCCATTGGGATCTACATGAGAGCAGGTGTAGGTCCGTTTTTTTTTTTTTTCTCCGAATAATTCCCCCGAATCAGTCGATAGTTGATTTATGGATCTCCTTAAAACTCTTGGCGCTAGCGTACTACATATTTTGCTTCACAGAATAATTGGGTGAACTTCACCCTCACCTGACTCACGTCACAGTCAAGGTCTCAAATCTGGTCCGGACATTCCCACCGTTTCACCGACATTCAAGAAATTTATGTCACTTATACTGTAATATTTTAAGTTTTCCTCCAAGCTTTCCTCTGGTGCCTCAGTCTGTCCCAAATTCCACTTTCTATAGCAGAAATATGAAAATACTTCAGTCTTTTCCTGTCTTCTAAGCATGTGCGACACTAGACAACAATGTGGAGGCTCACAGGGACGATGAAATGGCATGGACCTTAACTACCAGGAACCTAGATTTGTTTTTAGCTGCATGCTAAAAAACAACTCAATTAATAGTATTATTAAAGTCAGAGTAAAGCAGTTTCAGAAATGTGAATGGTAACATGTCATACAACACAGTGCTGTTAAAACCTGTTAATGAGAACTGTGTTATACCAGGTTGTGGAGTTCGACTTAGATATTTTTTTTGCCATTAATTTTATGTTCAGGATTGTTTGAGCTTATTGAACATTTTCTGTCATAAACAGCCCCACTACGATGAATTAGCCACGGACTAGCTCTATTGTCCATCATCACATGACAGTGGTAGACATGTCCACCGTCACAGTAAAAGTTGCGCAATTCAAGTGTTGATTACTTCGTCCACGGGTGAATCTGTGGTGTGCACTTCTTATTTCATGTCTATAATCAGCTTGGTTCAGGTAATAATACAGCTCCTCTAAGCTAATCCAAACTTCGACTGCCAGCATCTTCAGTAGGCAGGGTACATTTCACTGGCTAATATTTTTTTCCAATCAGACCTAAATTCGTTTTGTGGAAAGGTGGGAAGAGCTGGGAGATCTAATCAGACTTAATCTCCAGGAAGGCGCACACATATCCCCAGGAAGATGTTACACTTAGCTTTGATGTACTCCCATGAAACTAATGCGACAACATGTCAACACTTGGACGAAAGAGCAGATGGAAGCAAAACAAGACACTTTGTAAAGTGTGAGGAGCGACTATTACTGGTGAAAACAGCTAGTTTGAAGCAACTTTTACATGCTGACCATCTCCAAGTCCATGCTAAGCTAAGAAGCTAATGTTGTATCTTGGGCTACGAGTGTTTCTGCAAGGCTGCCTCAGGTGTCATTGTATCGATAACAATTAGAGAAGGGAATAAACCATTAATCTAAAATGGAAATGAATTGACTGGTATAATTGTTAAAAAGTGGTTAGTAGCACTTTTTTCTGTGAGTTGACAAACTCACAAAACACATTTATTTCTGCTTTACTCTGATTTTAATCATGAGGTATAATTATAAATACCGGGATACAGGGTTTGGTTATTTTGCCTCTGAGCTGGAGGCTGAATTGAAGTGTCATCTTTGACTTACATTCACATATTTTCTTGATCAAGTATTTCAAATAAGAGCACTCCTTGTCCTCACAGATTAAAGACATATCTCATGCTCTTGATATTTTAATCCAAAAATATGTAACTGGCATCTCAAACCATTGATAACCACAGCTTAAAGCCATTCCTAATGTCTTTTCCAGCTATAACTCTGCCAACTCTGTCTTGAGATTTTTTTTCTGTTTTCCCTGTTCCAGAAAAAGAAACATTGGCAGTAAATTATATAGTAAAATTTTATATTTATAATATCAACAACACATATTGCATTTAAAACAAGTTCAAGCAACTATTCATACAGGCTGAAAGAGTCAGCGTCCAAGTTGTAATGGATCTTATCTAATGCTGAGAATTGGGCCGCCTAGTATACTCACCCATGTGCAGTTTTGTAGCATCTGGAACATTCCTTAGGAAATAATTCAATCAAAAGCAAACAGCAGAAAAACTTTGATTGCAGGTCATTCTATAAACAGTACAGTTGAGTCCTTAAATCAGATCACATGTCTGTATGAAATATTTTAGGGTCAAAATGACCTGATTGTATCAAACTAAACAGTTACTCTGTTGGTCTCAAACAGGTGCACACAAGGATAAAACACAGAAATGGGCAGGAATTAAAACTTAATCCAGGTAGGTTAGACACATTTTTTTCCGTTTTCCTTTCCCCCTTTTTTATTTATGTATTTATTTTTACATGGTTTGAAACTCGTTTCAATGACACTAATAACTCACTGTATATTCTCCATTTCTATTTTATACTATTTAATAGCTAGAAATAGTTAAACACAATGGGAAATTCTTCGCACCCTACACAACACTGAGAAAATGACAGTGTGTGTTTAGTCAGAGGCTTCTTCAGGTCAGCTGGAATAACGACTGCAAAACAAAAACTTTAACTTCAATGACCAATTATCATGTTTTATCATAAAATAGGATTTGTTAATGACTGTAATCACAAGAAACATTATGACTTCCCTTCATTAATAAAGTTGTCCCCCCACACATTTCACATCCATTAATCTAAATGTAAGGGGTGTTAAACCATTGACTCTGAAGCATTATTTTTGTTGCCCAAGTAAATCTGTTCAGCTAAAGATAGCAACAAAAAAATGTTCCCAAGTACAAGGAAATAAGCTAACATTAAAAAAAAAACATAACAGCACTTACAAGCATCTCCTTGATTATTACTGAGAGTAGAAATGGTTAAACCTACAAATACGAACTAACCATCAGTCACATTGGCATTTACTGCAAATTTGTCTTTATTCATGTCTTGTTCATCTGCTTTGGGATATAAGTGGCAGTTGATGCCAGCTGCCTTGAAATTACATTTAATTAGTCAAAGAAATCAGCCACTGAATTATCTGGTCCGTCAAACACCAACCCTACACCCCTGATCTCTCAAGGCCTCTGCACTGTGTGCTTCCTTAGGAAACAACTAATGAATAGCAAAACTCTGAGAGGCTGTCCTTGTTTTAAATCTTTATAAAAGTGGGGCGATAGTTTGTTAGATGATGCAAGATCAGCTTTACTTTAGTTCTTCTTTAGCTGCTTGAATTATTATAACAAAATCTGGAATTAAAAGATTTTTGTCCATTTTGCTGGGAGCACAGTCACTGATCCCCTATACTGAAGATTTAGCAGCCATCTGATGATCCTCTTTTACTGCTATAACCATGTTTCTGCATTAAATACATAGATAAAGCTTAGACAAAAACTTAGAGAGTGGCACTTTTTAGCTGCACAAATATGGACTTTGCACATGTCATGTGGAATGAAATTAGGCCAAACAACATTTTTTTCTCTTTCTCAACCAATCAGAGACCCACATGCATGCACACACAACATACAACAGATCTCAACTCACCTTTTCTACCAGAGTTTGGTGGCCCAGGTGGTTTATCGGTTACTGACCCTGTAGAAAAAAGGGTGAAAAAAGGAGTGAGCAAAGCAAAAGATAAACAGCTGCAACATCCACTACATTTGAGGGATTCCACTCCCAAATTATGCGTTTTCATTTTTTTAAGACAACTTGTAGTTGTAAATTACCTTGCTGCAAGAAAATTAAGGTTTAAAAAAAAAAAAATCATTTTTATATTTTAAGTCAAATTGAAGTGATTGTTGAAGGTTAAACAGGAGAAACAGCCACAGAAAATCATCCCACCCTCAGATTATCCAACTCATGGACGTCTTGCTGTAGACTACATTAAATCACTGGACACCAGCCTGGATGATGTGATCCAACTTGGGAAATTATTATTCAATAAATAAATAAAGATTATGTATAATTTCCTTCGTGCATGCAGGTATTCAGCACCATGCATGGAAGCATTGAAGAAAAATAAGCTAAATTCAATTATGCAACCAATTATAACAGAAAAGAGGAGAATTTTTAAGTGAAGGCAACTAAATTTACTACCTGACAATCCACTTGTCCCAGCATGAGTTCCCATATATTCACGGATATTTCCTGCAAATGTATGCAAAATGATTGATTTGGGTCATTGTGGGCCGGGGCATCTAGCATGTCAGGAAAGGTCATTTGAGAGGGAAGGTGAGTTGGGCATTTTCGACTGCTGCAGCAGTATACGGTATCAGGTTTATTGTGCCCAGACTATATTTCCAGTGTCGTAACATACCTTTTCAAGAAACAATGAAGATATTGGATCTTATGCAGGACAGAAGGAGACGGGTAGAGATGTAGGTGGTGCGTTGCAGCAGATTATATTTCAAAATTTCCCAGAGTTAATCTAAACTAAAACATGTGAGAAGAATCCCTGTGTTGTAGTGGAGTACAGAAACAATCTGTCAGAGTTGTAGTGCACCTTTCTCCGGGTGATTGTTTTGAAAGTGTTGCAGAGAATGATTCTTTCTTCACAGATTAATCTGGTACATACATTACAGTATATTATCAATAGCGTTACAAATTTAGTGACTTTTAAGATTGCTGAAAAACTTTGGCAAATGATCAAGAGTACATCTATGATCATAAAAAGAACTGCAGATATGGTGATGTAGTCATGTGAAAAAAGGTACACCTTATTCTTTAATTCTAATGTTATGGATCAGAACAAAAATAATAATATTCAAAGAATTGTCTGGTCCTTACCAGGTTTTGAATACAATCACAAATGAGCAACAACACATGACATATTGTACCATGTCATTATTTACTAAGCCAAAATGTAGAAGCAGTGTGTAAAAAAACCGTGAGAAAATCTTTACTGATACAATAACATGAAGAAAGTAAGCAGGCAGGTGCTGCTGATCAACTGATCATCATCAGTGACAGCTACTCTATTGAAGCAGAATTTGTGGCTTTTTGCTGGCTTGAACCATTAGGGAGTATGTTAGCACAATGCCAAGGAGGAAAGACAACAGCAATGATCTTAGTGTTGCTCCCCATCAAACTAGGAGGGATTATAAGGTCTTTAAAAAATCTTAAGTCCTTCATTCTTTACTGACGGGTTGCTCACAAGTGGAAAAGAAAATTCAAATGTTACAAATGTGAAAGCCCGTTCAAGGTGGAGGGTTTGTTTGCAGCCACAGGACCTGGACACCCCGCAGTCATTGAGATGACCATGAACTCCTCTGTATATCAAAGTACTCTAGAGTCTAATGTGAGGCCGTCTGTCTGACGCTTGAAGTATTTTGCCGGGCAACAGGACAATGATCCCAAGCACAGCAGCAAGTCCACAATGTCTAAAAAAAGAAAAGAATCAACATGCTGCAATGGTCCAAAGTCCAGACCACAACCTGAATGAAATGCTATGGTGAGGCTTTCAGAGAGCTGTGCATAAACAAATGCTGTAAACTTCAATGAACTGAGGCAACTCTATAAAGATCAGAAGGCCAGAATTTCTCTACAGTGATGCGAGACTTACAACATCCTCTAGAAACATGATTACTTCACATTATTGCCGCTGAATGTGGTTCAACATACCATTGACTAATGGAGTGTGCTTTGTTTACACACACTGCTTCAGCCTTTTTGCCTTGGTTCTGTTAAATAAATAATGCCACAGAGCAATATGTCATGTGTTGTTCAACTGAAGTCATTACTCTTTAAGGATAGGATTGTGTGTGTGTGTGCTGTAAGACTGGAAATAAGATGTCTTTTCTTTTTCAGATAACTATAAATCCCCCTGCGATGCCAGAGCATGTCTGAGCAATTAACTTAGAACTACAGTGTATTGTTGAGAGTCCAAGGAAGTGTGGATTCAAACATCCAAAGTTTCATGTCAACAAACCTGGGACATATCAGACCTGGCAATCAGGAGCACGGATTAGGTAAGATTATCTGACGTATTGTTAGCTTGTTGCTAACGCGGTCAAAGCAAAGAGGCAATATGTTTTGAGCTCCATTGAGGGCGAGCAGCTGCAGCTCTGTGAGTGGTCAGCTGATGTAAAGTTGTAACTGTGACTTCAAACAAAGACATAAAGGTTTTTTTTTTTATTGAAAATGACTCGTAAAGTTAATTCAGTTAATTTATTTAGTCCCAGTTCACAACAAATGTCACCTAAGCTACTAACAAGTCCAATTATACTGTAATCCAATTCAGTCTAATATATGTTGTTGAACTGACTTTCTTTAAAAGGCTGAAAAATATGAGATACTGAGGGAAAGCAAACAGGTGATTAGAGGCACAAGCAGAGATTATAGAGGAAAGAGAAGGCACAGATGGTCGAGGAAGAAATGGATAGAGAGATAGATGAAGGCACTTGGAGAGGAAACAGGGATAGAAAAAAGTCGGAGCCTCTAGATGTCTGCTGTGCAGCTTCGAAGGGGCATGCGACCACTTTCACCACACTCCACACAAAATTTGCACCATATGCTCTAGTGGCTGTGCAATCCAATTCTGGCAAAGGTCCCTGTGTATTATCTTCTGAAGGAAAATGATGGTGATTATCATAAAGTGTTCCCATCCAGGATAAGTGTGCAGAGCCATGCTCATTCTCCTCCTGCCTGCTGAGAACACTTAAGAGTGGGTTGGAAGGAGCTGGAAGGCCCCTGCATGTACAGACATCAGCCTTCTTGTTGACTTTGCACCTGCTATACACCATATGACCTGTAATACACATGTATGACACGCAGTCATTCGGATTAAAAAATTACCTATAAGTTCACCTGAAATGTGTTAAATTCTAAAATGATCTTTTCTCAGAGCTTTTTGAGCGACAGTCTGCCTCAAGTGATCGACCAGACTCCAGTGACAGCTTTCAGGCGCTCTTGGCTGAAAGATCCAACAAAGGCAGCAACCACTAAAATGTTTAAATATCTCTTTTGCTGCCTCTCAATAAACTACAGGAAGAATCCAACCGGAAATGAGTCATAATGTGTCACAGTAAGCTTCTGTTTGAGGACGAGTTCATCTCATCTCAACCTCACCGCCACCACTTCCATACCTGAACACACTGGGGTCCTGTGCTGCACTGAGGAGCCACTCACTGGCTTGCCGTCACTGGTGACACACCAGCAGTACCCAGTAAGCGTATGGCACTGGACCTGCATGAATGAAGCACAACAGACGTAAAAAAATGATCAAAACATTGACTTGGTTAATATATTTGTGTGTGAATACATGACAGTCAGTGAATGAAAAATGGTTCACATAAGACTGATGGAAAGAAAAAGATGAGGCGTGAAAGATTTAACAGGGAGGCAACAGTCATGGATAATCTGACACGCACCTGGGCAAAAGTTCCATCTTCATTGCATTCTGGGATAAACATGGACTCCTGAGGTCTCCGTGCATGCTCCAGAGCCTGGTTCCTCTCAGCACGGCACTTGGACTGACCTGCATCTGTAACGTGTTGAAAGGATTAACCTGCCCTCAAACACTGCACCTGCACCAATACTGTTGTTTTGTGTATATGTGTGTATGTGTGTGCGTGTGTGTTCTTCGTCAAGAACACCCCGCTCACACCTGCGAGCTGCCCAGTGAGGTTTACAACTGTTGGCCTTTCAGAGTCTGACGTTAAACTGCCTTGCTCAAGGACATGTTTTGATAGTTGTATGGAAAGGGAACAATTATTAAATTTCTCCACAGTTTGTTTTTCTGTTTCTTTTCTTTTTCCAGTGGTCAATGTAAAGTATAGCTGCTCACAAATCTAAAAAAAAAAAAAAAAAGGAAAGAAAAATGCACCTTTGCACTGCTGGATAAGCTCAACGTAACAGATACTTTATACTCCAGTAGTCAAAAATACTACAACAACACATTTTAAGACACTTTCTATGACCAGTTCCAGGTTTTAGCCCTGGGAACTGCACTATTGGTGCTGAAGAGTCACATATTCTGCAAAATGTTGGTAAAAAAATAAAAAATTAGCTCCTTCAGCTCCGAAGAGCCAGACAGGCTCTTTAGGGAAAAAGATGGAAGTGGCTTTAAAAGTTCAAAACCCAATTTCAGGAGAGTCCTGACGTACACTTGGGACTGGACTTGGCAAGTATTCTCCATGGATAAACAAAAGGAAAAAATAAAAAAAAATCTGGACCTGAGAGGAGACAGACATGTTGTCTCCTTTGCTGTTAAAGAATTACAGAGCCTGAACGGGGGTGGTGATGCCACAGAAGACAAACAGGGTAACATTAATATACGAGCACATTCGGTCTTATTTTAAATCATGTACAGGAGCTGTTCGCTTTGCCTTGGCACACCACTAACTCTATTAAACAAAACCACCTCTTACAACACAGAAGGGGAAAAAATGACTAAACAAAATGATTTACCTAATGGACAAAGGGGCTGAAAAAGGAAGGTAAAATGCTGTGTTCCAACTTTGTCTCTAGACCTATCAATCTCTGAGGCATCCAGAGCTGGAGGCAGTGGATGTTCCTGGTCTGTTAAAACTTACACGCCTAGAGAAAGGCGGAAAATCAAAGACATCTTCTCATTCAGTTCCTCTTATATCTTCTGCTGTCGTGGCTCCAAGCTGCAATATCTTAACAAAACACTTTGATCCTCAAGTAAATGTATTTAATTGTTTTTTTAAGTTTACAGTCTACAAAGTCAAAGGAACGATAAGATTATGAGAAGGTATTATGCCGCTTTTTTAATTTAGGGTGATTTTTTTATCTTGAAGTAATAAGAGGAGAGCAGCAAACCACATCATAGTCCCTTCCTGTTTGTAAGGCAGCACTCAGCTGTGTCCAGTCCTCACCTTTGGGTTCCAGGTCTCTCCCCTCATATGTTGAAGTTGGTGCTGGAGCAACTGGTAGCTGATCTATTTTAACCCAGTTTTTACCTGAAAGACGACAAAAAAAAAAACAGTAACACAAAGATTTGTAGTTGAGGCCATTTCTTTTGTAGTTTTACATTAATAATCTCACTTTTGTGATGACAAAAGAACGAGTACAACGGCCCTTTGACTGCTGCTATTCATTGGAAAGCCGTGTTAACAGTTATTCCGTGTTTTTAAGGGAAAGCTACACCCCTAATTCATGAGTATTTATGAGGCAAGTCTCTTCACAATTTTAAAAAGAATCACAACTCTGGATTTTATCCAGATTTTTAAGTCATTTGCTGTGGAAAAAACACGTCATTATGATGGAAAACACCTGTATAATAGTATTCTGAAAAGCATTTGAAGTTTTGTGCAACTGAAAACAAACTATTTACAGTTGCATGTTTATACAAGGAAGATTCACCATGAAAAACCAACATTAATACATGAAAATGTTTGCACATATAGATTATCAATTTGCCTGACGATGTATTTATTTACCCTTAAAATGCAGCATGTATTAGATAACCAACAGACAATAGTTGGAATTATCAATGAAACGATAAATGAGTTAAAAGATTTTTAAATATGAACTGAATATTTACTGAAATAACAGTATTTGGGGTTTGGTTGTAAAATAAATAAATACTGCGTTAATCTACAGTAAGTAAGTAATCTCTATTTATATCGTACTTTTTAAGCACATCTGCAACTCAAAGTGCTTCACACAGAAGAAAAACTATCTTAAAAATGCTATAAAACATTACAATTTTCATAAAACAATCAACATAACAGCTAAAAGTTAATCAATAGAATAAAAAAATGTTAGTTAATGGAATAAAACAATATGATAAATTAAAAATCATATCTAAAAGGGTAAAAGAATAGAAAAAAGGAAAGTAACTGATCCCTCCAAATGCAGCAAAGATCCAGGATAAACCTTCATGTAAAAAGGAAGCTCTTCAGCCTAATCTTAAAAACAAAGAAGCAATGGCTTCTGTTTACAGGACAGCTACCTTTTTTTCTGCTAGTAACTCAACTCATCTTTATTTATTGAGCCCTTTAAAACAACCACAGCTTAAACAAAGTGCTGTACATAAATAAACAAAGCAACACAGGAAATAATAAGACTTTTAATACTATGGAAGCACCAATTATAATGTTAGCTCAGTTTAAGCACAAAAGTCTGTCCTTCCTTTTCTACCTGACCGGGTCAGAAACCCGGAACAAGATGGTGGCCGCAGAGTCCCATTGTGTCCAAAATATTCAAAACATAGTAATAAAAACCCTGACAGGTGTTTTGTAGAAAGCTCTGATATCTTCTGATTATATAAACATCATGAATCCCAGATCTGAGTGGAAATGAGTTCATCCTGAGAATTGAATCGTTTGTGAGCCACTTTGTGCGTCTTCATTAAGATTTGAGTTCTCACCTCGACACCGGCCTCGATACGCCAGTGTGAGTGTCTTATCTTTGCAGCGCGCCCTCTGCAGTTCACAGCCCGTCTCATAGCTCCGCCCGTCCGAACCGCACACCGGCTTCCCCTGCGTCCGTGAGCAGATGACCCCACAGTGACTGTCTCTGTCTCCAATCAGCCACTGAAATAATAACAATGAGACTCACATTAAATTACCCCAAAGTTTACAGCTTTTCCCTCCTTTCTACTCTCCTTCTGTCTGAACAAAGTCTACATTCAGCTGAATCTGACGTCATGCCAAATAACATTTACTCGCTTTGCTCATATTTTTGTGCATTCCTCAAACACTTGCTGCCATCTTTCCTTGTTCATCCACTCTAACAAAGATGTGAGCTGCTTTATGCTGAAACTCAGCCCGAAGGCTAATTTATCTATCTGATCTTTGGCTAAAGACAGTTTGAACCTTGATTAAATTTCAAAGGAGCCAAACCACAGTGAACAATGGGAATATTTCCTTTCCCTCTCTCAAGATCTTTACACATGATCTATCGGTGGGAAGACAGCGTTCTCTCTGCTGGCTTCCCAGCCGTCTCAAATTCATTTAAACTCAAAAGGATTATAGCGGAGCGTTAACTTGCCCAGATAGAGAGAGTTGTGGGTCACTAAGGGAAGAGAGGTGTGCATTGATCAGCTGTAGAGTATTTTACTGTAACATAAATCACAATAATTCCAGCAGAATATCTGAGCTTGATCTGGTTTATCTTACAAGTGATGATCAAACAGTTCAAACACCTGTTTCATTAAAAAAAAAAAAAATCATCAACTTAGCTGGAAAGCACTGCATATGAGTACTTTTCTCAAATACATTTTTCACCAAAGATCTCTAGAGGAATAACAGCAGCAGAGTGCTGGTCAAATCTAACACTGCAGATCTTGAAAGGGCCAGGTACTGACGGAAGAAGGTGGTGGAAAATAAGATGTAACCAGAAACATAGGGCACACTTTCCATCCTTCTCTTGCCAACTCCTATCAAACCATCTGAGGCCATTTGTAAAATGATCTAGGTAGAAATACATGCGTGCCTTAAGCTCCTATGTGTGGGTGCTCTGGTTGTTGGGCCCCTCTCTCTCTTTACTGCAAAGACCAGCTTCAAAACTAAAACAAAAACTATAAAACTGTTTTGAAAAACATGAGAAATGTTGCTTGGAGACATGTTCTCTGTTCATATAAAGAGTAATCAGACAGTTTAGATCGCAACAACGCCAAACCACTGATGTAATGAATGAGTTGGTGTACCATGGGATTTCATATACATACGAATCTGCCAAAGTTTTCATCAAACCTGCTCCAAGTCACAATCTTTCTATGCCTTTCTGTTGGTCTTACTAATTTCATAAAACTTAAATTTATCCCATGTGATTTTTTTACCCGGCCACTCTGACCTTGCCAATAAAATGATACCTGAAAAATCTGCCACAAGTTTAAGCAATATATATCCAGACGTACTTTAAATAATCGCCTACCATCTACATTAATGTATCAGTTCAGTGATAAATTAACTTAAAATTAATCTGCAAGAAAAATTGGGGAGAAAAAGTCAAATTCTTAAGATCTTAAGTCTTTATTTGGCCCTTTAACAAAATGTAAAAACATGATTAACAATTTATATATATATGTACCGTTTATTACCGTGTGATATGTCCAAATTATTGCAGTGCATTATTGTATTATTATTGTTTCCACCTGGGTGACATTTCAGTAGAACATAAAATGCTCATTTACACGTCCATATATCTTATTGGTGTACTAGAACAGGTTTGTTTTTTAACTCAGCATAAATTACGCCACCACATGTACCATCTAAACACAGCTCTCATTTGAAACACTTGTTTGGAAATGCCATGAAAGCCAAAAAAGATACTAGTTTTTAATTACGCATATTCACAATGACTACCTAATTTGCACTTGTTTGAAGTTTTTTAATACTATGCATTCCCATGCTGCAAGCTGTAACCAGTAGGTACTGTGTAGGGACCAATCGGACTGGATCACAGGGTTGACAGTGTTAAAAATGATAATGGAAAGGTACAGTGTGCATGGTTTAGGGGCTTTACATACCATCTATGACACCACTGCTGTAGATTTTTCAGCCATGATCTCAAAATTAACCAAATGCTGACCTCCTCTATCCTCATCATGTTTAACATTTTGTTTACACCCTATAAATTAAGCAGCTCTACGCTCACAATAGAGCTGGTTTCCTACACTAGTGAGGTTAAAAGGGACTTTCTCAACCACAAGGGGTTCACCCCTCTGTATATTCCTCAGAAGCAATCATCTCATTCCTGAATCCTGACTGGCTGGAGATTGTGACGTCCAAGTCATCGTACCTTTAAATAGCCTGAACTCATTCAAACACCTCTTCACACTTCGGAGCATATCTCAGTACTCCCATAGGCTAGCTTAACATTCCATACACTGGATCTCGTTGCGTTAGCCGTCCTCTGTGTTCCGTATTCTCCATAAACTGAAACATTTAACTGCAAGGTTATTTTTACTGCAGTTTAGCTGTCCATAACTGTGTACTCCATGTTTAGCACTCAAGCTAATACAATCTCTTTTGGACGTTAACCTCTCTCAAACCAGAGGAGAAGAAAACTTTAGGGCTCATATCGGCATCATTGGTAGCAAAAATGTTGAATTAAGAGCCACACCGGCTTGGCCAGAGTTACTTAGAGCATAAACACACCCAGTTGGTTATCAAAGCCCCCAGTTCCTGCAGACACTGTCTGTTTGACCACAAAGAGTTTCCAACATAGGTTGGCATGTCAGGCTAATTTGTCAAGCAAGGACTACGGGCAGGATTCACCTCTGAGGTCATCACACACCTACATCACATTTAAGTTTGTGAACTGCTGTTTTTAAACTTAACATTCAGTGTCAGCCTGTTTTGAAGTGAAATTGATTATATTTCAACGAGATGGTGGTGTTGCAAAATAAGCCTTGAATCTTGACTGGGCAAAAGCATAAATCTTTGAGGACTAGCACTTCAAATATAATCTGTAATTGTTCTAAAACTAATCAAAAGGATGATAATCCCAAGGTGAAAATCTAGCTAATGACACAATAATAATTGATGTAAAAAATGTGCTGACCGTGTATTTTTTCAAAGAAGTTTATGCTTTTTGAATTAGAGACTACTGCTACCTATCACCATCTGAAGATTACTACATCCATCCTTTATAAAGCAATCTATGGATTCAGAGTTTGTTAATAGTTTGCATCACATTTGTCACAGTTTCACATAAGTAAATGTTGGCATATGAAAACATTGTGACCCAAGTGTAAAAACTCCTGAGCCTCTAAACAGAAACTTTTTGCCGTAGACAGAAGTAGCTTTTACACATTCTTCTCTGCTGAGAAGTGGTATCTTCTGTGGGACAGAGTACCTCCTGATGTGAGATTTAAACCCTTTTAAATGAGCAACAAGGTTAAATGAAAGGAGAAGAGGAAAATTCTTCGAACATAATTTGGTGTTAAGTTGAGAGCAAAAGACCAACCCACAGAAATGGCGGCAAACTTTTATTTGTCCTATTCTGTAAAATATTTTTGTTTCATTCTTATTCATTTAAACCTGTTTTGTAATGTAATACAAAGGCTAAATGTGAGAGGACCATTTTTTTTTGTTACTTTTCATTTCCAAAGTGTTTCTGCTGGCACTGACAGTTATGATAAACGTGAACATTTAATTTATAAATGTCTCCAATTTTATTTTCAGACACTCAAAAATCTGGCTCCATTATTTTCATCAAGTCATCATAGTCCTGTCAATAAATGAATCATTTCATCATTTCAATTTTTAACTGTATAAATAAAAAGTTATTATATTCCGCATATAACAGTCTTTTGGGGTAGATTTTTTACATGTTTTTTTATTCTTTCTTTTTTTTCATGTAATGAAATCATCATGGTTATTATCATAGTCAGTTATCAACAAAGGCTGAGTGTAGCAAGAATAAACTCTTTCAGAAAAAGATAGAAGAGGTGCATTAATGGAGATAAAATCAGGAACCGAGGCATCAGGATGACAAGATGTTTAAAGGTCCAAGATAATGATGTGGAACTGCAGGGTCACAGACGTAGTCCCCTCATAAAACAATACATCTTTTTAAAATATTCAACTTCTGAACACGGAGAAACTCTCAGCTGTATCCCACTGTTCCTGTTAAATGTTCATAGTGCCCTTAAATTGATACAAAAACAAGAAAAAAACTTTGTATAAGTAGGTGAAAGTAAAGTCAAACAAAAGAAGAGTAATATTTAAGTGGGACAGAAATCCAACAAGCCTTGCCATAACAGAGTGTCCAGAACAAGCCAGACAGTTAAAGCACTTCCAGGACCAGGTTTGGCTCTGAAGCATGGAAGAAAATCTTGTGTCAGATAGCTCGGAGTAAAACTAAATCATAACGTGTCTCTTTGTAAGTGCAGAGGAAGATAAAGTGCATCTTTTTTTTTTTTTTTTACTTGCATGTTTTCTTTTTGGCTTCAGTAAAACTCAAGAATACTATAATAACTGGAAGAAGCAAGCACCTGCAACATATTGTTTTTTCCCCCAGAGAAATAAGGCATGTGGATGTTTCTTTTATTTATTTATTTAATTAATGTACTAAATGTATAGAAAAACTGTAAGCATGGCCAGGGAGGTAGCTGTCCCTTCAACAGGAGAAGTGGCTAAAAAGAGCAAACTGACCTGAGCCAAAGTCTTGTGAATGGAAAGCGGTCTGTATATGTGATGAACTGTTAAATTGGTAAAACATTATTCAGAGAAAGCCATTCTTAAAAACAGTGATTTATGTCTATCCAGCCACTCCTACAGGTTGAGAACCACACAGTCTGCCGTCTGCCCACAGACTGACCGACCCATCCTTGACTCACTAACTTAATGGATGCGGTCCCTTTTCCTTCACTAGAATAATAAAACATTAAATCACATTTTTAGATGTCATTGTCTGGTAAGTTGTAATAAACCCCTTTTACCATGTCTCCCACATATCTGAGTCATACTGTCCCACCCACAGATTCACATCCCGTAAAGGTGAAACCAGAGACTCCAGCAAATCTGTTATTAGAAGTTCCTTCGTTTTAAACATTTTCTTTTTAAATAAGGTACATTTGAATGGTGGAAAAAAGTGAGTCAAGCACTAAGAGAAGCTTTTTGATTCATTGTTTTTCTTTTGAGGTGATGATGGTGACCATCCAGTGGTGTAATGGTCCCAAAGCTGCATGCTGTATGTAACTGTATGTTCATTCATCAAATGGGAGTTATTTTCCAATAATAGTAATTTTGATATTATACTTTTGTACTTAAAGCAAAAATTATATCAAAATTTTTTTTCTGGAACACAGAAAATTAGTTCAGAAATAATTATAGATAAAAAAACAACTCTTTTAAATATCCGGTCTTAATATAACCCAAATACAACCTTAAATAAACATCACACAAAATTATTTTCTTTTTTAGATTATGCCAAAATGCAGAAGCAGTCTGTAAAAAAACTTATTACATCCTTCCTGCTTCCATCAGAATTAGGAGGACAAGTTGCAGACAGCTGCTATCACATCCACTTCATTATCTTCAGTTAATCTGACCATGAAAACCAGCTATCTTGGTTGTCGTGGCTCAAAAGGTTTGGGAACCCCTGTTCTAGAGGATTCAGGTGTCTTTTTACACAATGAAAAAGCAAATGTTGCTGGTGGAAAAAACTTGTTTTTTTTTAGATGCATTACGAAGCAGACGTGAATGATTCAGAATATATGTACAAATGTAAAAATAAATTTAAAAAATATATTTTTTTAAACTGTTAATAACATAATGTTATGTAAAAGTAGTCAAGTAGTCACGCATGGAAAAAAGATGCAGCAATAATCGTTTTATCCACAAGAAACGTAACCAAATTGAATTGTGATGTGATGTCCCTAAAGATTCCCACCCCTAGCTGTTGGTCATCAATGTGGCGAGGGCTATGAGACCATTTCTAAACTACTTAGAGTTCCAGCAGAGAAATTAAGAAAAATCCAAGAGCTACATCTCAGACTCTACAGGTCTCAGATTCATCATTAATATTAATGTTTCACAACAATCAGAAAAATACTACATAAGTATGGAAGAGTTTGAAAGCGTTGTCATAAGAAAGCCTCTCCTCTCTAGGAAGAACACGGCAGCATGACTTAAACCCTTTTTACAATGGTCAAAAAAACACTAACACCTGCTAACATCTGGTTCTTGAGTAAAATAGGAAAGTATTTAATTTAATCGGTATTCAAACCCACATTAAACAACTTTAATTGGCTCCCATTCAGCTCAGCTTCAATGGGCACAGCTTATTCTCTGTCCCATTGTGTGGTGCTGATGTCTGCAGTCCAGTCAAAAGTCATAAACGACCCAGATTACCTCAGGGTGGTGATTATCAGAAGCACAGCCTTGCAGGACAATGTGTACACCTGTCCTCCGTGATGTAGAGGAAGCTGTGGCCTTCAGAGCGCTGATGATTAATCTGATGCTACACACAATCAGCTTGTTTTAGAGGGTGTGCCCATGTTTACCAAAACAGTTTAACCAAACCACTTTTAAAAAAAAAAGAAATATTGGATTACCATAAAACCTCTGACAGAAGAGACCAAGGTGGAGATGTAGGTCAAAATGCACAGCACTACATCTGGCAATAACCAAACATATCGGCACAAAACACCTTGTATCAACTGTTAAGCACAGTGGTGAAGGGGTGATGGTTTGGGCTTGTTCTGAAGCCACAGGACCTCTGTGAGTCAACATGAACTCCTCTGCATACTAAAGTATTCTAGAGTCAAATGAGGCCATGTGTCTAACACAAAGCTTGGCTGAAACTGTCCCAGGCAAACTGGCACATCTACAATATAATGGTTGAAAACGAAAATAAAGATACTACAATGATTTAGTCAAAGTCCAGACTTCAGGTTGACTAAACCATCTTGTAGGGACCTTAAGATAGCTCAATAAACTGAAGCAATGTTTTAGTTAACAGTGGACCAAAATTCCTCCATAAAGACATGAGACTACTAACATCATAGGTACCAACATAATCTAGTCAGTTATAGTCATGAAATGGCCTCCTTTTACATTGTTAGACAAGCGAGTCTTTCACATCTTCCTTGTGTGTCATTTGCCTAAAATGGAGCCAGTGTTAGAAAGCAACACAACAGTGTCACAATGTTACACCTTTTAGTTCAAACTTCTCTAACTCACCTCCACTTGATGTAAATCTGAGGGCTGCTTGAACAGAGATAGATGGTTGTTTGGCTGTGAGGTCCAAGAGTTACTGACCAAGGCCACAAGCTTACTGTACCTCCATGACAGTACCAAAAAAAGGAAAGAAAATCGTTTTATCCAGTCAAATCACCTTATTATGTAATTAGAATGTAGTAGACCACATATTGCTTTGCTTAAGCATGAAAGCTCTTTTTTACAGTCAATTTGACTTGAAAGTACTTGTACAGATCACTTGACAAGCCAAAAAATGAGATCGGTATCTGGTAAAGGTTATCATGGTGTCTATTTTAAGGCAAGTTATTGTCAACCATATTGCTTTGAATGTTCAAACCTATCCAAAATGTAATTAGTAGGCAAAGTAAAGAGGGCGAAACAACAACTGCATAAGTGATGATTGACTGAGGAAGAGTAAAATGTCATTGTGAGCCAAACAGAGGCAGACTTAGGCAAGCGCGTGCACACCTGAACACGTACGCTCACACATAAACGACCAATAAACACGCAGCAAACATGAGTCCAGTGAATACAAAGGAAGAGTTTTTAAACTGGAGGAACAGACATTATTCAACTTACTTTTACTGAGATAAAAGACAAGAACGCTATGATGAAAACGTAGATTATGCCCAGAAACAACGTGTTTCTCCATGTTGGCTGTAAGCAGGTAATCACATAAAGTAATCTCTCCAAGATGGAGCCACGACATCCAACTGCAGGTTGAATATATTAATGTTGATGTTTTCTGTTAGTAATTTATTCTGTAAAGTTTCCATTTCGTTCATTAGTCAGATCGAATATTTAGTTTTATTATAAATAACTGAACATGCAGTTAAATTTAAAGTTATGTGAAAGGTAACACAAGTGAATATTTAAAAAGAAAAAGTTACTCTCCCTGAGTAGTTAGTTACTTTTATAATGCTGTACCACCGTTACTAAATCAGTTGCCTTTTGGAAGAAGTAACTATAACTAATTACTTTTTTAATGTGACATGCCGAACACTGATGACTACATTATAAATCCCTCCAGTCTCTGAGATATGGAGAATGCCTTTTATGACAGTTTTACAAAATACCATGATCCTAAACCTTTATGCAATATTTCTATTAAGTCAATGTGCATTGAATAGGAAATAAAAGGTTCACAAAATTGTGTTGGTATCTGTTTGCCACCCATATGTTTCCATCACTGCTGGTCAGAGCTTAAGCTGGTAATATCAGAGACTACTGTATGGCTGACAAGGAACAATCATGGCTTGTGCTGGAAGATAAGTTACAGTACAACTCAGCACAGGAAGTAGATGTTTAGTTTTCCACTAAAGGCAGCCTAGTGCTGATTGTCACAACATTGTCTCCTGCAGCTTCTTGCATGACTTCTTAATGTGACATAAACGACAATGAAATGGAGGCTATAGAAGAAATGCTATAAATCTTAGCTTGTGGTTGTTTGACTCGGAAGGGAGAGAAGCTTTCACAGAAATGATAGAAGTAAGAAAAAAATCACAGCTGAAAAAAGAGTTTTGGAGCTTGCAGCAGAAAAGAGCGTGCAAAGAAAAAAGGTCAAGCTAACCTCTAGCTGATAAGACAAGCTAACCTCAACGCTAGCTTACTAACAATGCATTTTGAGTAAATAATGTGCTTGAACATTAAAAAGTATCGATGACAGTCTTTACACGAACACTTAGCATCAGTTTACCACACTGCTCCCAAACAAGTATCAGTACAGTTGCCTATTTGGTACTATCTACAATGGGAAAAGACCTCAAAGTTGTATTATACATATTACAATGAGGTAAAACATGTAAGGACTGTGGTTTCAGGAAATGAGCAATACAGTTAAACATGTGTCATGCCCCCCAAAGATGTGCCAAAATCATATTTTCCTGTTAGTATTCATGCTTGATTTGAGGTTCAACTGCTGCCAGGTGTATGTCAGTCACGGATGAATCACTGGCACCTGACTAGCACATAATTGATAAACACATCAGAATGAGATTCTGGAGTAAATGTGGTGATCCCATATCTGCAGAATCTGGGACGTAACTCCGACCTGCAGGACGACAACGCCCTCCCCCAGAGAGGCAGGATCAAATGAATACAAAAAGGAGAATATCAGGGGATTCTGGCACATGTGTGGGGCAACTACCTCCAGTGTTGTTCACTATCCTTGCAATTAGGTGACTAATCAGGCTTTTCAACCATGTATAAAACAAATAATAATTAGTAGCAATCTTATTATTTCAATACACTGAAGCATCCCGTCAAATTATGACTTTGTATGGTTACCCACAGACTAACTAAACAAAGTTCAGCATCACAGTGAAACAACCCAAACAAAAATCTCTATTTTAACAGAGGGATGAGTCAGACCCTATGGGGAAATATCAATTAATAAATCAAAAGTATCCTCAACTCTCTAATCCAACCTACTGGATTAGATTCTGTAATAAATTGCCGCCTTCACAAGTTTCTAGAAAGCAACGACATCAATTACAACAATCAAGGAAAACATGAATCTCATTTCAAATAAAGTCGATTCACACCAGAGACGACTGACACATTGCCCAGATCTACAGACAACTAGATGAGTGAGGTTTGTCTTTTAGCACCGAAGTGGGAAACAACTCATCCTTTGACAACATCCTTTCACTTTCATGTGGTCTCCAGTTTACCAAATACTATCCCAACTGTCCTCGTGTGTTAAACCCCACCCATCAACTTAAAGAGGTTAAAACTAACGCCAAGAGTTATTTTCAGTCACTGTCCAACCCAGCTCTGTTTGACATCAATCAGCTGCTACAGTATAAACTGGGATGGCGGGACCTGGCATTATCTCCTGAGGGAAAACAGCTCCCCTCCTATTGGACCAATAATGAGAGTTGAGGCCCACCCAATGTCTTATAATCAAAACCAAACAAACAGATCTAACTTAAACACACTAACGTGTAACAGGAGCTATGACTGGATCGACTGAGAAACATGCAGAACCCAAAATAACATTAATGACCGTAAACCTAGGGGGGAAACTCATTCTACTCTGGCTGGAGATCATTATGCAAAGTTTGACATTGTAGTTGAACATAAAAAAAGTTGGAGAAGCCAAAGCAGCAGACGACACACGAGGGTGTTGAATGCATGCCTGCCAAAATAAGCTAACTTTAGCATCCACCTTTAAAAGGCCCTGTCTTTCATTTCTTTAGGGACAAGTAAAAAAAAAAACAGATTTAGTTGGACTTTAATGGACAAAGAGACAGCATTTAAATTCCCAAACACTGTCAGGATTTGATCTCCACCTTTTCCTGATGTCAAACCAGGGGGAGTGTAGCGCTGATATCTTGTCCGGGAAACACTTTGAAATTCTCACATTTAACAAGCCAAATTCCCCCAACACACACAAACACACAAGCTCACGCACATCTACGCCAGAGAGAACACAGATCCCAAAGCTTTCTCTCCACCACTCATAAAATAAGTGAAACGCAACCCCCATTGTGCAACCATTACAGCTTCAGAAAAAGGCCTTTTAATACCATCACTGGCAGGGAATCTGTTCCAGTCCGACTTGCCGCAGTGGAACAAGATGAAAGAATATGATTAGAAATCTTTTTTTTGTTTTTATATGCACGCTTAAATGGCTGACAGGGAGAAAAAGGCTATGCCAACGAAGGTAATGAATAAACAAATCTGCACGTTACATCTACTACAGTAAACGTGAGTAAAACTTTCCAGCTGCGAGAGAGGAATTCATTCGTTTGGACAGATTTCAAGTATTAAAACAATCATATAACACACATACACACAAAAAAAACCAAAAAAAAAACCTGTTGATCCCATTTTTAGCTGCATCGCACCCATCAGCTGCTTTAGTGGGGAACTGGCTTTTGTTAAGAACATGTTAGCCGATTTATATCCCAGATACACGGAAGATGGGCTGACAAGAATAACAAGGCTGTGGACAAACATCAGGCCACAAAGTGAAGTGTGTTACCCACAATGCAATTCACCTGTCAACAGTTGTCTTGGCTAGTGTTAGTGTTAGCTAGTATCGCCTTACTGGAGTCTCAAAAAAGTCTGGAATGCTCTATTCTGGCTTCATCCACTCGTGCATTTCTTTCTTCTTCTTTTTTTTCTTTTCATGACGTTTTACCAGACATCACAAATGTTCCTCTGGAGCCACAAAAGGTTTTATACAGGTTTTGTAACACATGCACTATTAATCCCTGCGGAGGTGGAATTATTGATGCATCGTTTCCATTAACTGCCCCAGTAAGATGTGACCTTTAGCAATGCAGCTGTCATTAATAAACCGATGCTAAACCAAAAGTGACGAGTCAAAATTTCTAAATCACTGTGCAAAAGTTTTGAGCCACCCCTGATTTCTTTATCTATGGCCAAGAAAATGGAAAATATGTTCAATGACTTATTGAAATCTGATAATAGAAATAGAAATATAAAATACAAGGGGGAGTGTTTGATTTAATCACCTTCATTCTTCAACAGTCTGAACCCTGTTAGACAAACTTTCATTTCCATAAGTGGTCTTCGGGAATAGTTGTCCAGGTTTCTTAAAGGATATTCCAAAGCTGTTCTTTGTAGATGAATCAACTGAGGGTCCAGATGCATCTCTCAGGTTCTGTGTCAGGTCTTGACCAGATTGCGTTTATTTCTTAAGGATATCACTTTCAAATCCTGCACTTGTGCTGCAGATAGTTTTTTTAAGCCTGAAACTTCTTCTTTTGTCCAACTCTTATCCAGTTTTAAAGACACACTGCACCACGCTGAGATTTTTCAGCTAATATTTCTTTGAAAATAACCTTGTGGGTGCAAAAATGCAACTCTGTGTGTGTTTCTGTTGGCATTTTGTAGATGTAAATAAATAAACCAGACCAGATCACGTGTCTCTGCAATAGCCACAAAGTGCTTTAAAATCCCATTTAAAATTGGTTGTTTGCTAAAATGCGATGCATGTTTAACACTAGTCTTCATGATTCCATGTTTAGAGTTTAGAAACAACATACAATCAAAATAATAATAACCATCTTCATTTGTAAACAGTCAGAGTCAAGGACAGGACTGAAAATAAATGAAAAAGCAGCCAATGTCTAAAGGAAAACTTTTAGAAAGTCTGGCTGCTTGGAAGCACAATAAAAAGAATTGTGGGGGTGGGGGGGGTGGGGGTGTGGGGGTGGGGGGTGATGGCTCAAGACTTTTGCACATTACTGTATTGTTCATCCACAGATTTTCACCCAATACCGAAATAAATCTGAGCCTAATGGCAGATTTGAGCATCTTTCTTTACTTTTCCAGTTCATTCTGGTAAACCTTCGGTCCTGATTCTAATCCAACGGTTGCTGTTGATGTTTGTCTGATCTGAACAAACCATTTTAACCATGAGCAGTATAGTGTGTTTATGTATTTTCATCTATGTTGTCCAAGACTGTGTAAAAATTCAGCTCTGTGTGGTTTATGAGCCGCCAGGAGAGATACTGTTTCCAACCTGCAACCAGGCATTCCAGTAAGTAAAGTTGATGTTACTTTTGGAAGTCACTGGCTGTATTGTTATCACTGTGAAAACACAAAGCATGGACCGGTCCATACCCACTGAGGTTGGAATAATATTTGTGGCTATTTTTAAAATGTTTTATCTCCAAATAACTGGAGGAAAGAAGGGAAATGAAATCGTTTTAGTCTGACTTCGCATCAGTGGGATCAAAAGTGATCTGTTAAAAAGACCTCGTTCAGATCAGGATAATTAGTGAACGCTCTTTAGTGAGAGAAGTTCATGCGATAGTTTAATCTGACACAGACTGACTTCTCCTTCCCAAACATGGAATCACATTCTGATTAAATTAGATTGTTGCTGGAAAAACTGTTAACAGGACCGGTCCCCTCGACTGTTGAATGACATCACTGTTTCTAAGGAAAAGACTTTGCATGCACAGATGGCGAAGTGGGTGTGCGCGACAAAGCAAGTGGCACACACAGCTCCACGCTGACGTGTGATGGGCTCATTATCGTCTTCGCGCAGCAACAAGCGATGCAACAACACGCACATATAAAGACAAACTTGTCTATGTCCACCTCATTGTGTCATTAATCACCAGCCGTTTATGACGTTCCCTTAACTAGCAGACAAGTGAATTAATCAAAAGCTAAAAGGAGGATAAAAGTGAGCCAACCACTGAGGTAACAAGCCAATGAAAGTTGTCCACCAAAGTCAGAGCTAATTGTGTACAGTTTTGAGCTTTAACAGCCCGAGTTAATCACTTTTGTCTGATAATTAGTGTTTAGTTTTCAGGAAATCTGTAAACGAATACCGTCTCTCATGCTGTTTAAATTAACACACTTTACTTCACTTTGGTATAATAACTATTCAAAGCTGCACCATTCCTTCCTTTATTACATTTCTCAAAAAAGGAACCTGCTTTTTAAATGTCTTGAAAAACCGATAACACAACCACAGTCTCGTGTAAGTGTCCCAGTTCTCTCTCTGCCTGTATTAAATCAGAAAAAAAAAGATGTGGAAAACTGCAGAGCTGGGTGATAATTGTCAGTGGGTTTGTCACTTTGTCACCAACGACTACTTTAATATTACACATGGAAATTTGTTCTGTGTAGAAAACAGATTAGAAATGCCTCAATGTGTGATTTATAGATTCAACATAGACTATAAAGAGTCCCTGTCACACAATACTGAAATCAGATTTCCCCTTGATAAGTCAGGAGATTAATACATGATTAATGAGAGGGATAACTTCCTTATTTCTCTTTTGAAGTGGTGTGAATAAATCTAAATCAAAGTCTGAATAAAAGGGGAGCGAGAGACGTATTCTTCCTTTTCGGATGTGGCTCTAAATCTGATTAACAACATTCCCTGTTTGTCACTAATGCTACGTCCTGGCTGCAGAACAATCAGCTCTGCCTGCTGTTCCCAGGAAGCGCGGAGGTGGAAGTGTGTTTGTCCATCACACACTACAATAGATTATACATCCTCATTGCTTACTTAAGACCACACACTCGCTCAAATCAAAGGAAAGTTCAATGTGAGCCAGAGCAGGAGGCTAATCTGCTGAACAAGTCCGATATGGAAGCGGAAATGTGTCTGTCCTTTTGATAATCTCAAGGATTAAACAGAGCCATAACTCATTCGAACAGGCGGTTTTTCCCTCTCAAGCGAGGTCCTGTGTGTATGTCCCAAACTTAAAATTTACATAGAGACAACAGCGAATATGCAACCACACCAAATAAACCGCAGCTATCTGGAGGATCTGTGGGAGAAAAGAAAGGTTCAGTGAAGCAGTGATCATCGGTGAGGGGAGCTCCCTGGCCTGATTCAATGAGATGGCCGCTTTCCATTATACTGATTAGAAAGCCCTGAAATTGAGCATGAAATGCATTTGCTAATCACGCAGTCATCATAGGAATCAACATATGCAAGCAATTTGATTGGACACTGGTGGAGTCACCCTTACTAGAGTCCACTAAAACTTAAATGGGGCCATGCTTTCTATGAGACTTTGGCTCGTGATCCTTTTTTGTTTGAAGCTGGAGATTTCAGTTTAAGTTTGTTGACAATTAACAATGTTAATTCAGTCAAAAAGTTGCAGTTTCCTTCAACAAAAGTGTTGTTATTATTTTAATTTCCATTAGCAGCACCATACATTAACAATCTACTATAGTGGCTCTGTCAGTCAGCTCTTCTCATTACATAGAAGTCTTCACAAAAGAGATAAAGCAATAAAATGGGCAAAATGAACTCCTGGGGTCTGATGTTACAAACCTGAAAAAGAAATGTTTGCACCAAACATGTATCAGCTCCTGACATCTTACCCTGTCGCTCTGTCACACCTACGTGAGACGGCAAGAGATGAGAGCCTTGTAATCATGACCGGAAACGCACTGAAGGCAGAACGTCATTTAAAAAAATGGTTCAGAAGTGCTCGGGTTTATAGCACATCAAGGGAAGTGCAAGAGAAAAGCAAACATCTCATCCCCGATTACTGAGTTTAGACAAAATGTGCAACATCGGTGGAAAAAATGGAAAAGAAGCAAACTACAAAAAAAAAGTGCAAAGCAGCAACAGTCATCAGCCAAAACACTTGTTCACTATGACACTCCAAACAATGATTGGTCCAAAGCTTCATCATTTGATATCAAAAATTGCAATTTAAACCATATTCTGAGCTAGAAAAGTTAACCTCATTGTGGTGTCAGAGGCTAAAGCAGGAGATCATTCCACATGGTATCAGGACTCCGTCACTGGAAACTTCATCCAACGGCTTTCATTACAGTTTCTGGGCTCACATCTCCCCATTAAAATCATAACATGCCTGCATTTATCATCGTGTCAAACTATCAAACAAGATAAAAAATTACAAGCTTCTAAAAGCCCTACAAGCCTGCAATCTTTTGCACACGTGTCTACATTTGGTATTATGAGCAACAGCGGAAAATCATTCATTCCAACTGCAATCAACATTTTAAATAAGTCTTAACTCTGGTTTTTCTCAGCTTGTTGGTATGTCTTATATGTCTTTTATGAATATTTTAACTTGTGTGTTTTGTTTCTGTTTTGTACTCTGTGAGCCGCTTCATCAAAGATGAATTCCCACTGCTTTGCAAAGTTTTCCTAAGTCTAAGTCTAAGTGATATTGTATGTTAATAAAGAGTTTGGAAAAGGTGGACATTACACTGTGGACTGTAACACTAAAGAACCAAAGCTGAGCCACAACCAACCCAATATGGTCCAAAGACTTTTCAGTTTCCTGACTTTTAGTCAAGACTCTGCATGTAAATACACAGTCATGGTTTAGAAATAAAAATATGTTTAAGGTTGAGGAAGATTTTTTTTTTTAAATTTACCAGTTTTGTCGTGGAACAAAAAGGATAACTTAGATCTACAGTAGACCATCGGGACAGCAAACAACTCTTGCAGCTACTGCTGTTAGTCATAATCTTTGCCCTAAGTTTGTACACCAAAAACAACTCTTCAGTCATGTATCCATCCATGATGAATGCAGCTAAACTCAAGCTAAAACCTGTAACTTCTACAAAACAAAAAAGTCTAAATAAAGATTTCCTCCTAACTTTTAGGAATTTCCTACCTACATGCAACAACCTATCACCAGGCACCAATTTTTATCATGCAGAAAACATCTAAATAGGTGGATTGTAGTTAGATTTGCTGTCAGGATGCATGGTCCTCAGACATATGTCTGCACATTATAAGACAATGCAGATCAGATGAATGATCCCAAAAGGTAGATTCCTTGTGAATGAGCAGTTTTCTTCATTTTAACAAGCATGGGCCAAATGCTAATAATCCTCATCTGTAGCACAACAAAATGTCCAGATAGATTTATGTCAATGGTTTGTACTTCACAATGAAGACAGTAAGACCGGACTATGGCCTAAATACCTCATCACTTTGCCAACAGTGTGTTTCCTTTTAAACACATCTCTGTGGTTGTATCCAAGAGTTCTTCTTCATGTGCATGTCAAACTTTTGATTGCTGTGGGACAAACCTTTCCTTCTGTCTTGTATCTAACTGTCTTATTTGTGCCAAACACAATAATCCTAAGAGGGGATATTTCTCGACAGAATCTCTCTCTCACTCAGACACAAGCGCCAGCAGTTTTCCCTTTCTAGGGTCAAATATCACTCAACTATTTTGTGGTGCCCAACCTTCAACCCAAATCTGATTTAGTATAACTACCTTTGTTGCAACATGTCACAAACAATATGTGTAAATAAGTTAGAGAAAAAGTGAATCAGTAAGTGTTTCATCAAACTTCTGGCTCTGATTACAAAGAAGCCTGAACAATATGTTATGATGGACAGAAAACCTCACTTTTACACATTATCATATCAAAATAGTATTATTTTCATCTTTGTTTTATTCTGCTGCCGTGCATCCTGTTTGTTACTGATGGATAAAAACTGAGGAGATTGGGAGATTTTTCATTTCAAGGAATCTGCACAAAGGAAATGGATACAAAGAACAAAATATCCTGCATGAAAACAGAACAAACAAGGGGTGCTCCATCAGTAGCAAAGCAA
The DNA here is from genome assembly GCA_037177055.1 of Atherinosoma microstoma. Lineage (NCBI taxonomy): Eukaryota > Metazoa > Chordata > Actinopteri > Atheriniformes > Atherinidae > Atherinosoma > Atherinosoma microstoma. The sequence continues at coordinate 20,299,045 of JBBBVU010000021.1, read as the reverse complement.
AACTGAAGCGAACTTTTGAAAAGCCTCAAAAAATAAATAAATCAGTGAATCAGACTCGTTTCCACTGACCCATTTAACGTGAATGAACTATAACAAGGTGGCTGTTATTCAATAGAAGAAGTAAAACAAACCTCAAAAAGGGGGAAAAAACAAACAACTGCAGTGGACATCTGCTGAAGGAAATTGGAAATAGTTCTTTAAGATTTACTTTAACTTCTTGGGATTTCTGTCACATTACAGAACATCCAGGAGGACTCAAAGACTGGATCATTTTAATCTTCACCAGATCAGATGTTATTTGCAAAAATGTTCCCAATCACCCAAATACATAATCTTTTAGTGCCGAGCAGTATACTGATTCATACTGGCAACTGTTTTTTAGCTTTGTTTTGATATGAATTTGTCTTACAATGCAATACTGGTTTAAATAGCTTGAATAACATTTGGAACTTGGCGGCTTGAGGGGGGAGCTTTTTCACTGCTGCACCATTAAACATGCAGCAGAGCAGCTGTGTTATCGGAGATGTTGAGCGGTGAAAAGGGATAGAGAATGATCTTACAAATGAACGTTTGCCGAAGAAAGGAGCCGTATCTGTCGTCTGGAGCTACTTCGGTTTTATAAAGTTGGATGTGGACCAAACAGATATTTCCAGAAGCAGCAACATGAGCAATTTGCTGCACCATTTTAGCCACAAACATGCTTTAGAGTAGCAAAAGAGTATAGAACTAAGGTTGACACCCTCTGAACATCCACAGGTAAAACTGAAAAAGCTGAACACTCCAGTCAGACTTCACTTGTGGACCTGTTTGCTAGAAGTGCTTAATAAACTAAAAGAAAAAGCAGTGGATCAAGATAACCAATGCCATCACAATCCATACAGCCAGAACTGGTTCTGCTGGGTACTTTAGAGAAAAACTGATTAAGGGTTTTAATCAAGATACTCTGGATATTAAAATCTTTTGTTTTTTGTTTTTTTTTTGTAAAATGTACAAATCTCATGACAATGGAATAAGCTTAATAATTAAATACTGTGTCTGTATACTTTTTTAAAGAAATACAATGACATAGTTCATCATTTTGGGCAAACCACCCGGCGCTAGCTTCTTCAGAAAGGCAAAACCCCCCTTCAAGCGAGTGTATTGAGGTTTTTTTTATTTTTACCATTTCCATTCACCTTTTCTTTTTCACATCCTCTAAATGTGAATAAATAACAGTTGTGAAAAACCAGCTAGTTAGCTTGTTCTGATGTGGACAGCCTGGTTTGTAGAGGATGTAGAAAATGTCATCATATTTACATATAACACTAGTCGCATTTAATTTGAAAGAATTGAACATGATGGCATGAGTTGTGTTTCAGGAAAGATAATGTCCACTGTAAAGATTTTTCTCTCTTCTGGTTTTTGAGTCAGATGTGGCTCTCTTTCATCTTATCATCTCTATACGTTTCATCTTTCAAGTTGCTTTACCACAAAAATGACCTCCTTAACCAAATACTAAATTACCCTTCTGTAATAGCCATGATGGTACAAGAAAAATCTTAAAGAGGAAAGAAAAACTCTTGTTATTCCTCTAACTCTTTATCTTTCCTTTAAACGTAAATAGCTCTGTATTAAAGTGTGTGTAGCCATTTTCTCGTCATCTGCATCGTCTGCTTCTTCCTGTGATCTCTTCAGTATTAAAGTATTCGTTTTGACAACCGCCAGATAACAGATGTGAACTTGTTGCATTTTTTGCTTCTTTCAACTATAAGAGAAAACAGATATTTTCATTCACGTCATACATACAGCCCTGAAGTCAGTGGCAGCTCTCAGGGGGAAAGGCAAGTTTCTTAATAGGCTACGTGATTTTTCATCACATGTGCAGCAAAGCGGGTCCTACACTACAACTGGCTGATATAAGACATCAAACATGCTTGTTTTTACCTTTTTCGGCTCTTGTATTTAATTTTCTCCCCTCAATTAAAAACAAGACTTCATTCCTTTGTGTATTGTAAGCACAATTAAGAGTCACCAGCCATGCAGACACCTGCAGCTACACACTACATCCACCAACACACAAGTGCAGACCACTCACACCTGCACTGAAGCTGTGATCTGCCTCACACTAATAAAAAAATGAAAAAAATAGAGACTTTCCTGCTTTTTAATCGAGGCTCTACTCTCCCAAGATAAAGGTATGCGGTCTTGGCTGCTTTGCCGCTCAGGCTTGGCTGTTTATGTTTGTTTTTCAGTGAGTTTACGAGTCCTCACTGATGCTCTCACCAAAGAATGCAAATCAACCGCGTCCCGTCCCTGGTACCACCAGGTTGATTTGATGAAGAGGATTAAGGATGAACGGGCATCCGCATTTGTTAACTCTTATTTCTGAATACATCCCCCTGGGAAAATGATTTTTTTTTTTTTTTAAATGTGGATTTGGTGCCTGTCCACCACCTGCCTCATTAGTTCGATCAGTCCTGCTTCTAAAGTTTAAAAAAAAAAAAGCAGCGTAATATCTTTTTGCGCTCATTAAAAAGGACAACTTTAATCCTCTTAGACTGTAAAGTATGCATCATTTTGCATCACAGTTTATAAGAAGCTCAGCAGGATCTTTTTCTCTTCTCTGCCTTTGACATTACAGATTACACAAAGACTATTGCACTACTGTTATAGTACCATGTCGGATCACCATCCTTAACCATCATCCTTATCATCAAAGTGGCCCTGTCCTCCCTCTGATTTATGAACAAATTACAGAACAATGAAGGAGACATCATGGTTACAATCAGAAGAATGAAAAGGGAGTGGACAAGACAGACTTATTTCCACCACACAGACTGCAACAATGACAAGAGAAAAGTTTTAAAAAGCTTTGCTTGTCTCCGCATAACTTGTGTTGTCTTGTTCGGAAAAATTTTGGACTTGCACATTACATCATGGAGCCTGCAGGGAAATGAGAAGGAAGCAGTGCTGTGCAATGAAATCCGCTCAGCCGTTCCCCACTGATATCAACGCGGAAAGTGGGGGTGTGAATTTTGGTATTACGGCGGCCGTGAGCAATGTTTAAAGTATCCACCTTGTGGTGAGTGGGGGTGTTTGGCAGGCCGAGTCTGGCCCTGCCAGGAAAGAGGACAAAGTGGATGCAGACAGATAAAGTTGATGGAGATGCTACTATTGTTCCCTAAACCTTGTGGAAACTGTCAGGAATTTGATCCCATTTAAGTGTAAAGTGAATAAGAAGCATTGTTTTCAGGCTGACCACCCTGTATTTTGGAGCTAATCCAGGGTGGTTTCGAAAAGTCTCCCCAAGACTGAGGATGAAAGAATCTCTCGGCCTGCGAGGGGAGTATGACCTCCTTTGGCTTAAGTTACAACAAAGACAAAAAAGTTCACCACAAAGAGGCAGCTTTCAAAAAAGATCCTATAAATCACCTCAGTTTCAATTTCCTAAACATCCAAGCACTTGTGGCTAACAGTAGAACTCCCCCTTGAATTAGCCATAAATATAAAGTAACAAACACCACATGCACGTGCATTAAAATAAAGAAAGTCCACTTGGATCCTCTTGTTATGTGACCAAGAGGAAAACAATTACAAAGTGAGTAAAATAGAAGTGATTAGCCAAAACATAAGAAGTGGGGGTTAACAAACATTGTGAAATAGTTCCAGTATGTGAAAGTATTACATATTACCCCCACACACACACACACACACACACACACACACACACACACACACACACACACACACACACACACACACACACA
>JBBBVU010000021.1:20266649-20287430 GCA_037177055.1 Atherinosoma microstoma | reverse complement strand
TCTTGTCTGAGTTTAGAAGGAGGAAATTCAGAGTCATCCAAGTCTTTATGTCTTTAAGACATCTTTGTAGTCTAACAGACATCTTTGTAGTCTAACAAATTGGTTCATCTCTAACAAACTGGTTCATCTCATCAGTTTTCATGGATAAGTCCGCATAGCAATGGAAATTTATACCATGCTGTATGATTATATTACCTAAGAGAAACACGTACAATGTGAAGAGTATCGGTCCGAGTACAGAACCTTGAGGAACTCCATGACTTACTCTGGTGTGTGAGGAAGATTCATCATTTACATCAATAAACTGAAATCTGTCTGATAAATATGACTTAAACCAACCTAATGGAGTTCCTTTAATTCCAATAATGTACAGGGGACATGACAGGGGAATTTATCAGTAGTTTAGTTCACAAGACCATCACAGTGAGCACTTTTACGCGTTACCAGAAAAAGAGATGCACACAATTCAATTTATTTAATATAACAGCCTTACAGAAGGCATTCTGCACAATGGGTACTTGTACTTATTTTCAATACATGTTGTAGTATTTTTATCTAAAAAAGTACTGCTGCTCTGTGTAAATACATCTTCCAATATTCAGCCTAGTGCCATAATTCTTGAAAAGTTAGTATTGTCACACAATGCTAAACCCAATTACAGCACCAAATCAAAGACAGACAGGGGGAGGGGGAGGGGGGGTGAACGGAAAAATTAAAGGTCAGATAGAGAGCCCTTCTCCTTTTAAAGTGTCATCTGGATTTCATTTCATAAATTCCACATATTTTACATGTACTGGCTGCAATTTTCACTAGCTCCTGAAACGAGAAGCCGTGTACAGGCCTCTGCTGGCCAGCAGGTCTGGACAACAACGTCCTGGCCTCTTATTACCCTCTTCAAACACAACCTTGCATATAAACACACACAATGACGCTGATGTAGAAGCATGCCCAGTGATGGAAACGCAGGGCAACAAATAAATAAGCTCACAAAGCCAAATTATCTATGACATTTATCAGGGACGTGAGGTATTTTTACATCGTGAAAGAGAAAGTGGCATCTGAGAGCCGCGGGTGTGAAAAGGGCTATTGAGTCTGGACTGGGGTGTCCCGCACCTGCGCTGTCTATTCACCCCACTGTTTACACACTGTCATCCACAATTAATACCTCCTGGGGACTGGGCTGCCTGCCCTCCACAGGGCCCCCGGACCCATCCAGGGCCCTTATGGATGCCTAATTGAGCATACCGCTCTCCTGATTGAATTAACAGCTCTGTCTCTGGGACCTTTTCCCCCCTTACACCAAGGAGGGGGGACGATTCCACACCAGCTTGGGACCCCTGTATGGTCCGACAGAATACAGAGCAGAAAGGAGAGGGGGGTTGGTGGCTGGAGAAAGCAAAGGGTCAGAAGGGGGAGTTGTTGAAACTGTCCAGAAAACGTGGCCCTTTCTGTTAGCAAAACCGAGGCTGGAAACGTGAAGCGAGGGCAACGAAAGGTCTCAGTCTTCACAGGGCCGGTGAGTTGCAGCAGGGCAGCGAGTGTGCAGGACAGTGAAAAGACATGCTGAGAACATGCACAGCACCTGCATACAGTGCTTCTCAGTGCTTAACTCTTAAACAATCCACATAAGCATGCATGCATTTTTTTTTTGTTTTAAATTAAATTTAGCTACAATATTCCAGTGCTTTCCAAACACCACAGAATAAAAATTTTAACACTAAAGTAATCTTAAAAAAATACTCTATGCAGAAAACTTTGTTCAGTGTTACATAATGTACTTTTATTACTGATATATGTATGTAAGCCACAATTCTAGCTGCTTGACTCATGTAAAGCAGTGGAACATACTACCCGTGTTTCTTTGTTTTGGATTGAAATGGTCATTGGCAAAATTCTCAAACGAGTTTTTAATTCCAGTAACTGAGAGGATAAACTTATCCCATGTGATCAAAGGCCATAAAAGTTTGCTGCTTGTGATCATGGAGTCATTGACTGTTATTTGCATATCTAAAAAGTTATTTTCTTTTCTTTGTGTTAAGTGAATTACTTTAAAATATCTCATTATTTGTAAGAAAATCTAGACAAAATAGATAAAATAAACAGGATTCTAACCATCAAGTTAACCTTGATATGGTGAAATACCTTTAACAATAACCACCACCAAGAATTATCTCAACATTACACTATTTGCAAGTTGGAATACCTGTTTGAAAATGATCAGAAAATCCAACTTTCTCTTACATTTCGCCTTTTTTTTTTTTTTTTTTTTAAATGGAGGAGTTAGTTTGGCACGATCAAGAATTGATTTAGAAAGAACATTGTTAAACCTGAGCCATTTATCCCTACAAGTTAACACAAATTATCTTGATTTTTCTGACTTTGAGTAGCGGCGTGTAAAGGGCCAAGTACGTCATAGAAGTACTAAATAAAAATACACAGGGTATCATAATTTTTGGTTGATTGAACTTGTCAGAGCAGTATTATAGTCTGGAGTAAATGTGTTCCACCATGAGCGAAAACCTTCTGCAATATCTTCCTGGCATGATCCATCGCAATGATAATAAAATATAATAATGTGGAAAATCAGAAGCTCTCTGGAGAGAGATGGAAATGTACTGAGGATGACTGTTTCCTCTCTGTTTCCAGGCCTATAAAGCTGTTTGCCATGTCTTTATCTGTACTTGTCAAAGCGCAGCACACACATCCAGCCGAAAATCAGATCTGCCTCTAAAAGGGAAATGAAATGGATGAATTCATGTCAGCTGAGGCTGCTGAAAGTTAGTGTCCTGCAGCCAAAAAGTGCTTATTGTCCGAGCTCCCTGCGTTTTTCTCCATCTGTGTCTCCTGCCTGGATTTATGTGTTGCCGTGGTTTGAAAATAAGCTTTCTAAAGTGAATGATTGTGGATATTCATTTCATTACAGATGCTACCACGTCTTTATCTGAGGTCAAGCTTCCTAATCAATCACTTTTTTTAGTGGATCTCTCATTATTTTACAGGGTTAAGAGGTCAGAATCAGTTGGGTTGAATGGTAACAAGACTGTAATGTGTTTGGGCATTTAAAAAAGAAAATGACCAAAGTCTTCCACAAGTAAAGATGAGAAGGCAAAGTGGGAAACAGTTTTGCTGAAATTGCTTTCCAGAAAAATTATGCTCTTTCATGAAGGTATGTTTTAAGCCTAGTCTTAAAAACAGAGACTGTCAGCGTTTCGCACAGAGAAAACTTAAAGTTCCACCACATGGAACTGCGTGGGGCAATCACACATCTCTGAAAGCACCAAGGATGCAGAGCGACATAACAAGATTTTTATTTATTTTTTTTGCAAGATATGCTGCCGTCCAGATAAAGTGTTTTCTAAGGCAGTTCTTGCTTATTTTAGCAATGCAGTCCTCGTACTGTATCACAGCAGCACGCCTGCAGTTACGACCGGTCACTGAAAACATTTGATGCATTTATGAAACAAAAACTTTGACAAAGAAGCTCCCAAACTGTTGAGATCAAGGTAGAATGGGAAAAACATTTTGTTTTCAAAACTGCAGCAGTGATCGGCACGGCGAGAAGGCTCCTGGTTCAAACCTTGGCTGGAGCCTTCCTGTGTCGTTATTACTTAACGGCTTCTCCCCAGGTACTCCGGCTTCCTCCTGCAGGCCAAAAACATGCTTATAAGATCAAGTGGTGATTCTGAGCTCTCCATAATAGTGACTGTGTGTTGGCCTTATGATGGACTGGCGACCCATCCTGGATGTCCCCTATACCTCTCATCTAATAGCTGAGATAGGGTCCGGACCCTTTCAACTATAACCTTTCATTTAGACTTTTGGCATTATCCAATTTTTATGAGGGACAAGATACTTTTTCTCTGCACTTTTGTCATTTTTCTGCTCTTTAAGCATCATAAGTCTTTAGTTAAAGCTAGAAAATTTACTTAAAAACTTTGAGGCTCCCGATGTTACTGGTTCAAAAGATTTGCACAGCAGAAATAGAAAGAAAAATAAATAACAGAAATGACTGCATTCATTTTCTGGCTTGAAGAATTATATGAATCATTTCACTGGCTGTGCAAACGAAAAATTTATTTAACTAGTTTTCCCTTTGTTGTGTTTACAACGGCTCCACTAAGTAGAATATATGCTGCATGACAGCTTTGGTAGTCTATAATTAAACAGAGATGTAAACATGCTCTTGTTTCTTATCTGTAAAAAGAAGCTTCCATCCTGAGCAACACCTAACAAATTCCTTTACACATTTATCTGATTTTATTTCCTCATAGAACTTTAGCACCCTCCCCAGTACAAAACCAGTATATAAGGGAATGCACTGAGTGGTCTCCATGACTGTGCCGAACAGCTCACCTCTCGATGAACCCCCAGTCCAGCTTTGGTGGTGGGGAGTATGCCCCACCAAAAACAAGAAACAAAAACACAAAAATTCTGCCGAGCATACCCCTGCACCAGTGAACTGTGCAGCCACCGCACCATGCCTCCCTGCTCCTCCTTGCACCCCCACCCAGACCCCATGCCCCCAGTTAACAAGCCAGACAACACGTTCCCTGTTGTCACTGTCCTCCTGATATGGCTCCCGGGCGGGGCCAATTAAACTCGCACTGTTCCCCACCCCGGGTCAGGAGTTTAGTGGGTCATCAACACTGGGATTTTCAACCAGTTATCTAATCTTGATGTAAGTACTCTCACTAGACCAAACCAGACCAATGTGTCTTAATAATTTTGTTCTGAGTACCTTCATTAGTTTGTCGGTCTTGTGCACTGAGAGAAATCAATCACAGAGTTTTAATATAACTAATGCAATGCATCTATTCAATAAAACCTCCTTTATTCTGCACAGCGTTGGAGACAACTGAAACCAATCTCAGCTGGCAGTGGGAGGTTGAAGAGGACGGGTACACCCTGGACACATCACTATTCAATCACAAGCTCAAAGCATAGAGACGATAATAAACTCACACTTACCCAGAGAAGATTCCCTCAGGCATGGGAACCCTCCAGAGAAAAGCCGGAGTCGGGGTTATAACCAGGAGCCTCTCTGTTGTAAGGAGGCAACGTTAACCACTGCAAGCTTGACTTTCAGAAAGAACGTGTCAGAGATATGAACTCTGCTTATGAAGCTGCTCCTATGTCCATCAGTGTTTGTTAACCGTTCTAGCTCATCCTCTGGGCTTCGATAAGTGGAGGCAGGTACATGAAAGGATTATAGTGACGTCTAAAAAATCCAGAATGCTTATAAACACTGACTTACGTAATATTGATGTATAGCATTGCTGAGAAATCAATTCAAAGTAATAGCAGTAATTATAACACTTTTATGCCACCAGTATCTTTTAGCAGGGTGACACTGAACCAAGACTCACTGCTGCAATCATTCCCTTAATTATTTACACCTGTGCTTTTTCTACCGAAGTGCAGAGCACAGAGCCTCTGCAGGGTGGTGGAGGGGAGGACAGGTGGATGGCCGGAGAAAGACTGTATAACTGTACTCAGTTTACAACTTGTGGCTTGTCAGTAAAGTGGGTTAGCAGAAGTGTTGCTTACTTATACAGATATGAAAGTAAGAAACAGTTCAAAACAGCAGAATTCACATTATTAAACAAAAGTTATGACATGTTAGGATATTTTAGAAAAATTTTAAAAATTTAACTGGAGCACTTTACTTTTTATTTTTGATAATAAAACCTGTTATTACAGTTTTTTTTCCAACAGCATTCACACAAAAAACATAACTTTACACACAACTCTGAAAAACTGAGGATTGTTTATTGACATGATGACCCCAAACCACTAAACTCTATGCACAATTCCATTTTTCTCACTCAAATATCCTTTTGCAAAACTGTATAAACCAACTCCATCATTTTGCACACTTTGTTCACAAGTTTGCAAAATGCAACGTCCAGACGGTTATTTTAACTCAGCTGTGCAAACTCAGCTGGAAAATCAGTTCAATCAAGAAGACAAAAGCGAGCAAATAAACTAAGCACAAAAAGCGAGGATAAATTTGTGTTTATTATTTCTCCCAATTAAAAATTCTGATTTGTGTTGTATTATACATCAAAACAGGAAAAAAATAACACCTATTGGCCATTTTTATGCTTTATTCATTTTACACTGTCAGGGACCTCGGTAGCTTGTAGAAGAACCATATGCAGCCACAACAGCTCGGCTCCTCCTCCTCATGCTGGTCACCAGCTCAGTAACATTTTGCCGTGGGATGGCTTTCCATTCCTCAACCAGGAATTGTTGATGTCAACCAGTGTGGTTATGTTGGTCACTTTAACATGTACAAGCTGATCATAGGGTTCATATCTTGACTCACAGTAGGTCAGTCCATCCTTCTCCAGGTTCTCTGTGATGATCCTGGTTCTGTGGGGGGAGAGTGTCACCATCCAGGAGGATGGAGTTATGTCCCAGATCCTAGAGATATGGGATCACCACTGGCTCTTGCATCTTATTCTAATGTCTATCTATCAGGTGCCCGTCATGCATCTGAGACTGACACACACCTGGGAGCACTTGAAGCTCAAAACAAGAGTGATCATCAACAGGAGAATATTACTGGGAGTTTTGGCACATTTTTGGGAGTACTCCCCCAACATTTAGCTGTGTTGTTTATTCCACAGAAGCCTGCTACTTATAGGTAATACCTCGTTGTAAAGATGACTAGTTAGGCTTTACAAATATGTTTAATACAACATTAAATGTTTTCAAAGGGGATAAATAATCAAACAAATACAAATAACCTTTCTTTTTGTGCTTACTTCTACATTAACAACCAGGACCAAACCATGTGAAATTACTAGTTCTTCCACATTCTACACGCTGTAAAATAACTTTAGTAGGCCTACAGTAAATTATATTCTAAAAAAAATTCATTTAAACAAAAAAAACTAAATTATTTTCAACACATATATGTATTTGAGTGTGTAATATGACCTCATGAAGCTAAAACATTCATAAACACCTTTGATGGTTGTACTTTGAATTCAGAGTTCGAATTGAATGCACTATCAGACAGAAACATCTGTGTTTTTTGATGGAATTAGTCCATTTTGAGTAGAGAGAATATGTTTTTAAAGGCTGTGTTTAATTTTGCAAGAGATTTGAGAAGTTCTGACAGCATTTTTTGTAGATATGTTGGGGGGAAACTGCAAAACACCGACTAGCTGATGACTTTTCGCTGACGTCTCAAAGCACAAATCTGTAACTTTGGCGCCCTCTGGTGTCCATGTGGAGTAATTACACCCAGTTTCTCCTCAGCAAGCTTGACAGATGGCAGCTGTTAAAGATGTTACTTTTGATCGGTCAGATTAAGCAAACATCTAATTCTAGGCTATATTTAGCCGATGTTTATGTTTCTTCCTCTGTCTTTCTTTTTAGACATGCACATACATTCTCGTGAGGAAAACAACACACAGCCGTGATTTTGGGAGCTGAATATGCTTATTTAACTTAATAATATCTAGAAATATAAGTTGCTGCTTACATTCTGGTGGGAAAACGGGCCCTATTTGAGTATATTTTGCCCTGAGTCTTACATTCAACCCCATTAGGCTAGTGTTTTTTTCGTGGACAGGCGGCTGCTTAATTGCATGCTGTATTTTTAGCATATTTGCCACAAGCAGGCGGAGCTAAGGAGGGTGAGAATAAGGGATGCTGCTGAAAAAGCAGGTGGAGACCGCGGATGTTTACGAGATGCGCTTTGCTTAGGGAGGATCAGAGGAAGCTGGACGGGATATATCCTCGTTGGAGAGGGTAAAACTTCCCCAGGGGGTCGGTTTTTAGCGATTTATTTCGCGATTTGGAAAGCGCAGATTTGAGCTCTCAGAGGCTGACAGACTGTGAAAGGCTCAGTCTGTGTCTGTCGTGTCGCTGGAGGTTGCGACGATGTGATGCTCCATCTTTGGACCGACGGCCGGAGCCTTTTTCCCTGACGCCTGATATTATGCGGGGAATAAGGCCGACTGGACGGATTAAAGGGGAACAAAGTACCGGTCTAGAAAACGCTTTGCAAAGTGGCAGGTCAGTGGATGTGTGCGTGGCAGCGACCATATTAACCACAACCAACCCACGGTGTCACACAGCAGTGGATATTTATTCCAGTTGTTGCATCACAGCAAACAGCAGCTTGTGTCTGAATTCATCTTAGCTTAAAAATTAACTTTTTTCTTTTTTTTTTTAAATCGAGAAATGTATTTTTAATCTCTTTTTTCCCACTGATGAGGAGGGCTAAAGTGGAAAAGTCGAGGCCTTCCCTGTTTGTAGGCACGTGTGGGTCCATGTTGAGACCTGGAGACTGATGCAAGGCTGTTGCTTGTTCATCACACTCCATCTCCTTCAGGTTTTTAGATCGGCTGATTGATAATATATTATCCTGGCTTTTGTGTGTCAAGGTATTTGTAGGTTGATCGTGTGATGCAGAGTGAAAAATATTGCCATGAGTAATCAAATTCTCTCAGCCCAGTAACTCTGCCAAAAATAGATCCTCTATTAAAGGACTGTGGTGTTTTTTTCTTGTGTGTTATCTCACTTCCCTGAAGGGGGAAAATGTCTCATCTGGTGTAAAATCATAGAGTGCATGAATATGTGCTCATGCATGCATGCATCTCTGAACCCGCGGTGTGACCCTCCCCCCACAGACTGCATCTTTTTTTAAGCTCTTGACTGGATGCTATAATCCTCTAATTGAAACCTTTTCCCACTGTTTTGTCCACTTTCCTCTTGCCTCCCTCCCTTCATTGATCTCTGCTTTCCTCTCCCCCTCCCCCCCTCCCTCTCTCCATCTGCAGTGTTCGCCAACTATGGTTGACCCCTCGGATGCTGAGGAGCAAAATAAGTGTAAAGGCCCGCAAATCGACAAACCAGCTGAGGCCACAGAAGATGCTCGACTTCCAGAAGACGATGACGGCACGACAGCAGAGGATGATGGGGATGCCGGTTTCGAGACACCACCCACTGGCAGCTCTGAGCCGAGCCCCTGCCACACTGCGTTGCCGGCGGGGCCAGAGGCCACCTCTCAGGGCTCAGCGCCTCAGCAACCACAGACTCAGACTGATGCGGAGCTGTCCCCTAAACTGCACCTGGACCTGTACAACTTTGACTCTCCGGCCGCTGAGGGCAGCCGCTACGTGTTGACGAGCCCTCGCTCTCTGGAGGCCTGTGCTCGATGCGGGGTCAAACCTGTGGAGCTCTTGCCCCGCCCGCTCGCCGACTTCGCCAGGGAGGCTCCCGGACGCTCCATGCGCGTCGCCACCGGTCTGTTTGAAGTCTACGAGAGAGACAGACACGCCAAGCTGAGGCAGTGCCGGGAGGAGAGGGAGAGGATTGTTAGGGAGGAGAAAAGAAGGATTCTTCAAGCAACGGTCAACAGCAGCAGCGCATCTTCATCCTCTGTGGATAAAGCCTCCTCTGGCCCCAGTCTGCATCCCAAATCTGGGACAGCTTCATCCGGTTCTGTCCCTGATGTGGGAGCGTCCTCTAAAGCCACATCATCAGGTCCAACCTCTAGAGCAGGCTCAGCTCTTTTATCTAAAGCCCCCTCTTCCGCTCTTAGTACGTCCCCGAAATCTATCCCTTCAGGATCTGCCCCGTCCTCAAAAACTGGTCCCACAACCTCTACACCAACTTCCAAGGGTGGATTTCAAGGATCTGCCAAACAGTCATCGGAATATGTAAAACCCGCTCGGCCGCTCTCATCTGGCCCCCCACCAGTGACCAGGAAGTCCTCCGGTGGTAAATCCTCAAACACCTTTCCTCGATCAACACCGAAACCTCCGTCCTTCCCCCGAGCCAACTCCACCTTAGCATCATCCGTGTCAAAGCCTGCAGTCCAGAGCGCCGGCGCGCCTCTGAACGGCGTGACCAGAGGCCCCTTCTCTCAGCACAACGGGCATCCTGGGTTTCACCCCAGGGAGAGAGGAAAAAGCCACTCTCTGGAGTCTTTGCAGAGAAGGATGGACCCAGTCTGCTCCTCAACCTCCACAACTACAACCACAACTACATGCACCTCATCAGAGTCGGGGGCTTCCTCCTCTTACAGTTGGGATGGTGCACGAGATCACTGGGCGAAAGTCTCCAGTCCTCGAGCGCGCACCCTGGCAACTTTCAACTCCCTGATGGGCCGCAGCCTCAGCCTCGGGGACCTGAGCCACTCGCCTCAGACAACGCAGAAGGTGGAGCGCATCGTGAAGGAGGTGAGGCGTCGAGGCCTGAAGGCCGTGTCCGAGCGCGACCGTAAGATCGCCGCCCTCATGCTGGCCAGATACCAAGAGGAGGACATCATGAGTCAGACCCGCTACGTGGCTCACCTTCAGTGGGACAGCGAGCGCAGGATGGAGGAGATGAGGAGGGAGCAGGAGGACAGGGAGAAGCAGCGTGCCGTGCTACAGTGTCAGCGGGTGTGGCAGACGCAGGTGTCCATACGGCAGCGGAGGCTCAGCCAGCAGGAGAGACAGTCGGCGGCGGCCAAGATGCGACAGGCCGAGGAGAACGAGGAGCGATGGAGGGAGCTGGCGGAGCAGCAGGAGCGCAGCCGCATCCTGAAGCTGCAGCAGGCGGCGCGAGAGGAGAAGCACAAGAAAGCGCTGCAGGAGCAGAACCTGAAGGCCCTGGAGGAGGAGAGGTCGGCCATGGTGGAGCAGGAGAGGCTGCTGCTGGAGGAGAAGCTCACCATGGCCGAGCTGAAGAGGCAAGAGAAGGAGCACCAGGCCCAGGAGGAGAGACTGGGTCTGAACAAAGCCGAGAAGAGGCGCCACGCGGCCCTGATACAAGAGATCGCCCGCAGGGAGCAGGAAGAGCGGGACGAGGCCAGGAGAGCGGCGGAGGAGAAGCTCACCCGTTCCCTGGAGAATTACGAGCACATCGTCGAGCGTCGAGGGCAGGAGCTGAAAGAGAAGGCCAAGCGAGAGGAGAAGCAGATCTTGAAGGCACGCAAGGCGGCAGAGAGGCGCGAGAGGCAGCAGCAGCAGGTGCTGGAGGCCCGCATGAAGGAGGCGGAGAAACGAGCCCAGCAGGCGGCGCTGGTGGCCGAGGAGAGGGCCAAGGAGAAAGCTCAGCGGGCCGTCCAGAGCCGGCAGGAGAAGGAGCGACTCCAGAGGCTCAACAGGCAGCGCGTGGAGGACGAGGAGAAGCAGCGGCGCCTGGAGCTGCTCCAGTCCATCGAGAGGAAGCTGGAGAAGAGCGAGCAGATCTTCAGGGAGAAGAAGGCGGTGTTGGATAGCGCGCGCTCGGTGGCTCGGGCGTCCTTTCACGTGCGAGATAAAGTGCGGGAAGAGACGAACATGCGCACTTTTGATAAAATGGCCCTGGAGGCTCAGCTCAAAGCCAGCCTGGATGACAAGTAAACCCATAGCTTTGTTGTGAACTCCTTACTTATGGTCACGTGTCACGATGGCCGCCATCACTCAGCAGCTTTACCCATCTTGTTAGTTTTACCTTACATATCGTTCCCCGTGAGCAACTTTGGACCATTTTTATTAGAGATCCAATCAGAAGCAAACAGAATCAATTTTTTGTATTATGGATGTATGAAGACTACGATCTATATCAGCTGTAAAGCCTTGAGGTCGATACTGCAGACTTGATGTAATAGTGTGGAGTGAGCTGCTTTTTGCAGCTACACACCCCCGCCTCTCTCTCTCTCTCTCTCTCTCTCTCTTTCGCTCTCTGCCCTCTGCTCCATCTGTTTTAGCCACCAGACTGAAAGCTGTGCTGGAATGAAAAGAGTCATTGTTTATCAGGAAGCACAACTCCATGACAACTGCAGAGGCTTTTAGACAAGCACTGCTGCAAGGGGAGAATATAAAAAGCATAAGAAAAAGTAGAACATAAATAGTTTCAGACCCTCAAAGCAAGTGAAGGATCTTTTTGTACACACTCAGATACAGCCCTGGGCTGGATGCCCTTGTCCACTTAGACGCTGACAGGTCAGCACAAGAAGGTGAAATGGATGCTGGATACTGCAGCAGGACTGTTCTTCCTCCTTCAAATTCCCTTCAAGGACTCCTTCTGCCTCTCCTCAAGCTGCCTCTCGATTCCCCCACCATGGCTCTGCTCCCCAACACAGCCTGTCTGGTGACCACGTCCGGGTCAACAAGGTAACGTGTTTTTATTGCTTTCACAGCTTATGTAACGCCCTCTGATTTGTTACATGATGTTGCCTTCCAGTACAAAAAAAAAACAAAAAAACAATGCTGACCATGACCTGACAGCACAGAGTGGGGAAAAAAATGCATTATGCATTTACTGATGAGCCAGTGTGCAAGCTGGCGGCCAGTTTTTAATGCCCCTGGCAATGCTTATCCGAAAATCTCCCAGATTTATTTTAAAAAAATAATAAGTGGGAGACACATGGAATTTTTTATTTTTTTGCCCTCTGATGTAGCTGTTGCCATAGCAATAGGAATCAGGATGGAGCAGCTGAAGGTGCGTGACTGAGCAGAGAGAGTGCGTGTGAAATACATGGAGCTGGTTCTCTGGCAAGTTGTTCCTTTTTTTGGTATTCCTGCAGCTTCTTTACTTATTCAGGGAAACACCTTCATCCTAACAGTCAGCTGCTGCCCTTAGTGCACGTCTGCAGCCAGGAAGTAGACCGTACCAAGCATTTCTGACAGTCACGTGTCTAATATCTGCTTACTGCCGAGATGAAAGCCGGGGGGAATTTGAAACGCAGCATCAGACCAGCACAGGACCAACAGGCTTATGGCTGACTGAGCACTGTTCCTAGCAGATAGTCATGTGCAGGACAGGATGAGACAGCAGATCTGTGCTGTAGGTGCTCTAAAATGATGTAGTTGCAGCATTTATTTTAAAACAACCGCCAAATAAAGTTCACAATTCCAGACACAGATGGAGCCTGAATTGGTCATATTGGTATTTAAGCCCAATTTTAAGCACAGGGATGCAGCACTTTAAACTAAACATATATGCTTCACAGCTTCCCTAAAATGCTGAGGAAATTTATTGTTGTTCATGTTTTTTTTAGGAAAAAAAAGTAAAATCTATAATCAAAAAGCCACATATCACAACTTCAACATAAAAGGGTTTTGAGGCAGATGACAGCATGAAATGCATTTTATACCTTTGGAGAAAAATTTATCTTTGAGGAAAATACAGAAAAAGTTAAACTTTTTACAACAAGTGGCCGATGATGGAACAGTCATGTTTGTTTCTGTATTTAGAAAAAAGAAAACTTTTTTTTGTTGTTAAAAGGGAATCATTTTTACCCAATCATTTAACATTTCATTTTCTTTTAAAATAGTATTTCAATTTAAAGTACTAAGTTACTAACGTACGTGCACAAGATGGAGGTTTTTAGGACACTTTACCGGAGAGTGAACCATTAAACTGTCAGGCAACATGTTTACATCACACAAGGAAAAAATAATTACTACTTTTATCTGACCGTAACCAGTTTTGTAAGATGCATGTGAACATGTTAGTCTGGGTGAAAAACATCTTTTCGTAAAAACAGTGTAAGTGCATTACTTAAACTTAAAGTGTATTTAAGCTGAATCAGAAATAAAGCTGCTCTCATTCACATTCTGTTCTGACTCTTTTGTCAGGTGTCCAAACACAAACTATGACTGCAAAGCAGACTGTCTCAACTTGAAGTCATATAAAGTATTTCCAGACTGCTCTACTTTGCCCTGTATAATCTGGATTTTATAATTAATTTAAAAAAAAAAAGTAGTAAAAACACTATTTAAATTTTAAAAAATTGTCACATCCCACAGCATCATGTCGTGTCAAGCGTGGATTGTTGTCCCATTGCATGTAAACCGGAGTGAGGATAACGATCCAGCTAAACTCGCTAATTAAACTGAGCATGTAACCAGTCAGTGATGCAAGACACATGCAACTAAATATGTTTTATCCTCATCAGGGTTTTTTTTTCTTCTTTTAAATGGCACGAGAAAGAAAAAACTATGTGAATATATGTGTGCTTTTGACAATGCAATAAATTGTGTACAATTTTCGAAGTTCTTTGAAGAATTATATAGTTTTTCTTAAGTTATCACATTTTTTTTTATGGAATAAAATGGACTTTAGCTGATGTCCTCATTCACTTTCACGTTTTATTTTCTGCAGGTCCTGGTGGTGAACGAGAGCTGGCGACACAATAATCCTTCTGCTGAACTTTCTCCAAAAATAGAAATGCATCCATATTTTCTTCTTTTTTTTTTTACAAATGTTTTTCTTGTTGACATCGACATCACTCGTGCTGCAGAGAGGAGAACTTGAGAAATGTAAAAGGTTCAAACACAGCTTTATTAGCATCAAGGCATGTTGTTCAGTCCAGAGTATGTTCCTTCTTACCTTTTCCTGACATGTGGACTTTGTTTCTGTAACATTTCTGGTGTTAAGTTATTAAAGAATTTGTACATGATCATAAAATTTTTCTGTTAAAAACTTTTCAGATGTAGCAATAATGAAATAGTCGTGGTTAATATCAGACACATCAGCCAGACCTTTGTTTCCATCAGCTCTCTTGAAGTAAAAGACAAAATCAGTGCAAACAATCAAAACTGGAAAAATAAAAACATTTTTCATTTGGCTTGTCGTATCATCTGCTTCATCTACTGTAGATTTATTATTGTGATTCTTCTACATTTATAATCCCTCATTCACACATTGCCAACTATCTGGTGTGAGACCAGTTTAAGGTTGTTCCAGCTCACTGTCAGGGTCAGGAGCGGACCAGGTTCTCATATTAAGAATAGATAAATATTAACTTAAAAATCTACTTATAAATAGTTTTATTTTTAACTACTTTGTCTACACGCCTGTGTTTTAGCCCAAAATGGTTCCAAATTCGTAGGATAATCATTAAAATTTAACCGCTAGACTTTGCAACGACACCAGGAGCTGCTACTCAAATCTTTTGAACGCTGAATTGTTATGGACGAGATTTTGTAATAAATTAGTTGATAAGTGGGTAATAGTCCCAGGTGTAAAGGAGATTATACTCCTCACAAAATGTATCTGCAGAGCAGAAGTATAAAGTTATGTACAACAGTTTGAGTTGCTTCCCAACTGCAGATTTTCAATGTGCAAATCATATACTGAGTTAAGATTGAAGACTTGCACATTTCAAGCCAACATTAAAATCTCATCAGAACTTCATTTTAAGCCAGACGGTTCCAGGAACTAAAATATTGCCTTAAAACTGTATATTGTGCTTTTTTTTTTACAAGTGGTTTCAGCAATTTTGACTCATTACTGTCAGTCATGTTGCAGCCATTTTGACATGTACAAGTTGTACATTGAGAAAAGTGGTCTACATACCACGGGTATCTAACCATTGTTTCATAGCTAATGTTTTGAGGATATATATAAATACATAGTGAATTAACTTATTCAATCAGTATTTGGTAAATACTGAGTGATTTAGAACCAGAGAAGGAATAAACAGCATAAGCACTGCTAATAGTTTTAGGTAAAGTTTTGTGTAAACCATGACAAGTCCATAAATATCAAACACTTATTCAGTCATTTCTAGCTAAGTTTCTTCACTCTTTATATCCAACTCAAACATGGGTCATGCAACAACACAAATAATTTAATAAATTCATTTTCTAATCTGTTATCAGCCTTGTTAAATTTATCTTTAGATGCAGAAGGAACCCAAACTTGACTGTGTGGAAGAAACTAAACTTCTTGGTTGAAAAGGGAAGTTTATGTTGTCAGTTTGCTACAACTACTACAGAAGCCGAGAGCGGCACAATGAGTTACTATTGATGCCGTTATCTTAAAATCACAAGTTCATTATTCCATTATCTTGAAATCACAAAGCTCGTTTTCACATAAATAAGTTTTTCTCACCATCTAAAAAACACACCTTTCATTTTCAAAAAAAAAAAAAAGGAACTAATGTAACTGGTTATTATAAGTTTTGTTTTCTCAGGATCACAAGGTGATCAGCCTTGATTTGATTGGTAATTGTTGCAATTGGTCAGAATCTATAACATGAAGTTAAGTTATTCTGTTCACTTCCTGGCAGTCTGACAAAGAGACTTCTTTGTTTTATCGGTTTTTAAAAATTAGAAAGGTACCTTGAGAAAACAATCCATGTAATCTTGAGATAATGAGATATTTGACTTGCTATCTCGAAATAATGTTTTGTTTTTAAAAAGAAAATTCAAGCAAAGTTGCTCTCAGCGGATAAGAAAAATAAGTCTTGTTACTTGTAGATAACTTTTTCTATTATTTTTTACTATAAAACTCTCAGCAGCTGCTGTAGAGTCTTTTTTTTTCTTTCCTTAACATCAACATATGTGTCAGCAGTAATATCCAACCCGAATTCCAGAATAGTCGGAAAATCTGAACAAAATAAAAACTAAAAGACCTTCATATCACATGAGCCAATCTTTTGTTCACCACAGAATATATGGAACATAACAGATGTCCACACTGAGAAATTTTTCAATTTTATGCACAAACTGAGCTCACATCAGATGTGATGCTGCTACACGTCTCAGAATATTTGGCAAGGGGGCAACAAATGGCTAAAAAAGCAAGAAGATTCAAAAAGCTTCAGCTGGGCGAACATCTATTAAGTAATTAAAGTTAACTGATATCAGATCAGTAACATGATTATCTCTAGATAGATGTCCTAGAGAGGCCAGAAGCAAAGCTGGGCAGAGGCTCTTTAATCTGAGTGCTTAAAAAGATTGTGGAATACTTCAAAAATAATATTCCTCAATGTCAAATTGCATAGGCTTTGCAAGTCTCATCATCTACAGAGCATGACATCAAACTGTGTCACTCATCATATCAGACAAGATCAGGCCGAATTCCAACACCAGAACTCCAGGAAGTCATCACCTCGATGCCCAGATGTCTTCAAACTGTTCTGAATAGAAGAGGAGATGCTACACCGTGGTAACCATGGTAACTATGGTAAACTTGCCTGGTGCCAACTATTTTGAGACCTGTAGCAGCATCACATTTGACATGACATTTCTCAGTTTAGACATCTGTTATGTTCTGTTGTGAGTAAAATATTGGCTCTTGTGATTTGAAGGTCTTTTAGTTTTTATTTCGTTCAGATTTAAAGAGCGTCCCAACTTTTCTGGAATTGGGGTTGTAAACGTTGGCTCAGTCCTGGGATTTGCTTGTGGAGTCCTTGCGAGCGATGATCTTGTAAACGCTCTCTCTGAAGCTGCTGTCGGAGGTCAGTCGTCGGGCAGTCGCCCGTAGCTCCTCCATGTCTTCGTCATCATCGTTGACTACAGCGAACGACCTGGAGTGTTTCACTGCAGAGAGAAAATAGCCACGTTTACATGGTAAAATATTTTATCTATGCGATTGAAATCCATCTGATCAGAGACTCCAGCTTCAGCTCGTTTTTCAAGTCTTTCCTGAAACTCATATCATCTAACCCCCAAGCAGTTAGAGCATGCGCGGAAATAAACATACACCATCAGAATGAGTGTATACATGGTTATTTTTTCCAGTTGATCGGATCGTGGAAAGGTTAAAACCACCCTTCTTAATCAGACTGAAAATTAATTCCCATCAAGGCTGATTGGAGAAGCTGAGGTGTTTACATGATGCATTATTATCCCAATTGGGTGTTCAACTGGATCCAAAGTGTTCCACATAAACCAGCTAATGAAATTTGGAGAAAAATTGTAAAGTAAGTTCATAAGACTCCCAACATTTTGAAAATGTTTTACCCATATGTGAGGGAAAAAAAGGAAGAAAAAAATTCTGCATCTCGATGTGATTTCAGCTTTGGGTGTTGCACCGTTGGTCAGGCAAACAGAGCCCATCTGGTGACACCAGTAGGAAATACACTAATGTGTGGGGTATGTGGGAAATTGCACTTTTAACTCTTGCACCTGATCATTGGTGGGTGAGACCTGTAAAAACTTGAGAATCATGAGTGGGATGGGATTAGCAAAGAGCAAAAATCTGTTAAAAACATGCAGAAGTACATCTCGTGCATGGACGCCCAGAGTCTTGGATCTTCTGCCATCCCACCCTTTCTCTTTTTAAAAGAGAGGAAGAGATCATTTTGAGCATAAAGTCAAATGAACACTTTCAAAACACAGGATGTGGCCATCATTAACATATGAAAACATAGAATATCAATAAGAGAAGCATAATAACTAAACTATGTTTGAGTATATATTGAGTCATTTCAATGTTTTCCACTGTGGATCAAAGAGACTTTCTTGCTTCGTCATGAGAACCACGTAACGTACATAATCTAAATGACTCAGAGACATTAAACACTGCATGGTGATAAAACTAATAGATTTATACGGAGACTTTGTTACCATGCCATGAAACATGCATGTTGTGTATGGGTGCCGTAACCATCAGCATGCACAGACTTACACCAGTGGCGTCTGGAGGCTCTCCTTTGGATTCGGCAGCTTTTGATTCTTCGTGCAGCCGCTTTGTGAAGGTACACAGCATTCTTCATTATAGCGGGGAGCTTTGCCTCGATCTCTGCCGCACAGATACACTCCTCAAAGAACTCTGGATGAACACACACATACAAATACATGTGAAACTTTTGATGGTCATAAATTGTCAAGCAAAATCCCCAACAGCTGCAGATCCATCCACAAACTCTGAGAAGACTATTTTATTTATAAAGTGGGAAAATCATTCATTCTAATCAAGATGCCTGAATTTACTCCAGCTTATTTTTCAGTCAGAAACCAGACTCTCCCCCCATAATCATGGCTTACTGGGACATTTAAAAGATCAGAGACACTGTTAATGTGATCGGTAATGCAGGGGTTTTGTTAAAAAATGGCTGTTATTAAAAACGGCCTGTCTTGTGTTCAATCATATGACTTTTGCAAGCTTATATACAGAACTTTCAGCAAAGAAAGTAGTGGTCAAACAAACCTAAATGGCTAATTTTGTGCATTAAGATGTGAGACATCGAGGTATTTTCAAAATTTAAATACAAATGAATTCTATAAAAAAGTTTAGCTATGTGGCTTCACGGATCCTTTTACATTATCAGAGAAAGATTTACGCTTTGAATTGATAAAATACCCCATTAGTTGTGATGCTTCAGACAAGCTAGTTTAGAAGCCTATAACTTTTTTGTGTGTGGACGGATGAAAGCAGTTGGAATTAAGTCCCTTCATGACATATCCTGTCTTGTTTCTGCCCATCTAAGTATGGATTTTGGTGTTTTTTAACCTTTTCACTACATATGTTAAGTGTGAGCTGTCTATCAATGCCTAGCGTCGTCGTAGGAAGCTAGTCTATCTCGTCTTCATCATAATGATTCCTGATGAATGAAGCAAAACATTAGCTCAAGTTACAAGTAGCTCAATTCATGCATTATTGTTGAATTCTTGCTTAGCAACCACAATCTTATCAAGTGAAAGAAGAAAGCAACTACGACTTTTATTGTCTCGTGAGTTTTGATTTACTACCAAAATAGCAGAAGATAACAGAAAAACATGCATCAACATGCACATCTCAAAGTAAATGGAGGTGAACAGTTTTACATGCTTATTTTGCTTGCGCTCATCCACTTAATTTGGATCAAATTATCCCCTTTTTTTAAGTTTCTTAAGCATTAATTACAAAACTGTGTTCTTTACTCCGTCTCACAAAGCTATTACTGTGGTCAGATGTTAAATGTCCTTATCCTCATATCAAACACCAAGGATGACAGTGTCATCTGATAAGTTTGTAATATTTTCAGGATGGTGACTCCTGAAATCATTTGCAAACTGTGTGAATGGTGGTGGATTTGCACGTTCCTGTGGAGCACCTTTAGCAGGGCTTCCATTCGCCGGGAAAGCAATATGAGGTAATCTTTTGGAAAGACTCAAAACAAAACAGTGAATCAGCTCATGAGCTTGTCAGCGAGAGTGGTGGTGCAATGTTGGAAGTGAGGCTTTCAACAGTTTTAGTAGAAGTACTTGTCACAGCCACAAACAAACCTCAAGGGATAAAAATGAATTTTAAAAAAAGTAAAATAGCTTGCTTTAAGGAATTACTTTAATCTCTGAGAATATCTGGGATATTATGTCATATCTGAGAAGACTCCATTCAGTCATGTGAGTTTATGGGTTGCCTGCTCAGATCACAGACAGCTGGGAGATTACATCATTTTAAGCTTTACCAGCTCACACACACAATTTGCCGTATTATTTATTCGGAAGGAATTATTCTTTAGAGCAGGCAAAACCACCTAAAATGAGTGTAACTTTTTTGCCTTGTAGAGGATGTTTCTACCATTTCATTTAGATTATTTTGTTGGGTAGCAAAGAGAAGAGGGTCAGCATTGGTAAAAAATCTTGCGACTTGGTTTGTAACCTTGGAGTGTTAATAGACTTGGATCTGACCTTCAACAGCCACATCAAAGTTGTCACTAAAGCAGCTTTTTACCAACAGAATTAAAAGTTTAGTCTCCTTAAAAAGACCAGGAGAAACTCATCCATGCATTCATCTCCAGTAGCCTGGATTACTGTAAGGGCTTTTTAACAGGACTTCCCAAAAACATAATTAAACATCTGCAGCTCATCCAGAACGCTGCTGTTATAGTTTTAACCAGGATTAAAAGATCTGAACACACCACACCAGTTTTAAAATCATAACACAGACAGATCTTAACACAGTCAGGCACATTACAGATTTAAAAACCCTGTTGATAGTTTACATCTGTGATATGTTCAGAGAACATAAACCTAGCAGAGCTCTAAGATCCAAGGACTCAGGTCAGCTAGTCCAGACCAGAGTCCAGACTAAACATGGAGAAGCAGCTTTTAGCTTTTATGCTGCAAACAA
>JBBBVU010000021.1:20244491-20255814 GCA_037177055.1 Atherinosoma microstoma | reverse complement strand
ATTTTATTTCATTTATGTTTTTGCTCCAAATAGTACCTTTTTACGATTTTTGAGTTGAAGAATTTAACTTTTTTTTTTTTTCATGCATCACTAGTGTCCTTATTTCAACTTTAAGATATCAGGGGCCATATTCAAAAAGAATCTTAGGGCTAAAAGTAGCTCCTAACCTGCAGATTTAGGAGTAACTCCTAGATAAAATGGGCGTGTCTGTCCTAAATTTTGGACTCTTAGATTTTTCGTCTAAGAGTATTTCACAAAGCATTTTAGTGCTAAAACTAGCTCCTAAACATAAAAATGGTTAGGAGTAGTCAAGAGGACTCCGAAAACGCCAAGAGTAAACCAAAGAAGAAATCCACTGATGGCTGCTGCAGGTAATCCACATAACCAAATAAACATTTTGGAATACTTTAATGATGCTGAGCTTTTAAAAACGTATCTCCTCAATCACGAGGGTATCATGACGAACAGAAATAACGCACTAACACCGGGGAGATCAAAGTTGTGACTACATTACGTTATTTGGCGGCAGGGAAAATGCAGCTATGCAGTGCAGATGAACTCGGCTCAGCCATCGGTAAGCGGAATTATTCATCAAACAATAAACACCCTCTGCAGACCCAACATCATCATGGATGTTTGTTTGAATTGAAAATCAAAAACAGCCTAAATGTTTGAAAAAACTAGTGGCACTTGCAGCCTACTTTTTTTTTCATAGGCTATCTTTATTTTATCCTGCAGTAGCCTAGTGATGCACGGCCCGGGTTTTTTCTGACCTGCAGGTCCCGCATATGTAAAATAATCTTGCCTGCCCAACACAACCCAATCAATTTCCACAACCTAACCCACTATTAAATACACACTAAATATGCAATTGAAAGCTGATTTTATTTGGTCTGAAAAAACGTGCGTAGCTGACGTTACTTGTTGCTTTTTATTACATAATATCGCATGTTATGCTCATTGCATCATTGCATTTTTCCCTGCCCCACTTGCACCACAAATAAAGTGAAAATATCTTGACCCGACCCAATCCGCGGGTTAGAGGTCAGCCCACACATCGCTATACTGCAGTAGGCTGTCTCTGTCATGAATTTACTGACAGAGACCTAAAACAACCAAAGACCCAAGACAGCAAATCACAGTGTCAGGAAACATGACATCATCCACGGCAACTGGGTCAACTCCGTCC
Source organism: Atherinosoma microstoma (assembly GCA_037177055.1). Classification (NCBI taxonomy): domain Eukaryota; kingdom Metazoa; phylum Chordata; class Actinopteri; order Atheriniformes; family Atherinidae; genus Atherinosoma; species Atherinosoma microstoma. The sequence goes on along the minus strand of JBBBVU010000021.1, from coordinate 20,254,625 downwards.
TTTCTCTTAGCTTAAGAGTCCTCTCAGTTCCTTAGTAAAAGATACTCTCGGCAGCTTAGTGAATCAGTTTTAAGAGGGAGCTCTTAGTTAAAAAATTTTACTGCTATATAGGAGTCCTCATGTGGTGAGATAAGATTCTTTGTGAATACGACCCGAGGTCTATAGTCGCTTGAATTAGAGGTTTGGGGTTGTTTGTTTGTGTGTCTATTTGCCATTTTTCATTTAACGCTTTGTGCTTGGAGGTGGGTTGGAGCTAGAGTAGATTAGAGTGGGGGGTTGATAAGGATCATTTTTCACTTTTATTCTATTGCCTGGGGTTCATTCCTCCACAACACTACATTTGAACAAGTATGTTCAGATGATGAATGGATGGATGATATAGTTCATGTTTATGGATGCAATTCTAGTTCTGAGTACATGAGTAGCCATCTAAAGGATTTCATTATTAGTAATGTGGGATGCCAAGCCTTTAGTAGATAGTGGCCACCCCAGACCACTCTTTGGTTCCACCCCTGCCTGAGGATAAGGTTGAGAAGTCATCATTTTAATCAGTTTTAGATTTTGTACACCCTTGCCTTTCAGATCAATAGCTGCCAATAAGTCATAGTACAAACAATCTAACAGGAAAATTAAACTCTTTCTACTCACAGTAGAACTGAACAAAATGTCTGGATTTCATTGCATCCTCTTACCAATATGTAATGCAAAAGAATTAGACATTTCTGTTTGTCGTGCTCTTTGTATAAGACTTCAAAAAGCTGCCACAAATTCCAGAAAGTCAAGAGTTTCAACATGTTGGTAATATTCACTCTGACCTGTGGTTAAAATGTCATTTTAACCTTTAATACCAACTGCAAGGGGAGAAATATCCTACTAAGATTTAACTCATCTAAATTTCATCACACTGGTCGAATGATTCTTTCAAAAAAGATTTTTAAAATTTTCTTTAAATTTTTTTATAACAACAAAAGCTCTGAAAAAATATATTGAGCTCTGAAAATATTTGCACAGAAATCCAAAGAAGCACTTTAAACAGACAGAAACTATCTGGATCTATTGTGTGTTGTCATTTGAATTACTAAACTAAGATCATTATCCGACATAAGGTATAAACCCAGGCATTTTACTCAAATATTTACTCCAGTCAGGAAATAGTGGAAAAGACGTAACATGTGTATTTATATAAAACAATCCTTTAAATCCTGATATGCTCACAGCTTGGTTGGCTTAACGTTTGCACGTCACTAAAGCAAAAGCAAAAGCAGTTAATCAGTGAACATTAAACATCCAGTCATTCACAATTATAATGACTTAAATTAAAGTAGAAAAAATTATTTTGTGATATCATCAAGGATAAATGATAAGAGATGTTTTCTATGAGAAATATAAAGAAAATTAAGAAGTTTCTGCTCTGAGATAAAGTAGAGAAACATTTTTCAAGCTGTTCGTGCAAAGTGAATAATCAGTAATCAGTAAAGGTTATGAATAATAAAGGCATTTTTATATGGATTCTAAGAAATATTAACACTTTAGTCATTACCTGTTGGGAAAAACTGAAATTCAGTTTTTGAAAAAATGTCAAAGTAAATAAGGAAATAAAATAAAAGGTTGGCTATTGGAAGAAAATACTTTTTTGAGATGACTGAACAAATTTTTTCTAACTTTAACCTGCTGTTAAGATCCATCAGTTAGCTTTTTAGATGCTCAGAGGAAGAAAATCAGCAGAAATGTCACTTTAAAGTGAGATAAAATCGACTAAAGACAGAAGCCACACTCGTCCTCACCTGCGGGACCACTTGGCTGATGGTCGTCCAAAGGGCCTCTTCCACAGCACTCCGTGCAGCTGCACTTTGGTGCTGATGTCCAGCCCTTCACCGTCTGGCTGCTCCATGGACGACCAGGATGACAACAGAGAGTTTCTGGATGAAGATGAGAACATCCTCACTGGATTCTCTTGCACTGAGAGGTAGGGCCAGTTAAAAGAAAATAAAAAAACAAAAAACAACTGTCAATAGAATTAAAAAAATAAACCACACACAGTTAGTCAATAACAATTAGTCCAGCATGAGCCAATACACACACACAGATGTGCTGCAGGCACAAACACCTTCAGTACAAGGCAGGAAAAGTAGCAAACAAATCCCAATAACTCAGCAGGGTGGAATGATGCAGCTGCCAATACGCTCATCAGCTGGAGGCAGACTGACGGCAATGATGAACAAGGATGAAAGCAGGATAGCAGAGAGAGGGAGAGAGGGAGGAAGCGAAGCTTTAGGAATGAGTTGCTAAATCTGAAGCCGGTCGATATATTCCAGCCAGTGAAAGCCGTTATTCAGATTACAGCACTCACAACAAGCAGCAGACTCCAGCTCTTTGGCAGGTATGAACACTCTGGTATCTCCCTCCCTCCATTCATCCATCTGTCCATCCATCTTTCCTTCTTTCACTCCCTTCATCTCTTACTTCAGCAGTAAATTAGGGGGACATCTGTGTAAGAGGCGTGGCTAAACAACTTTCTAGTAAAGAGGATGGGAGTGACAGCAGTTAACATGCAGCTTTAGTGTCACGGGTATCAGATTAATTTACAGCACATGTGTCAGAGTGGATGGACAGCAGATTACAAAGATACTAACGGCTCAGCCTCAGTATCCAGGATGGGGAAATCCTGAGCCTGAAGGGTCTTTCGAGTTTAAATGCATCAAACAATCCTGACAGGGTGTAGAAACTAACATCTTTTCCCCCCATGTTTAATTCAAAAGACCATGATGTTTTCAACACATACACCATGGCCATGACAACCCAATTGTAAAATGTAAATGAAAACAGAATTCAATGATTTGCAAATTTCATAAACCTGTATTTTATTCCTACTACAACATAAACAACATCAGGCATTGAAACTAAGACATTTCAGTATTTCATGGAAAATATTAGCTCGTTTTGAATTAGATGGCATTAACACACCTCAGAAAAGTTGGAACAGGGACCACAAAAGGCTGGAAAGTAATTGGTGCAAATAAAGAACAACTTGAGGAGCATTTGGCAGCCAATTACTTTAACTGGCAACATGACTGAGTATAAAAAGAGCATTTCAGAGAAGTAGAGCCTCTTAGTAAAACAAAAGGGGGGGAGGCAACCTGCAACAACCTTTGTCTTAAAAAAAAATATATCTGAACAATTTTAGAAAAATTGCAAAAATTTATTTTGGAATCTACAGAATTAAAAGGAGAGGGAGCATCCAGCTTGTCATCAGTAGAGAGTTCAAACAGCCTGCATCTCTGATGGTATGGGGTTGCACGTGTAAGCGGCTTACACATCTGTGAAGCTCCATCAGTGCTGAAAACTATATGGAAGTTTTAGAGCAACATCTGCTCCCATACAGATGTCTTTCAGGGAAGGCCTTGGAGATTTCAGCAAGACAATGCTCAACCATATACTGCATACATCACCACAGCATGGCTGGAGAGTCCGGGTGCTGAACTGGCCTGCCTGCAGTCCAGACCTTTCACCAAGAGAAAACATTGAGAGCATCATGAAACCAAAAAATCCAGCAATGAAGGTTCCAGGACTGTTGAGCAGCTAGAATCCTTCATCAGACCAGAATGGGACAACATTCCTGTCCTAAAACTCCAGCAACTGGTCTCTTCACTTCCCACACGTTCGCAGAGAGTTGTTAAAAGAAGAGGGGGGGATGCTACACAATGGTAAACATCACCAACATATTTGACATTTGTATCTGTCATCAAATCCAAAATAAACTAATATTTTCCATGAAATGGTCTCAGAGTTATTTATGTTCTATTGGGAACAAAATATGGGTTTGAATTCTGTTTTTATTTACATTTTAAATGACATTAAAAAAAAAATTTAGTATGTAGTTCAACCTCCTATGACATTAAAAATGCTCACATAATTAAACTAGAACCACTCTGAGAGCAGAGACCACTCTCAAGCCATTGCAACTTGTTTTTGGCAATAATAGTGGGCATTATTTTTAGTTTGAAGCTCTGATGGCAAAATTATCCCTTTCTCCCCATGGTAAAGAGTCCTTTAAAAAATTCCTGGATCCAGGGGGTGATCCGGATCACCCCCAAAATCTAATCACTTGTTCTTTATTCCATTTTTGAGGTTTCCTGAAAGCTTCATCAAAACTCTGTCCATAACATTTTGAGTTATGTTGGAAACAGACAGACAAACCAACGCTGCCGAATACATGACCTCCACCTTGGCGGAGGTAAATATGCCCAAACATCTCTACAAATTAAGAAAAAAAAATCTTTAATTTAGTCATAAAACACAACGCTTTACAATTTATGTTCACAATCATGAGTATGGAAATAAGGCAGACTCATTCTGGAATGACAAAAATAAAGCAACTTAACTTATTACAACAATCTTCTGATCCTAGTCGGCCCAAACGTGACATTTCTGTCACCACGAGCGAGGATGCATCAGCTCCACATGCTCAAAATGCATTTACAAGGATTATTTTTACATGTAAAAGACCTTCATTGAGGACCATGAAAATTGGATTCTGTGAGAAGAAATGCGAAGTTCATTCTTGATATTTAGACTAGAGGTTTTATCATGCCTGTAGGTTATTTTGATTTTCAAGGGCTGGTACTTTGAGCTCATCAATGTCCTGTATTACCACCTTTCACTAATAAGAGTGAACATGGCGTATTAGGTGTTCAAAAACATACTTTTATCTTGTCAAATTCTGAACTTGAAGGTTTTTTTTGTTGTTATTGTTACACACCTGTTGATGTCGCTGCTGGAGGCTGCAACAGGTGATCACATCCAGCTGCACAAATCAGTGATTTTTTTATTTCCTTGGAACATTAAACCAAGTTGTGCCAAAATTCTTTTTAACAAATTATAAAAAGAGTTTATCAACAGAATAAAAAAAAAAAAACATCTCACTATATTGGTTGCTTTTAACTTTTGTATCAATCCCATTCGACGACAAGAACAACTTGGAGCGGAAATATAATTTAGATTAATAAACTTTAAAACCTCCTGCCACTTTTATCTAAAATTGCACTGACAGCATATGTCAATACATATTTTTCAGCAGGGAAACATCTAGAAGCAGCATAACAGTGGCCTTCGAGGTCCGGAGTTGCATGCTCTTAAATAGAAATCAATTCAGCTCAAATTGGCATTATGGAGAGGTTTGTTTTTTCAAGTTTTTTTTAAGTCAGTCTTAATAAAAAAGAAAATCTAAAAATCTATTTTATGCTGCAAATGGATTGTTTCTCAGGTATGCAAGAATAGTTCTTTAAATGTAGGTCTTTAAAATAAAAAGGCCAAAAATATGACCAGTTTCAGGACCCAATGTGATTATTTCCAATAAGCAATTAATGTCAGGCTCCTGTTAAGATTAAAAGTTCTCTTCTCTGTAATTTATGGTAATAATCTAAAAATATCTGTTTATATGACTGACAAAATTATAAGAATTAACAATTATGCGCAAGACTTGTCAACTTAAAATCTCTACAGGGACTCTGACGCAACATTGTTTGAAAAGATAAAATTGCACATAATGAGGCCGCTGACAAGCACGTCCACCTGCAAGGTTCCCCTTTTTAAAAAAACACAGCTTCTTAAGAAAAAAGCTGTCTTACGCAGACACCTACAACTTCATGATGGGTTTCTTCTAATTATATGAGCTGGAGCTCACAAGTTGTATGTAAAAACCTATCAATAAGACAGACATTTATCAGGCAGAATTTAGTGTCGTCAGTACTGAAAAGTTCATTCACATCTAAAAATGCAAGATAAAAAAGAAAGAGTAAGCAGTTCTGTCTAAGATGAAATTATGACGTCTGTGGAAGGAAGTAGTTGTTCTGTAGAGTTTACATACATACATATACAAACACGAGCGCTGCTGTGAACAGGCACAGTGATACAGTAACACTCATGACACCCACAATATCCGGACAAGCGTGTGCAGCCTGCTTCCATTTCAGCTAATTTCTGCTTTAGTGGGACTGGACAAGAGGAGGAGAAACTGGGTCAGAGCTGCATTCAAAAACATTAGACAGATTTTGATAAACTACACGTTTCAGATAAGGCTGCAGCGCAGTCAATGACGTGATTTCACTCCAATTCTGCTTTCTTTTTATGATTATTGCTTTTTTATGATTGCGTGAATCATAACACTAAAACAACTGTTCTCCTGAGGCAATGGTCCCAAAAGGTTTTCACCCAGTTAATGCCCCATTATAGGGCACATTTTTTCACTCATTCAGAACCGCTAAAAAAAAAACCCAAAAAAACCCCACCTCTTAATCTACACAATCACACAGTTATATACAGATTTTTCTTGCAGGCTGTATTAATTCATTTACAGGTAAAAGAGAACCGAAATAACTGAATACAGAAAAAAAAAAGTGACTGTTTTGATGCAACTCAGGTGGTTGTGTCTTGTCCTTACGCAGGGCTCAGATGACTGGACCTTGACTCTTTGCCAAGTGGTTTTACAGGAAGCACACACCAATATCTACTAAAGCCAGGCTGCTTGCCATGCCACGAAGCAGCTTTTCACAAATGATTTTTTTTCTCCCCCCCCCCCCCAACAGTACAGGATCAACTTCACCAACAACATGACAACCCAAAACAAAAAACTGTTACAAACACGTGGTTGGTTAATCCGCCTGATGGGGGTTGCCTCCGTTGCGGAGACTGGAACATCTCGTACTACCTGTAAGGTCCTCATGGCAACGTCTTCTTCAGGTACCAGTTTCACAATCACTAATATGGCACTTGAAAAATCAGTTCAAGTCTACTTGTGTTGTAAAGATCTACACTCTGTACAGTTATAAAAAGGGATTTTCACTGCTTTTGCATTATCACAAGCTTAATCGAGACTAAATCTCACTGTGCAACTGCCATCTAGTCAAAAGATAACGAAATCAGAGCTGGCTCTTAGACTTTGGACAAGCATGATAATGTAACGCTGAAAACTCCACATTGACCTATAGGAGCTTTACAAAAGATCCACCTTTGGCCTTTTGTGAATAGATTTCTGGTGGAATAAATGCAGACAGCAGCTGTATCATGTTGTCATTGTGGGCAGACAGATCATCATGTCTCTTGGTTGTCACTGCAGCAGCTCCGATTCTCCCAACACCGTTTATTTCCTGTTTCAAACTCATTTTAAAGTTATACGACATCCCTTCAAGGCGCTCCATCTTGTCCACGACGTCCATCCGCAGACAATAAGAAATAAGACATTTAAATTTGCAGTCTGAAGTCTTTGTCTCATCTTCCTTCCCCTGTACACCCGTCTTAAATTTCTCTTTGGATCTAATGTTGGTGGCCAATAGACAGCACCAGAGGAATGAGGCAGCCCAGCACCAGAGCTCCCACCTCCACTTTGGTCAGTCCCTTCCCTCCATTCCCTCCTGCGGGAGCATGGCTGTGGCCGCCGCCCCCCACCTCAGGGAGGACATGGACGGTGGCCACGTAGAGGAAGGTGCCGGCAGAGAAGAGCATGGCCACACCGGTGGCGTTGATGTCCGACAGGGCTTCTTTACTGCTCTGAGGATGGAACAGACAAAAACAGAGTAAAACAAAATGCCCTGCAGAAAATCTTACAAAACACACCTGAAGCATCTGATATTACTTTGACAATTAGAGAAGAAAGCATGTTCACTGAAGGGGTCAATTGAAATTATTATGGTATGTAACTCTCCCTCAACTGACAATGGGACATAAACATGGGGAAATAAAAAAGAATAAAGTTAATTCACTCAACCAATCTAGAAAAGGAGACATTAATGGAGGGAAAATTTTCGGGAAATGAGAAAAACTGCCCCCCCCCCCCCGAAATTTTTTTTTTTTTTTGTTTTGTTTTAAATCATAGAGAGATCAAGACAGAGAAAATATGATATATATTTCATAGCCAACTGCAGATGCATCTCTTATGTGCTGCAAACTGAACCTTCCCGTTTCCAAGGAGATTTTAAACCTGGCGGGGGGGGGGCAAACACATCTGCACAGTTACACCGAGCCTCACAGCGAACTCATCAAAAGCTGATGATGTTTTCTATCGCTCACCACTTCTTTTGCAAAAAAGAAAAAAAACATGCCTATTGCCGCTTACTGATTATGGATCAACACAAAAAACATGCTAAAAAAAACTATAACTACCTGACTGAGGCCTAAAAATGTAAGCATGGCGAGGACAGGCGCTGCCAGGGCAAACACCAAGAGGTGTTTACGGATCCGGTTCCTCTCAAGACCAGCATGCATCAGGAAGGATACCAGGCCGAATGCTGCCGGGGCCTGCAGAAAAAATAGCAGCACACGTTATGTATTCATACATGAAGCAACTGATGATGTGAAAATAGATTTCTCAATTATTTCTGAAAACACTGTTCGCCACAATTTGCACCAACAAAAATTAAAAAAGAAACAAAAAACTTGAACCTCTTTTTATGACAATACATTATTCTAACTGTCCAGCTATGTAAAGCATGTTTTTACACACCATAAAGTCACAAATCAAGGCAGGCGTCAAACACTGATTGCATTTTAGAAAACATGTTCCATTATTACCTTATGTAGCATAATAGCTACAAATACAATGAGCTGAACACTGGTCTGAGACGTGGAGGCAGCAGCTCCTAATGCCACTCCATCAGCTGGAAACAAAACAGAGAGAAAAGGTGTAAGGATGCTGGGCCTAATCAATTACAGGAAGAGGGCAAGGGTAGTTTCCATATTCCTTGAAGTGTGCTAATGCTAATTAAATTAGGTAAAACTACAGAGCATGGCTCCAGACTAACTTCTTCCACCAGTGCTTGTACCTGAAAATATAGGAGCAACACTTAAATGAACTTCCAAAAATGGCATCTTAATTGCATTTCTGTCAAGTTTCAAGAAATAGCAGGGTTTTCCTTTAGTTTAAATTAAAAAACTTTAAAGAAACTTTTTACACTAAGAAGTGGAAGTCTGCAAACATGCAGGTAAAAAAGAAAGACATCAAATTATCCAGTTCGTTTTTTTTTCATTGGTTTTTTTCTCCCCAGCAACACTCCCCAGCTCTTCCTCTGGGACTCCAAGGTATTCCCAGGTGAAAAGGGATACATAATCCCCCCCAGTGGTCTCTGCGTCTCCCTCGGGATCTTGTTCCGGTTAAACATGCTCAAAAAACTTCCAAAATTAGGCAATCTTGCCTCACTGCCAACATTAGACTCCTTTTGACTGTTCGCATATTAATATGCACATGAATACATGAATATAAGGCCTAACCATTGCTTTTTAGAAATTGGCCATTTGCTACAAAACATTTGGCAGCATGGCAGGCAAGATGATAAAATATGAAGAGAATGTATAGTATATTGGTTAATATAAACTTCATTAATCTAGCCCTACTTAATACTAAATCTCTGTCCAGCAAGTCACCTCTCTTTTATATCCAAGATCATTGAGAAAGTTGTATTAAACCAACTACTTGACTTTTCCAATGAACATGGAAATCTTGATACATTTCAGTCAGGCTATCGACATCATCACAGCACTGAAACAGCTCTGGTCAAAGTGTTAAATGACATTAGGTTGAAAACTGATACTAGTGAAGTTTCAGTCCTGGTTTGATACTGTACATCACAGAAATCTGTTGCACAGGCTTGAAAACTGGGTTGGTCTTTCTGGAGCAGTCCTTAACTGGTTCAGGTCCTATTTAGAAGGCCAGAGTTACTTTGTTACAATCAGCAGCTCTGAATCTGAGCGAGTGGCCATGACTTGTGGAATCCCCCAGGGGCCAGTCCTTGGACCTCTTCTGTTCAACTTGTATACCCTCCCTTTGGGTCATATATTACAAGACTTTAATATTAATTATCAGTTATGCAGACGATAAACACCTTTATGTGTTTATATCATTATCACCAGATGACTGCAGCCCGATAGACTTACTGTGTCAGTGTCTGGAGCAAATAAACATCTGGATGAGAGAGAATTTTCTACAACTGAATGAAGATAAAACTGAGATTATTTTATTTGGTAACAAAGAGAAGTGGGTCAGCATCGGTAAACACCTGGAGGCTCGGTCTCTTAAAACCACCGACCAGATTCGTAACCTTGGAGTGTTGATAGACTCAGATCTGACTTTCAACAACCACATCA
>JBBBVU010000021.1:20222360-20244391 GCA_037177055.1 Atherinosoma microstoma | reverse complement strand
CTGCTAGAGTTTTAACCAGGACTAAGAGATCTGAACACATCACACCAGTTTTAAAGTCTTTACACTGGCTTCCAGTTAGTCACAGAATAGATTTTATCCCAGAACTGTTTACACCCAGAATACATCTGTGATACGTTCAGAGAATATAAACCTAAAAGACCTCTTTGAGCCAAGGACTCAGGTCAGCTATTCCAGACCAGAGTCCAGACTAAACATGGAGAAGCAGCTTTTAGCATGCTTTGCTACAAACAATTGGAACAAACTGCCAGTAGAGATTAAACTTTCACCAAATGTAGAAACTTTTAAATCCATGTTAAAAACATTTCTGTTCTCCTGCACCTATGCATGAAATCTGCACGGTATCTTTTAACTTATCTTGCTTTTAATCAATTTAATTTATGATTTCATTGTGATTTTTGCTTATTTGTTGATGACTTTTACCAATTTTTAATGCTGTCTTGCACCATCTGTATGTAAAGCACTTTGAATTGTCTTGTACAGGAAATGAACACAAATAAACTTGCCTTGCCTAATATTGTTTTTTTCAACATACCCATCTGTGAGAAGCTGAGCCTGAATGTGACCCAAAGATTAAGTGAATGGTAGTTCTTCCTTCACACTGAAGGAGAAAGTTATGAATTGTTATTTTAGTGCTTTTCTGCAGACCAGTTTGTAGCCTACATTCTTTAAGGCGAGGGCAGATAAGCTGTAGCTCCTTTGGATAGTTTAGATCCTGTCGTTTTGCTTTATGTTTAAAGTTTGTGGTCAAGTCTGCAAACAAGTTTTCCCTGCAAATGTTTGACAGCACAAAAACAAATATATTGGGTTGCTTTATGCACAGCATTTTTTCCCAGTGTACTGCATGAACTTGTCATAGCAGAATGACATTCATTGTCCTTTTTCGTATCACCAGAAAGTTACAGCTGTAACAGAAGTGTGTTGTTCACATCCTGTGTTGTTGGAATAAATGGCCTCAAGTCAGCCCTGTACTCTCCAACAGTCACAGTTAACATGTGCACATGAACAAGCACCTTTACTTCAATCAATCGGCCTCATGCATCAAGTTTGAAAGTTTAAAAATCTATGCCAGTAGATGGAATATTAAGACTTGAGTCATGAAATAAGACTCACCAGCAGCGTGGACCACAAGACCCAGAGTGGTGGTGATTTTTGAGGTGACGACTCTTGCTGACTCTGCATCTAAACCAGATGAAAAACATAAAAGACAAAAGTTTTTGCAACAAAAATTGTGTAGTGGTGAAAAAATGGCAGCATCACATGTTGACGGGCTTTAAATCAACAGCTCGCAGAGGATAATCTGCTCAAATAAAAAATATTTTAAAGTGTTTAGCGCTGAACATAATCTGGATAAACATAATTTGCCTTTGTGCCATCTGGAGTATTTTGGGTCCCATGCAACAAAGTTTCTTTTCATTCCTGATAACCAAAATTAAATAAAACTACACAGAAAGCTGCTCACCGAGCCTTTCTACTGCTCATTTTATGTGATACTAACTCACCTTCAGTGTTGTGAACGTGAGAACTGCCTATTTGGTCCACCAGGAGCATGAAGACAAAGCCAAGGACCAGCGACACGCCGATGCAAGCATGGAGCTGCTCGTGACTGTGCTCATGTTTCACACTGGCGCCAAGAGCTGCTTCTGCTTCCACCTTTGCGTCAGATGCCTCCACGACTCCAACCTGACTATGGCTTTGATGTCCACCTGGAGAAACAAAGACAACAAAACAATGAATGTGGACTGTCAAATACAAAGTGAATAATATTACTCTATAAATCCTGTTGAGCACAGAAACCACCACAAATATTCTCACAAAACAAATATCTGAAAAGTCATTGATGCAACAGGTCACAGATGTAGAGGTCAACTTCTTGTACTTTACCACCAGCTGAACCTTGCTCTGTTTGAACAAATTCAATCTGTTAAAACATTCATATTGTAGCTAAAATATAGCAGTGTACACTGATATCAGCACGATGCTGACGAGTAAATAAAGAACAGAGATGAACAACAAAGATGCTAATCTGAAACTGAAAGGCTACGTTTACATTATTAAGAAATTCAAGGCAAAGTCAGGCAGCAAATAATGTCCACAAAGAAAATAACTAACAGCTGTCCTAATAATGTTTGGGAAAGATTGACATATCTGCTGAAACAACTATCAAGATAATGAAAGACTCTACAGGTTTTTGTCTAATCATCTTTCTTGCATTTGGCTGAATCTGAGCAGACGGTAAATCCTTCATAATCCAGCCGTCTGTCATAAAATTAATAAACACTTGTGAGAATGTGCCATTGGAAGCCACTCCTCATGTTTTACAGATGATACTACATACTTCAGTTTATGAGCCGTACTTTTTTCTCCCTCTCTCTCTCTCTCTCTCTCCAGTTGTTCAAGGTTAGGATAAATCTTAAGTTTTATTTATGTAAAGAATGCAGTTCCAGAACAAGTCCAACTTTCCGCAATGACTTTTTTCCCCAACAACATCTAGTCTAGTCTTTTGCATCTTAAGGGTTGATGAATAACTAGCACTTCATAATGAACCTTCTGTTTTGATGGTAGACTTGAAAAAAATATATGAGGCTATTAAAGTTTAATCTCTGGTTGGGTGTTGTGAAAGACTTTCTTCACAATGGAAAAGATCTTTCAATAACCCAACATTTCTGTCCTCTTTGGACTTCCAGACCATTTTATGTTGCCAAGCTCTCAACAGTATTTTTATTTTCTAACAAAGTACCAACAAGTTGGTTTGACCTTTATAAAGTTTTAATATCTCTGATGGATTCTGTGGCTGTTTGTTTTGGGTCTACAACAAGACATGCCACTTGAAATTAACTCCAGACCATTTAACAGCTTTATTTATAAGGAAATAAAGGAATAGCAAAGATCTCCTGGGGGATGATGGGATCATCTCAATGGCTGATTGGTTCTAAATGATGGCATAACCTTCTTTCCTAAGCAAGGTGATAAATTGTCATCAGAGCCTTTGCAAACTTTAGATAGTTTTGTTCATCTTTGCAATGAAGGTTAATAACACAAACAATCGTTATGCCTGTCAGCATTTAATTCATTCCCTTGATTCACCAGATAAGAGTTGCATATGCAGATATCAGATACAATGCATGGCCTTCACATTATGTCATTTGTTTTCTGTTTCAGCTGTGTTTACCTCCAATATTGATGACTTTAATAACTATTTTTTTCCCCTAATGTATATTGTTTTTGTGCTGTCTTTCATTTACGCACCATTATTGCTGCACTGTTACCAAGGGCTACATTGCTTGTGGCAGCACAGAACTGCTGTTTGTCCATAGACGCTGCAGTTTCAGAGGGTGACATTTTTGTTTTCTTTTTTGGATGTTTTAAATTTTAGAATAAATCACCACCATAACACCAAAACCGTTTATATGTATGGTTTGAATTATTTCATGTTTTTAAGCATTGTGTTTACGCACTTTTTTATGGCTCTGTTGTAAAGCACTTTGAGTACCTTTAAGTCATTGTAAAGGGTGATACAATTAAAATGTGATTGATTGAGAAGTCAGTGAAGCAAACAGCCTTGTTGAATAATTTGTGTGTCCCTTTGTATAAAAGATTCTCAAAATTTGGTGACTCTTTGATCTCTGAAAAAACAGAAACTTGACACAGGCAGATTTGTGCACAACTATAAATTCGACAGGAAGGAATTGCGATTCACAAAGATAATCATGTTTGGTTTCTCCCCCTAAAAATGATTCTTCAATCTTTTAGCCAGATCAACCACCCACATCCGTTCATGATATTATCTTTTTTTTTTTTTTTTTGTGAACTGCCCAATGATTTTTGAATTCTGAGAAAGACAGCCCTTCATATTTGTGAAGCCAAACACTTGATTTCGCCATCAATACCCTCAAACCGAAGCTGCTCATTTGTGCTTATATTCTTACCAACTGTACAAAATCTGAACAAACAAAAACATAAATCCAACTCACATACATGGAAATGACAGCAGAGAACTGCATCAATATTTGATCTATTGATTAATATTTGTAACTAAACTGGGGAGCTCTACCTTCAAGGATTTCTTCATAAAGTGCGTGGACTCCTTCAGGAATGATGACAGCAAGTGCAGTCCCACACAGCAGCCCTGCTCCCAGCACAGTGATCAGCTTCAGTCTCTCCTGTGCAAACAAACATACACACAAAGCTTTAACACAAAGCACTGACTGTTTTAAGTCCAACTGAGTAGCTGATAATGCTACAGTGTTTCAAATGTAATCAATACTTGTGATTAAAGGCTCTAAACAGTAAGAAGCCTGGGTATGAATTTGGAAATGTGACTGAAGTTAGCTACTGGATGACAGTTTTTTCTTGGGTTATTTCAATGCATTCTGATACATGGTGCAAACTTACCTCTGAGAAGTTGACTGCCAAAGGTATTGTCCCGGCCACATAACATCCTACCAACATTGCAAGAGAAAGCAGACTGATAGAGCTAAAGTCGTCCATGACTACACTGTCTTCTTCGGCTAATCTACAGATAAGCTAAACCATTAAATCCAACCAACACCTACACTCTTAACACAAACTTTGACAGGAGTTGTCAAGTTTAACAGCATGCCGCGGTAGAAAGTTCTTAATGAACTATAGCTATCAATTCAACAAACGTCACAACCCTCCTTCGGTACCAGTTCAGCTTGCTACCAAACATCCACGTTAACTGCCAGAGACGCTGCAGCTCCTGGCCTCGACAGCGAGGCTAAGCTAACTAGCTTTGGTAACCACCGGGCTTTTAGTTTTTATAATTAAAGAACCACGGCAGGTTATCCTTCGATTGAAAACAAGAAATACACCTCATAGTTTTCGTCAGGTTCAGCTGTCATAAATAATACCGCAACTTCCTCAAGTGGTTAGCAGCTAACAATCAGACTACAGGAGGATTCTCTTGTTTAGTGTCGATGGACTACTTCCGGGTCACTGTTCAACCTGCCACGTATTTGCGAGCGTGTTAGGAACTGTATAAAAAAATAAATAAATAAATAAAAAAAAAAGAAAGGTTAGGAGGAAGAAACGACATTACTGATGTCACTCATATGTTTTGGCAATATGTCTGGAAAAAAAATCAGGATTAAAGAAAAATACACAAGATACAAAGCATGATAGTTGTTAAATTTTATGCCAAGTCATGTGGAAACATAGTTTACAGCCAACCATAACTGCTGTATTTTTTATTTTATTTGGTTACACAATTTATTTCCAAACGCTTTTTCCATCTCTTTGAGAGAATCAAGATTTCGAAATGAAAGTTACATCGTTGTTAAATTGTTTTATCTTATTTTATTCCGTAGTAGAAAACTAAATAAATTAAGCTAATTTTAAATAAATTAGTTATTTGTTTTAATATATTTGGAAATGAAGATACTAATTGAAGTCTGGGAAACAGAGTAAAATCAATAAAGCTCACACTAGATATGAAGCCACATTATGACTTGTGCAGAAAGTGATCAGCATTGTCCTGCTGAAACAACCATGCAAAACCAACGCTAAGCTTTCACCTTGATGGAAGGATAGGACAAGTCTCCAAAATCAAATATATCCTCAACATCAGCACCTTAACATTTACACTCCTATACCATCAGAATGGCTTTTGCATTTTTACTTATGACCTTATCATCCTTGGAATGTCAGAATTCAATGCAAGCAGATCAAATGTGGTCTCACCTGATCATCAAACACATTTCCGTCTTTTTAGACTGAATCCAGAGGCGTTGTCTTAAGTGTAATACAGTTTCAAGCTACCTTTTTTCTCAAATGCAGGAGCAGACTGTGTTAACAGTGGTTTTTGAAAGGCTTAAGACCATGATGCTACATTGATCACAGTGTAATGGCACTTTTTCTTTTTCTTGGCTTAGGTTACAAGATTTCCAGACTCCCTAAATATTTTGATTTTATTATGCACATATAGGTTTAAAAACCAAATATTTTTGTAATTTTGTATTGAAAAATATTTTCTGACAGTTTGGCACAAAGCGGTGAGTCACAATTCACACTTGATTAGAAAGACTAAGACTTTGATGAATGTTCCTTTTATACCCTATCCTGACACCCTGACCTGTCACCAATTAATCTGCTCATAGAAGAATCTTCCAGAACAATATTAACATGTTTTATAAACTTATCTTTTTCGTTCCCTCTCACAACTTAGGGAGTTTGTAGTGTTGATTTCTGTGAATTTATCAGCAAGAAAGAAAGAAAAACAAAACCTTAACAAACAAAAAAAAATCAGTATATGGTGACAGTCATTAAGTTACAAACCTATTTAAACTTGTCAAAATACTTTGTATTTATCAAATTTTTCTTAATCTTGATCATTTGAGAGGGATTTTCAAGTTGCAATCTGACAAGTTGCAGCCAGTTGAAGAACTTTCCGATACGTTGCCCCCAGATAAGTGACTCTTTATCAAGGTCATAGATGGAGTCAGAATGAATGTCTCACACTGGAGAAAGTGAAGCAGCAGCAGAAATTCCTGCACACAAGTAATACTCTACTGGTGTAAAAAAAAAAAAGAAAGAAAAAAGTACACATCTAAAAAGTAATAACAGAAAAAATTTAAAGGACAATTTTCTTTCTAGAAAAAAAAGCATGTTTATTAGTTCACACATCAGAGTAGTGCTTCCATAAATCACCAGGAAATCAAAGCAGAACGTGTCCAACCATTTAGAGAACATATCATGTGCAATGCAACTGTCTCGGTTTAACAATGTCAACAAATGGGCAAAAAGTACAACCAAGTTTTCACCATGCAGTATGTTTGTGCAAACGGTTTCTTTTCATGACTCAGACTTTCTCATACAAACACACACGTACAAGGCAGCATCTCCTTGCTGATGGAATGGAGGGGTGTATGGACACGTTTATTGACTGCTCCACAAAAAAAAAAAACTGTAGCAAGCGGAAGTGAAAACTTAAAAATCGGTCACAGAGAGACGGAGTCTTTACTTCACCAGTCCAATCTTCTTGGCTTCTGTTTCATATATCAATAGCCTCCACATTTTAACTATGAAGACTTCTGCTTCTTCGTCAAGAACCTAAAGCACAAACCAATCAGTTAAACTTTCATAAAAATTAATGCATTTTTCTTTTCTTTTTTAAAAGGAAAAAAAAAGCTGATTACTAATTAGAAAAGCTACAGGTTTAGGCTATATCATCTCACATAATTCTGTGAAACTACTGCCCTAAAGCCACATTCCTAAAGCAGTCCAACAGCAAAAAACTTAATGTTACACAGATTTAACCGATCAAACCATATCCATTACTTACCATAGCAACATCATCAAGAATACCCTGAGGAGTGCTGTGAGCCATTACCTAAGGTATAAAAAAAATAATTAGTCGTCACTAACTCAAGAGATATTAAAAGCTGTTGAATCAATTTAAAGGACTAAATTGTTTACAAAACAACCTAAATAAAAAGAAACAGAATGAAGTTTGTAAGTTGAATGGTTTTGCTCCATTTGGTCTCTACGTTAAATAAATAAATAAATAAATACCAACCTTTGAACAGACAAAATCAACCAGAGTGGGTTCTTCTTCGCCAATGTATTCAATAATCTTCTTATTAATCCATGGCCTAATGCGACGGTCCATCAAAGTCTATAGAAGATACAATCAGAACAACAAAGTACTTAATTCTCAGTTATGTATCATATTTGCACTTAATTAAAACCTTCATAAATTAAAACTTAGACAGATTTCTTTTTACCGAATCGACCATGGTCCAGTCCAGTGGGTAGGTAAAGAGCTCAGGCCTGGCAGTGGGGATCTTCTCTATAAGGCTCTTTATGTGCTTGCGTTTCTCCTCGGTGTTGATGCTGCCTTTAGTCGCTGACATTTCGGCCCCGTCGAGCCCCAGACTCTTGTCATCGTCACCGTAGTCCAGAGGAACCAGTTTCCTTTTGCGCGGCTGCTCATCCGTTTCATCGTCATCAAACTTGTTGAACACACTATCCACAGCTGCTAGCTTCTTTCGCTTACCTGCATTCAGCTGACTGGGACTGTTGGTGGCACCTGGAAGAGAAAATGAGGAAGAACTCAGATTCAGCTCTAAACCAGTAGATCTCCTTGTGTTCTCAGTTTTCTACTGAACTCACCCAGTTTGAGACTGAGACCGATCTTGGGCCGGTGTTCATCCAGAGGCTGGACCTCAGGGGTGTTCTCACCAGGAATGATTATGCCGCAAGGAGACTCGTTACTAGGCGTGTTTGGAGTCACGTTCCCACTGGCAGAGGACACTGAGGGGGCTGCGGTGATTGGTCGCATGACGGGTTTGAGCTGAGGCTTGGCTTCCTGTGAATTCTCACCATCAGGGTAGTCATCCTCCTCCCCTTCCTCCACCTCATCATCTGAAAGCTGTTGGGGGACTTGGGGTGTCGGCTCTATGGGTCTCTCGGACCCTCTCTTCTCCCGTTCCCGCTCACGATCTCGTTCCCGCTCACCGCGGTCTCGTTCCCGCTCACCGCGGTCTCGTTCCCGATCTCCGCGATCTCGTTCCCGCTCACCCCGTTCCCGCTCACCCCGTTCCCGCTCACCCCGTTCCCGCTCCCTGTGAGTTTTCTCCTGGTGTACATTCTCCTCAGGTTCAAGCTTCAGCGGGGGTTGTCGTCTGCGCTCTGCTTCCTCCTCCATCTACGGACATTAAACATCATATTACTTTGTGAAATCTTTTGCCAACATACGTAATGATAAAGAAAATAAATAAAAGAAAATCACAAACATTCTGCAAAAGAGTAAATAGAAACAACTTTGTATTTCACATAAATAAAGAACAGATTGATGTCAGAAGAAAAAGTTGCAGGTGAACTTACTCTCTGCAGCTCAGCATCAGGGTCGGGGTGACCCTCCGCTAGGAGTCTCTGTCTGATCTCTTCCAGCTCCTCTTTCTCTCTCTTCCGGTCTCGTTCGTCCATCTCTATCTCCTTTTCCCGGTCACGAAGCCGCTTCTGCAAAGCGCTGCCCCTGAAGGTGTGAAAAAAAAAAAGACAAATACGCGATGACAAAAGTGTCCATCTCACACCTTTAGATGTGTCTTTGGATATTCACCTGTAGTATTTTGGATCATCCCTGTCGTCGTCATAATCCTCAAGGAATTCCTTCAGTCTTTTGGCTTCTTTCATCTGATTCCAGAGATACAATAACAGTTTGTATATCTGTATGAAAACTTTCTAAAATGAGTTGTTTTTTTAAAATCTGTGTAGCGTGCATCATGTATACCATTTCACGCCTCCTCTCGTCCTCCCTCTCAGTTTCTTTGTTGTAGTCCCGAGATTTCTTCCTCTCTCTGACCTCCCAGTTTTTCAGACGCTTTAAAAGAAAAAGAACAAAAAAGAAATAGTTTAGTCAGCACCCCGATCAGACATTAAGACAATAATTTAAACATAAATTTAACACTAATGAGAGGTTATTTACATACTTCTTGGTAAGCAGCCTCCTTGTCTCTAAGCCTCCTCTCAAGTCTTCGCCGCTCATAAATGTCTTCCTCATCTTCGTCACGGTCTCGTTTCTTCTCTTCTCTCGTCCTCTCTCTATAAAAGGCAAAGCATTACTGACCACGCTCATACTACTTAAATTAAGACAAGGAGCAAAATATCAACAACACAATGCACATATTTCACATGAAGTTAGACCGGCAGAGCAGGCCTCAACCAGCATCATTAGCCATGTTTTTGGTTTTATTTACTTGCATACACTAAACTGCAGGTATTTGTTCCACCTAATGTACAATACCACAATGGCTATAAAGTCAAATTATAAAGACTATTAAGAAAAATATCTTGATTCACACATTAGTCCTTATGAAGCATCTAATCACATCAGAAAAAGCAGCTAAATGCTTCTTTTGAGGTGTGTTAAAAGCCATAAAATAATCATATTAGAAGCTATGGATCAGTGAGTTGTATGTCGGTATAATGAAAGTTATTTCTTTCCATTTATGTTGGTGAAGTTGTTTAATAAAAAGGTAGAAACCATACTGGATTACACTGGCTGCCAATTCAAAATAGATGAGGGTAAATAAAAAAGCTACATGGCGACTAATTTATTGCCCTGTTTGAGATGTTGAATCAGCAGCTCATATAGATGTGTGAGTTGCTAACAAAGCAATCAACTATAGTGCAAAATACGGTGCAAGGATCGAAGCTCTATCCAAATTGCATGATGGTAAAGTGGTCATATTTCAGCTCCCCAAGTTTCTCAATCTCAGCGATTTCATTTGTCAAACCAAAATACCATAGCTTGAATTAAGTCTGACATCATCGCCCAGTCTGACCTCGACCTGCTGCGAGCTTCGCTGGCATCTCGACTCCTCTCTCGCTCTCGCTCCCTCTCCCGCTCCTTCGTCCTCTCGTGTTCGCGCTCCCTCTCCCTTTCACGTTCACGATCTCGGTCTCTTTCCCGCTCCTTCTCCCTCTCTCGCTCCCTTTCCTTCTCTTTCTCGCGGTCGCGGCGCTCCCTCTCGCGCTCTCGCTCTTTGTCCCTCTCCCTCCTTTCTCTCTCGAGCTCCAGTCGTTCCTTTTCTTTCTTTCCTTTCTCCTCCTCCAGTTTCTGCAGGAGCGCAACAGGAGAAAAGGGACAACTGTCACTAGGTGCAAAATAACAGAAGACCGTCATTCTACAAATACAAAAATGCAAACATGTTATCACCATAAATCATTCACATTCCCTGTTCTGGACAAGTTCTCATACTACCATGACTCATTTCCATGGAGAGGATGGCTTCTCAGAGACTGGAAGTCTTCCTACCCTTGTTGTTTCCTCCAGGAGGAGTGGTCCGCTGCTAGAACAGGTTTGATGATATACTGCTCAGTCCAGGCTGTGCTTATGTAAAATCATAAACCGCATTCATTCTTGACAAACACTGAAGAGAATTATTGTAATCTGGGGTTTATGAGGGGTTGTAAGATGAGTAGACGTTAAAACCATTACTAAGAAAACATTTCAGGTGTTTCATCAACTCTTTTCAGCTCTGAATACTCACAAGTATTTTTTTTTTCTTGTTGCATAGAAGTGTTTAAGACCAAGTCCTGAGCTGGCTCCAAACAAACAACTCCACATATTGTTGCTTGTATTGAAATCATTTGGTTTCTTTCCTCCTCACATACGTAACAGGGCAACACGACCTCTGCTCTTTGGTGATGTCAGATTATGCTCTGGTGTAATATGAGGTTATTCCAATAAAAACTCAGCAGTGGGTAACACAAGTATTGGTCAAACCCATTTTCCCAATCAATGTGCAGTCATGCAAAAGCGGATATGTGATGGACTCCATCGGATGCAAGAAATATAGCAGGGTAAAAAGCTAGACACTGTATCTGAAATGGAGTTTATCATGTTATCAAGACTCAAATAAGTAGCAATAACTACACACACTGTAGGGAAGAATGCACATTAAGCTGATAAATAAGGCAATTTGTTCTTGAGTAAAAATATTTTAAACAAATTGTAGCTTTGCAGAAAAAAAAAAATAATCAAGTATTGCCAAGTCAGCTTGAAGCAGTCGTACTTTGTACAAAAGCCAGGTTTAGTGTTACTCATGAGTGCCTCATGGTTTAAAAACAGTCAAGGTTTAACATGATAAAATGCCAACTAGTGTAAATTACATAGATAAAAACAAATGTTTTTTTATTTGCTTTTTTAACCAGGGCAACATGATAATAGAGAAAAAGTAATGTACTATAATATGATATACGATATATGAGCAAAAACTTGCATATATGGTGCCAATCTCCACTTCTAAATTCCCCTTCTGCACCTGTGCATGCCGACATCCCACATGATAACATGCACAACTTCCACTGTGTGGAATGCAGCCCTCGTAAATACACCTATGTGGAATTAGGACATGTTTTAAATTTTGGAAGAAATTGTGAAAACTTGTGGAACTGCAGCTAATTTACTGATTTTGGAGTTCTTCGACCTTGTCTAGGGTGTTTAATACCTGGAGCAAAATCACAAGCAAGAGCAAATTATCAGGAAAGTGAACATTAATATGTTTGTTTATCTCCTAGGTTTCTTGCCCAAGCTTATAAATTTCTTACATTTGGAAAGTCCTCACACCAGGAATCTATGTGGACATGAAATGTCAACTATTTGTCAACATTTTCACCAAATTACAAACATCACAGCATCTTCTGGAGCTACTGGTGAGCAACTTACAGGTGATGAGCTATGGTTTCAGCACTTCTCTGCCCCTACACATCCTACAGGTTAAGTGTGGAAGGAAAAGCAGGTCAAGTGTAAAGTCACATCAGCAAAAAAAATGTCCGAAGTCATTCATCTCATTACAGTTCACCTTCATAAAACCATTTTAGAATCGTTCAAGTTTCAGGTTCAAACAAACACAACATTTCATTTTCGGCCACAAGGAAATTAGTGAAGCTGTCTTACCTGTTGGTGTTTTCTGGTGTCTCTCTGGTTTCTCCAACCCATTTATTTTAAAAAAAAAACCTTCCGAGTCAGACCCACAGTTCCAACAGTCTGATTTTATAACATTTTATAAGCTTTTCACTGTTAGTGAAGTTTCATCTTTTAAGTGTAGAAAGAATAATGTTGGAAATGTGGGTCTAACAGTTCATGAGAAAAATAAATAGGAAAGGATGGGGGAAAAAAGTGGGAACTACCTGTTCTACACAAATATTGTATGGGTTGACTCCTGTAATTTCACTAGTTTAGTGGCCATGTTTCACATTTTCAATCTGACTCTTATCAAACTGAGATGTTCTGCAACTTTATTCAACCTAAAACTTACTTCTTGCTTTGAATTATTTCATGAATTGTCTGATCATTACTACTGAAAACTTAAAAAAACCCATCTTAAATAGTCACAAAAGCTACTAATTCAGGCTCGAAATGACAACAGATGTACAGTCTCAACTTTCTCTCCATTTGCTATTAAATTTCAATTTCTAATTTTCCTTAGGTTGATGGGATGTTTGCTAAAAGGTTTTCAAAGATGCATTTTGCCACCAAACATATAAAGAAATTTCTTCCCTCTATCTGGATCTTTCCACATAAACGTACACAGGAGTACTGGAGTCATTCAGGAAAAAGAAGAGATTAAATTGTGCCTTATTTCAAAAATAAGTTTGCAATATTAGATAAATATAGCTAGAATTTTAAGAATAAACTACTCTAGTCCCTCAAATCAAGTATCACATGAGCTGCTAAAGTTTATACATGCTTAACATGTGGTAACTAAGTTTAAAAAGATTTAGGCCATCATTGACTCAAAGCATCTAAAATCATCTACAACCTTTGATGAAAAAACTGGTTTATTGCTATTTTATTGTAAGGACCCGTATGTAACAGCACATTGACCCTTTGTAGTGTAAATGCCTGCATCATATCTGCTGTGATCCCACCTCAGCTCCACATGTTCATGATCAAACTTGATCAGCTTATTTTCTGCATGCAGGTTTAAAAAAAACCTCATGGGGTTCGTAGTTTGTCTGGTCTCTTCTACTGAACACACACCATTTTTAGAACAGGTCTCTTTAAAATATTAATAATTGTTGGCACAATGTGCTGAAAGAGAATTTACTTCAGTTCATTTATGAAAGGCATTTTGAGAATTACAGCTTTATATACACTAATGCTGGTTTGATTTAATCTTAATGAATCATCTTTAATTTGGAAATGTTGAGTTTATGCTCAAACATTTCCACTGAAATCTATGCCAACTTCTAACTAGTTTTATTCTATTCTGCTAATGTAAATCCAATTTACCCTTGAAATTTTCACTTCATTTATGACATGTTAAAGACGTTATCGAGAGTTGGAAAAACAACCTCTTATTTATCTTTCCTTCATGAACCCCCAGTACTCTGTTGTATAGAATACAATTCATTAGCCCTTCGCTAACACCATCAAGATGCTGCTCAACTCTGCTCTCAGACAGATGTGATATTTTTAATGCATCACACTGCAAGTGAAGCAGAAGTTAAGCCAGAATGTCCACATAGACGTGTCTTGTAATCTTAAAAATGTAAATAAAAGGTAACTGGACTTCCTTCCTTGGTTCTTGAAGACTATATTTAAAAAAGACAACAACATAAATATTCTGGGCAGGGAGACAAACATTTGAGGAGTAAAAAGGTCATTCATGTCAGGCAGGGAAAAAAAAAAAACTTGAAACAGATGAGCTAGCCTCAGGCATTAAGACGCCTCGTCTTTCTTTCCTATGCAGTTTTACAGCCATTCACATCCTGGATCTTGTAACCAACATGTTGGTAAAAAAAAAACTCATAGGTGGCAATGACCTGAATGACCCTCATGTAGGTGGGTCATTCACTCACATTTGACCTTAATGATTTTCTTAATGTACCATTTACACCTTTTAAGCCTTAAACTCCACCAGCAGGTGAGCTGAAGAAACCTTTTGAATGAGAGGTAAAACATCTTGAAAAACCAAGAAAAGTCATCCAGCTGCCTTTATTCAAGCTCTTGGTTGACTTCAATTCCAAGAAATACTTATTTTGTTCATTCAGATTACTTCTGTTCACTTAATGGTTGCTTACTACACTCCCATGTTTAATGATTTCATTCTCTTCTTATCCGAGACAGAGCAAAGACAAGAGGTTTTTAAAATAGGCAGAGAAGAAAAGCAATCACTTACCTTGCATGTCTTCAGACCACAGAGTGCTGTGGAGAGGCGCTCCCTGCTTAAATAATACTATATGCTGCAGTTTAAACGACTGCAGTGGTTAGGTTCAGTCTCTGTGTTCAAACGCATAACTGAATATTTGAGGACATGCAGAGGTTCATTGAGCTCCCCGACCTTCTCAAAATTTACTGAGTGCAAGAGCAACCCAATATTTCATGTCTCCTTTACCATTTAAGGACAAAACATCAATGTAACTCAGAATCGAGCTGCACACAAGTACTGCAAATGTCCTGAGAGCCAGTTGCCCCTCTGCAAACCCTCCAGAAGGGAGCGCCCAACATGAGTAAAGAGGAAAAGAAAGATCTTACTTACATCCTATCCTCGCAACTTTTTCCAAAGCTGAGATTCTGAGATTCATCTTGCTCTAGTCACCAAATGAACTCTACCATATTGGTGGGGTTTAATCAATAGATTAATTTATTTGGAATTTAACATTGTGTCCATGCACTCTGATGAATTTAGCACTTGCAGAGCTTAAACTTTTTGTCTCAAATCAGCATCATGAATAATCATTACTTTTCATAAGTTTGGTAACACTGACACAATACTTTAAACATCTGCTGCTTTATGTTCTTCTACTGTTTAAATTTCTCTAACTAGTCTATGTATTGGGCCATTACAGAGACTAGAACAGTTGACAGTAACAGAATATTTTTATGGAAGTCTTATAGACCCCATAATTCTAATTAACTAAAGATCCACTTGCTACAGAAGGATTTTAATAACTAATGTGAGGGATTTCTTCCTCAGAATCTAATTCATAGATGAACAACAGCAATTTGATACGTTACCTTGTGTGTGTCACGAAATTTGCTGATCTCTCTGGAAATCAGGTCTCTCTTGTCATCCTCCATCTCCATGGCATTGATATCCTCCTTACACAAAGGGCAAAAAGCCAGGAAACAAATACACTAAGTAAACAAAGAACCATCACAAACAAGCTAGTATAACAATAATAAACAGTACATGTAAACATTATTCCAGCCTTTAAATTCACCTGTGTCGTATAAAACCTACCTCCTCTTTCTTCTCTTTGCGTTTCTTATTACGAGGCTGACTGTCAGGATCTTGCGAGGGAGCATTGAGCTCGCTTGAGTACTCTCGGATGAGGACATCTATCGCCCCCTTTACAACCTGATCCCGACGCAAGGTTTCCTCATCAAGAACCTCCTTCTCCTCTTCATCCTCGTTTTTTGACCCATCGGTGGTTCCCTTTGTAAAAAAAATAAAATAAATTAGAATGTCAGAAAAAGATCAAAACCAGGGAAATATAGCTTTAATATTTGAGCCAGCAGGCGCACGCCATACCCCGTTGGCGCTCCTCTTCTTTGCCTTCCACTCGTCCAGCTGAGCCTTGGTTTTGGCATCGACTTTGACGAGCAACTTCTTATCACCTAAGAGCAACTCGTGCAGAAGTCGGAGGGCTCGCAGTGTGGATTCAGGCTCTTTATATTCACAAAACCCAAAAGCTTCCAGACATTGGGAGTAGAAAGTTAGTTCAACTGGTGTTAGAATTACAAAAATACCTGAATATTTTACTTTTAATAAAACTACATGGAAACATTATGAATGAGGAAAACAAAGGAGGTTAAATTCTAACTGTAAATCAGTGGTGGTGTTTTGTTTTTTTTCCAATGTAAAACAGCTCAGTTTTACAACTTCAGACAATAATAATAAAAAGTAAACAAATGAAGAAGGGTGACTATTTTTTTTATATCATTAGTCTTGCAAATTCTGCAGCATTGCATGCATTAACACTAAAACAATTAAGTTCACATGTGCCATGTTTATGTCCTTACCTTGAAGCTTCCCAGAGGCACCTTGAACCCTTTTCCAGCTTAGAACAATACCACATTTCTATACAAGCCAAAGACAAACAATTCAACAAAAGGATGAGTTTTGACTCTCAGAACAGATGATAGCAATCAATAAATAACTATATTAAGACAGATTGGGTGTGTCACTGTCACAAATATGGCAAGACATTTCCTATGTGTTTCTACGTGAGGAAAACAAACATGGTGCGAGTCTTTTCCTGCAAAACTGGATTGCAAATTGCCTGGAGCACTCCGGGTTTAACTTTGTCCAGTTAAGAAACAAATTGCCACCTGCAACTCTTCCTCTTATCAGCTCATTGTTGCATCAACAATTAGAAAAATTCAAGACCGACAACTTAACAATAACCCCCATGTTTCTATAAGTCTAACACATGGTAGTTTTATCTCACAAGCTCAGCACTCATTAACAAGATTATTTCATTTCTTATCAACCACTCACCGCTAGAAGCTGTCTGACCAGCATATCGGATGCCTTTTCAGAGATGTTCCCCACAAACACTGTGGTAGTGGGGCCCCCACCATCCTCTGAATCTTTGGCTCTGATGGTGCCAAGTTCCTTGTTTGTAATTGGTTTCTGTGCTACAGTAACTGTGGTTGGGACCAGAACCTGCAACATCAATGCAAACATATTCAACACAAAGAACAGAATAAATAATTGAAGGAAAATCTGGTGTTAATATGTAACAGTTATGCTTGTGCAGGTGGGGGGGGGGGGGTGACTCCTGTTTCAAACTCACTGTGGGTGCAGGGGTCACAACACCCATGTGAACTGGGATCATGGGAGTACCTGAAAAAAGAAAGAAAAATCCCATTTGATCTAAACACCGAGTTACACAACCATAGAGAATTCATACATTATATTGTGTAAGATCACCAAGCAAACCTCGCTATGATCACAAGAGCTAATTTTACTGGTCTCCAGGACGAACCTCCAGCTTGACAGACAAATTCCTTATCTTGTATTTTGATGGTTACTGTACTGCACATTCAATCCCTTTCAGACATATTCAAGAGTTTGATGTAAATTATAAATTACTACAACAGACTGAAACCCCCCTCCTTCCCTCCTCAAGACTGGTACACAAACACAGCTGTCATGTGATGTGGCATCGCCGCTTTTTAGTACCTGGCGGAACTGTTGGAGCAAAGCCTCCATACTGCGGAGGGGGTATCCTGGGGGGTAACTGTGGGATACCAATCTGTGGGCGGTTGAGTGGAGGAGGGTACGACATCCTGAGGAAAACCTACAAAAAGAAAGAGAAATGTGTTTAACAAGATATAACGGGATCGCGGTTTTACGAGTTAACTGAGTGAATAAATATATTTACCATAATACTATTCTAATATTAACGATACAAATGACTGATAACACGAGATAACAAGCAGGTGGAATACCTGCTCAGTTGGAAACTCAGCTACCTAAACTAGCTAAATTAGCTCGTGTCAGCTAACTCTGTGGCCTTGCTAGTTCACATTAGCTGCAGCGGTCAGAAACTGATTTACCCACCTACTGTCAAGGGTAAAATAAAATAAAAAAAACAAGCGTTTAATAATGCTGTAGTTTCTCCACATAAAAGTCCATTAAATACTGTATAGAAGAACGTAACAGTAACTATCAACGTTATATTTGACACCGGTGCGCGACAGGAACCCCTATGATTATAAAAAAAAAGAAGGAGGAGGACCTTTTCTTTTCGAAAGGCATCATGGGATAGCGCAGCCTTCTGTTGTTTTTGATTCCCTAAATTTAGTCTTTCAGGCTGTCAGTCGCGCCTTCTGGAAAAAAAATGAGTCAATCAACATAATTCCCCATGTACCATACAGCTCTTCTATTTTACACCCTAATCATATGTTGTGCAGTATTTTGAGAATTTGAAGCAAAGTGACATTATGTTGATTTAAATGGTTATTGGATTCATTAACTCATTCATTTTTATCTTACCTAGTGCTTTTTTTGCTTAAGTTTTTCTTATTTTACCCCATTTTTTAACCAACTTTACTTAAAAAAAACTTAAAGCAATTTCTCTGAGATATTATTTATTTATTAGTATTATTTATTTATTGGTTTCCATAAATTACGGATACGTTTTTAAATAAATTTGATGTCCATCAAACTGAACCAGCAGCTAAACTGTTGATCTCTCAATAAGGAAACTGACTACAAACAATCATCTTGATCATCTTACTTTGGTCATCTTCATTTATAAATCAGGGAAACTGCCACTTGAAATGTAGGGATCATATTGATCACTGTTATTAACTAAATCATAGAAAAAAATTAGAAAAAATCAATTTGAAATTAAACCAGTCTTTAGCTGCAACTATTTGGTTGCCTGGGAGTACTAAACATCATGTCAATTCATGGACGTATATAGTTTATTTTTGCTCCATACAGCTGGGAAATTAATCAAATAGGTCCCTAACCCTTTACCTTGGAACAGTAATTCTGCAAAAAATTACAGACTGACACTAATTTTTTTTAAATAAATACCTCATTAACTAACTAACTAACTAACTAACTAACTAACTAACTAACTAACTTATATTTATTTAACTGAATCAATAAATATTTTAAAAATGTAATAAACTGAAACTGAGTGACAAGTATTCATAATGCATGCCTATGCTAATTGTTGTTCATATAACATGCAGGAAAGCCACATGTAATGTTTATTTCAAATATAAACATGATCCAATACATTTATCCCAGGTTGCATGAATTCGCCTCAGATTTGTGCAATGACGGGGAAACTTTTGCCTGAGAAAAAAAACCTCAGGGCAAAGAAAGTTCTACTTCATAATAAATCCTGTACGTTTTATGTTCAGACGCTTGGTGGCACCAAATGCCTGCTTGAGCTCCCTAACGAGCCCACCCACATGTGTGCAACACTTTTCTTGCTGTCGATTCTCAGTTTATTCTTCATCACTCACATATGACCATAATAAATTAAACAAGGGATTAAAGTAGATGATTAGAAAAAAGATGTAGAATTGATTTTTTGTTATGGCCTAATAATTTATGCATAGATTTAATTCAGATGCAGACTCATGAGCACAAAGACTGTATTTTTGTATTTGTTTTAATCAATTAAATATATGTTTTACCAAATCATAAATACTCTGATTTCCGTTTTATTCTTCTTCCCCTTTTTAATTGAGTGATTAAGGAATCTATCAATGCATAGCCAATATATATTCCTTTGTGTTCCGCCTAGAAAATGTTACGTTTGTTATGAATGAGCTAAGTTGAAAAAACTTTGCAAATTTATTTTGTTTTTAAATCTCTTATGTTATAAAGTTGTGCCTGCACTTGATATGTTGCCGAACAACCACTTTCTTCAGTACAAGTGTGATAGCTGCAACAGCGCCTCGCGACTATCTAAAGATTTTTTTTTTAAATCAACATTGTATCAAAGTTGCTGCATAATTGCAATAATTTTGCAGGAATGCAGGAATGAAAGAAGAGTGAAAAAGCGGGAAGATGCTGTTTTCTACCACTATTGAACAATTAAGATGGCGGTAAGTTATATAACATGGCGAGGCGAATTATTTAACTCATCTTAACCGATCTGACTGGGCAGGGTGACATTACAATGCCTGAGCTCATAAAGGAAACTACCCCCCCTCCCAACCAACTCATTATACATGCAGAACACAATGTTCAAATACTAACAATCAAATGCAGTAATGTAAACGTTTTACTTTGGCCTAATTAAGTTATTCCGCTACTGTAAATAGGTCACTTAAGTTAAAGCATGCTATGGGACTGTCTAAGCTATGGGAATATATAGGGACAACCTAAAGATAGTTATGTGTTTTCATGTTGACATGATACTTGATATGTTTTGGTGAGAGTTTGTGCGGCATGTATGCAGAAACAGCTGGGCTCCAGCTTACTATATTGTAAATAAGCTGGTCTGTCCCGCTAGGTTGCGTCTCTGGAAATTTCCACTTCGATGACACGGCAGTACAGTGCTTCACACAACACCTTTCATCGAAAAAAGAAGCTATTGGCCTACATCAGCACATAGGATACGCCCACAAAGGAAAACCCACCTATTTCAACAGCTCCTATTGGCGGAGTTGAAGGTGTGTCACTCAACCTGACGTCAAAGACTATTATAAAATGCAAAGTGCCCCCTGATAACAAGGTAAAAACATCTCAGTGGACCCTGATAATACTGATAGGCTTTATACAAAACTTTTTATGTATATGACTAAGTAGGGTTGTGATAATAGGTTCCTGTCACCATCTCATTAATATTAAGCAGATTTGAAGCGTTAAGACCTGCCCCCCCCCCTTCTCTCTCTCTTTTGCCCAGACGCGGATACAGACAGCATCCACCAGCTCAACATTTCATTTGGGCATCTCATCAGAGTTGTTGCTGTCTCACGGAAGTCTCTTTCGATCTTTGGGAAGAAAAAAATGGCTTTGAGAGGACCACTTTCCCGTATTCTCAGAGCTCAACTCAGCCACACTTGCCAGCAAAGCAGATCTCAGTCAGTGGCTGTTTTAGGCGCCCCATTCTCAAGAGGACAGGTAAGCTTTTCGACTTTTTTCTCTTTTTTTTTGTCTTTCTTTCTTTCCCCTTATCTCCAAAATGATACAAAATCAAAATCTTGAATATCCACTTATAATATTTGAACATTTTCTTAGAAAAGAAGAGGTGTGGAGCACGGGCCTAAAGTCATC
This sequence comes from Atherinosoma microstoma, assembly GCA_037177055.1. Classification (NCBI taxonomy): domain Eukaryota; kingdom Metazoa; phylum Chordata; class Actinopteri; order Atheriniformes; family Atherinidae; genus Atherinosoma; species Atherinosoma microstoma. Next base: position 20,223,143 of record JBBBVU010000021.1, on the reverse strand, counting down.
AGAGATGCGGGACTCATCGAGAGGCTGTCTAGTTTGGGTAAGGTGAAGGGCGGCGGGGATGTTGAGGGAACAGCCGGTGCTGCCGGTGTTATGTAACACTGGACGGATGCGGCGTGCAGGTCTTGACAGTCGCAGGATTAAAGATAGCTTTGACTCCTGCCTCCTGTTTTTAGACATCTCGTTACATAATCGAAAGTCAGCACATTTTTAAGCATCTTATTTAGAAGTGCGATTTTTGTCCCGTGTTAATGAGATTAAATCTTAAATCTCACAGGTAGGCCTAACTCGTCACCCTGAGCGCCGTTAAGTTGGATGAAACTATAATCATCACCACAGGCTGTTTGGGACTTCTTTTTTTTTTATTCTGGCCACCACATGTTTAGTCATTCATGTCCGATGCACGTGCTCGGAAGAGCGCGAGAGGAGGGTGTGTAATTTATTTCCACTTTGCGTCACTGCAGACAGACTCACGCGTCCTGTACCAACACTGTCTGGTCTCAGTGAACACGCCCTCCGGCGGCTAAGCCTATTGAAGAAGGGTAGCCTTGAACTCGACCCGCGACACCTCAGTAGGAAAGAATTCTGTCTTTATTATAGCTTCCTTGGCAGTGAGGCTGCATTGTTCCCCAGAGTTACTGAAGGGAGGGAGGGCGAGATTGTGCAGTGATAACAGCGAAGTCACAACAGGGGTGTTATGAATGCATCTTGCTGCATATGATTAGGAAATACCACACAGGCCTATATGATAAGGTGTCACTATTATCCAGACAGTATAAATCCGTC
>JBBBVU010000021.1:20179728-20197859 GCA_037177055.1 Atherinosoma microstoma | reverse complement strand
CTGTCGGTCCTTCTGAGTTGTGTTAGTGTCTAACTATATTTTTTCCCTGTTTAGACAGCTGAAAAATCCCTACAAAAGGAAGACTCAGATTTCTATTTTCAGTCTTGCACTTGGTGCCTTTACAGCTTCAACTTTTTCATTAACTCAAAAACAGAAGAAAAACTCACATTGGAAGGTCACTTAAGTCCTTGGAATAACCAAGTTTTTTGTCTTAATCACCAATTCAATGAGCTAAGCCTCACCTTGTTGAGGACGTAAGTCAGGGCCTCTGTCACACAGTCATGACGCATGTAGAAGCTGACCAGTGCCAGGTGAGTGCCGTATGTGTTCAGGTAGTAGAGACACTCCTGGTGGAGGTTGCTGCTCTGAGCCAGTCCCTCCTGTTTCTCGACTGGACTGACCTCATTCAGAACATCCTCCAGCTCTCGTAGGGATGCCAATATGTCTTCACCATAAGACTGAGATGAAAAGGGAAACACAGAGGGTCATGTGTAATTTATCAGCTCAACCCATTCAGGCTTGGCAGTCTTCTTAAGTCCTCAAAAACATTAACATTTTCCTGAATATCATCTTCAAATATCCACAAATACGTCCATTTCTCAGCCTCTGAAGAAATGAAAAATATTAAATAAAAAATAAATGAAGAGGTTTAATTTTATAGTTTTTTTTTGTACATTTGTGATTTTCTTTATATCTTTATTGTTTTCTATGGTTGTAGTTATGCATGAGGCTTGAAAGGCAAAAATCTGAAAATGTTACATAAGACCAACTTCCTCTCAAGTGTGTATGACACATGGGAGATTGTTCAGGTGTCAAGTTTTAGAGTTGTGGGGGAAGTAATCTTGTACAATCTGCATGAGACGTGATTAAGGTGACATTTGCTAAAGACATGTAAAAGAAAAAGTTACTTTTGCTAAAATCTAAGCCTCATTATCCACCTTATTCCTGAGCTGCCGAATGTAGAAATGACTATGTGATCAACTTGTGAGATACCGGAAATAGTGCTTAGTCATTGGCTTACAGTGTAATGTGTCATTTCTGGTAAAAGTTTATTCAAACATTTCAACAAGAGTACTTATAACATTTCTACACGATTTGTCAAAGGAAACCGTTCTTGCCTGGCTCAGGAACATATTGTGCTGTTCGTGGTTGTACTAACAACCAGAGAAAGTTACATTTGTGGCTACAAGAGCGATGTGTATACCATGCACCTCGTCTAAGAGAGAGTGGCTGCGAGAGAAAGTACAGTTTTCAACGCCTACCCGGAGATAAGGAACCCAGGAGGATGTGGCTGAAAAACCTCAACTTGAAGTGACCCCTTCTTGTACTTGCACCACAGTGGGGCTTTGTACTCAGCTTTTGCTCAGACAAATAAAAATCTGGAAAACACAAAGGTCTTGGTCTGCTTTAGTCCTACAGATTAGAACTACACTCTTTTTTGCATTATATTTCACATTGAATCTGAGTCCATAATCAGAACAGACATTCACCAGCTGCTGAACGCCAGCACTGCTTTGAGAGAGAACGACCAGATCATCGGCATACATGAAATGATTGATCAGAGTGTTACCAATCACACAGCCTGTTCTAGTTATTCAGTCTCATCTGTAGACAGGTTGAATAAGACATGGAACAACAACCCTCCCCTGGCGTATAATGCACAGGCCCTCGTTTAGTTCTTACTAAAATGTAAGGTGCATTCAGACTCCTGGTGTTAACCTAGCGTTAGTTAAAAGAGCCATGGTTTAGGCACAGACATGACTAAATGATAAAGAAATGCAGCATTTTAATTTAAAGTTAGTATTGTAACTGTAAGTATGCACAAAGTTTTCCCTATTTTTAGAGCATACAATCAATCTCCAAATTATTTATGGAGGTGTGTGTGTGTTTTAAAGATTGTCCAATGCTTCACCATCGGATGCGACAGAGCTAAGAAAGTAGCTAAAAATGCTCCTTTATGTTATTTTTGGCCAGATTTTCATATCATCCTCCCACTCCTCTATTGCAGTAGGCAGAGGGATAGTAACGCTGTACTGTCTGAGCTGTGACAGCTGATGTTTCCACATAGTTTACCTAAAAAGCTCATATAAACCGGAGTAGCGCCAACGTCTGCCATGTAAATAAACGCCGGTTCCGGTCAAACCGGAAGTCAGTGGCATATTTCACGCAAAGGCTCATGGGGGCTAGGAATAAGTTGGATACATTTCATATTTTATATTCATATAAAAACAATTTCTTTAAGCTATTTTACTTAAATGGATGTGGGTCCTTTCTGCCAAGATGACAGGAACTTTTTGGAGTTAGTTTCACTTGATTTTCTAAATAGCACCATGACAGGGTCTTCCTACCGTGCCCATATTGGGGCGGACCGTGGTCTCCAGATGCTGGACAACATCCTGCAGCAGAGAGGGACCCCGGTTGAGCTGGTTCCGGTCCAATGGAGCCTTCAGACATCGGGCGAACTTCTCCCTTGCTGCTGTAAGGTTCCCTGCTTTCAGAGATGCCATGGCCCAGGCCTGCCACACACCACCAGGGTCAAGGCCGCTCTTGGTCGACACCTGGCAAAGCAGCCAAACAGCCCCAGATGTAATATCGACAACGGGTTTTTAATTTCCAGGGAGTTTGAAATGAAAGAAAACACAGATTAAAAAAAAAAAAACCCACCTCCACTGCGAGCTGGTAGTATTCTGCTTCCAGCAGCTGATTACGAAGGCGCGCTACAGCAGACGTCTCCAGAATGTCATCCAGAGAAGGAATATATTTGTAATTGGCCGTCACGAGAATCTTAAGCACGTCGACTTTACCGATGTAACTGTGGGCACGAGGAGTAAAGAGAAGAGGAGAAAAATCTGTTTGAGACAAATACAAGAGGACAAGCAGACTTTTTCCTATGATAAATATTGTGTGAAGTAAATGTGATGACATGCAGGGGGGAGTATTGCTTTACTCAGATCTATTAAAATTCCTGAGATTTAAACTGTTGTAATCAGGCTGCTGAGTCATCTCATGAGTTACAGCCGAGCAAATATTCCTGCATTAGTCAAGACTTTTTGAGCAACTTTAAGCCACATGATGAGGCATTTTTATGACACCATGAAGAGTGACTGACTTCTGCAGTTTCACAAGAGGAAGTTACCACCAAACCAACTCCGGTCTTTCAGGGCTACCGTCCTGCAGTTTCTAAATGTTTTGTTGCTACAACACGCCCGATTCAAATTAAATGGTTCTCAAACAACTTGTAGTCAACTTCTGCATCTGCCTGTTAACGAGCCACTGATTTGAGTGAGGTGTGTTGCAGCAGGGAGACATCTTAAATCTGCAGGGTGGTAGCCCTCGAGGACTGGAGCTGGTGACCACAGACACTGTATGATTATGTAGTTTTTGGCTTGGAGCTTGACAAAGTGACAAAATTTGATCTAAATTATTTAATATCTTGGGATCATTTGCTGTGGCGAACTCACTTGTGTTTAATCTAACTAATGACCTAACCTACAGCCATGTACATGCTTACTGGTTAACAGACGAGGAAGTGACATCAAAGATTTAGGGAAATAAAATGAAAATAAAATAAATACATGACATGAGAATAAGAATAAATAATAACTGGGGGAAAAATGTGGAAAAAATCCCCCCAAAAAAGAAAGAAAAAAATGAATACATAAAATAACCGGGGGGAAAAAACACACCCAAAACTACGACTGTACTCAACCTTACAAAGGTCGCATATGTATAAAAGTCCTAAACTTTCTTATATAAAATATAGCATTTCACCAAAATCTCACAGAAAAGGAGAGAAGTGGACTTCATCAAATGTGGCGAAAACCATCTTTAAGGATGTGAAGACATCAAGAACATATCAAACGAGACATTTTGCCATTTGCAACACCATGTATGTTGTATATAGATTATTAGTGTCCATGTGGATGTTTTTATGTTGGACGCACCGAGAGAAGACTCAAGAACAGGGTTGCGGAACACAAAAATACAATTAGGAGAAAGAACACAAATTATGTAATATCTTGTTTTGTCTCGCTTTCACAGATATATGAAACAACTGCTCACATAATATCTGGATATCCATCTCACCTGTCACACAAGGCAAGATCGTGGCTGCGGCCGACTTTAACGAACATCAACTTGGCGCTGAACAGCAGCTGCCGCATGATGTCAGTGAGGAGGCAGGCATCCACCTCTGGGTTGGTCAACTTCCGAGAAAGGGATCGACAGTGGCTGATGAGCTGGTGGCCACAGGCAGTTTGGTCACTGTGCAGAGACAAGATGGCCACGCAGAGGTGTGCACTGGGAGCCTGCATGAGTTAAGATGATACTTTTTATTAATCTCACAGTGGAGAAATTCATTTGTTACAACAGAACAGAAAGGTGCAAAGAAAGTAAGAAATGTGCAAAAAATATAGTAGGTTTCAATAACAGGTAATAAAAGTAGAATAAAAGTATCTTAAGTAAAGAAAATTAAATATCAAAGACAACATAAAAAAGCAGTGCTATGGCAGTCGACACATAATGAAAGGTTTTTTTCAAATGTATTAAGAAGTTGCTACAAAGCAGAGTTGTAGAGTCTGATAGCAGTGGCAATGAAGGACCTGCGGTAGCGCCTCAGTCGGCTGCTAAAGGAGCTGCTCAGCTCCACTACAGTCTGCTGCAGTGGGTGAGAGGTGTCATCCATGATGGATGTGAGCTTTGCCAACATCCTCCTCTCACCCACCTCCTCCACAGTGGGCAGCCCAGTACAGAGCTGGACCTCCTGACCACCTTGTTCAGCCTCTTCCTGTCCCGTTCTGTGCTGCCCGAAGCCCAGCAGACCACAGAGTAGTGGATAGCAGAGGTGGAGGTGACTCTGGCCTTTCTTGTACAGGGTATTGGTGTTGTGGGACCAGTCCAGTTTATTGTTCAGCTGAACACCCAGGTACTTGAAACCGTCCACCATTTCAATGTTCTGTCCCTGGATGTTCACTAGTATGTGTGGCAGTGTCCTTCTCCTGAAGTCAATCACCATCTCCTTCGTCTTACTGGTGTTCAGGCACAGGTGGTAACAGAGTGTTGCTAACCATAAAGAACTGAGGGAATTAACTACACTTGAAAGATACGCCACATTCGATCATTGTTTCTATTTATCTTGGATAAGCTTCTGTCTTTCCACAGCCCAGGTTTAGTGATGTGGACAAAGAGGTAAAGCCCAACTGGTTTTAAATAGACAGGAAGTTGACTCTACACACAGTGATGTGCAAATCCAGACCTGCTCATAGTAGAACTCGCTCCGCAGCAGCTGGTTCTCGGCAGTGTTCGTGCTGAGTTCGAACTGCCGATGGCTCACTTCAGGCAGATGCAGCATCCCATCCAGAGTTTCCACTGTGACCACAGGGCTTCCAGCCACTGCTCAAAGACAGAAGCAAAGGAAGAGAGTGTAGGAGACTTTGCAGAATTGGGAATGGAAACATTTTGAACCAGCTTTTACAGCTAGACACATATTTCGGAAACTATAAAAAACAGCAAAGATCAAGTTGTTGAAAGAATGAAAACGACAAAATATGGGATTATCTTTTATTTACCTTCAGCAGGTTCGAGCTCATTGTCAGAACTGCAAATAAAAAATAAAAAAAGGTCAAATCATCTGACTGACTGAATCATTTTATAACACAACTTCAACTTTTACTTTAAAGAAAAATCCCTTCCTTAAAAAGGCTCTTACTCTGCATGAAAGTAGCTGTAACACTGGTCACAGACTCTGACTTCCTCTCCTGGGCACCCATCAACAGGCATTTTCCGCTCAGAACAAGCCTGACAAACCAGACGGCCACACCTCCGACAATGATGCCGCCTGTTAAACTAAAAGAAAAAGAGAGCAATGAGTACGTATAATTTCCCGATAATGCATAAATATCTCATTCAATAATCATGACTTTCCTGATATTGTGATTCTAACACATTTACAGTGTGAGACATTTATCTACGAGTATGATTTTAAAAATGTAGCAATAACACAGTGAGATTAAAAACTCTTGTTCCAACTTATTTATTTCTGTGAAAAGACTTTTAATGCTCTAAGATCAGAACAGACATGTTCCTTTAATGTCTGTGTATAAAACCCGTCTTTAATATGTGCACCTTAAAAGTCTAAGTATAAAAATATTTTTTTTTGCTTCCCTTTCTCTGGACTTAACAGTATACATGTCGGCAGGTAATTCTTTTTTGTTCCTGAACACATAATTAACTTTCATGTCTTTGCTCACTGACCATGGTGAAGCGTTCACGCCGGCAGACCATGCACACATCTTGCTGACCGTCCGGGACCCAGTCCTTACGGGCTGGGGGTTGATCCGGAGGCTGGAACTTGACAGATGAGGGGCGTTTTCGCCCAGATGAGCCTCGATCCCTCTCCTTATCGCCGCTGTTTCCAGAGGATGTATGTGTAGGGGTGCTGTCTGTAATAAAGCACAACCAAGTTAATGCTTACAATAATTCAAAAGAGGATTATATTATCTCTGCTAAGTATATGCAAGTGGCTCACTTGAAGAAGATGCAGGAGATTCGATTCGGCTGGACGACTGAGAGCCGCTATCTTGAGCGGGGCACTGCAACAATGCATCCTGGAGGCTGATTACAGAGTCTGCAACATCATGTGCAGCTTATATAAACAACTCAGTAAAGTTTAGGCTGTGGAATAATTTAGTATTTAATACTAAAGTGAGATTCAGTCATGGTGTCGCATACTCCTACTGACCAGATCGAGACCTCTCTTTGGGAGCACAGGAGAAGTCAAGAGCTTTGCAGGCATAGTCTGCCAGAAGCTTATCTATGTCCTCAGCACTGAAGCCTGCATCCTGACCGACCAGCAGGTTACGGAGGGTTTGCACCACCACCTCCGCCCAATCCACCTTCAAATTCATCAAAAGCTGCTCGAGCATCAGCAGTGGCTCCGAGAGCAGGGGGAAGTAGTCCTGCCTGACCGCCGGGGGCAGGGTCAGCAACACCTGGAGGAAGAAACATGTTTGTGAACTTGGAGCATATGACATAATTCAGCTGAGTACAGGATGTTCAGTTTAGGCATATCACATTGTATCAAAAGATTTTCTTCAAATATTTTTCAGGGAGATTAACTGAAAGAGCCCACTGTGAAAAAAGAGTTTTTTTTTTTTTTTTTTAAACAAACCAGGGGTGTCATTAAGTTGTAAAAAGTGAACTTTACTGGCAGCTGAACAGAGATGAGATAATAACTAAGATGGCAATTCCAGGAAACACAAGAATGCACTTTTACTTGTTCACTACTTCTAAGAAATCAGTTTCCCGGGGCAATTTGGTTAGATAGACCGGTTTTTACGGTGTTTCAATCTCTTTGAAATGATTAGATATTAATGAACCCAGATTGTCAGAAAGTCTTTTTTTCACTTTTGTTCTACTTTTATGCAGCCTGATCTTTTTATATTTCCATTTTTCATTTTTAATGGAACAGACAGTGTTTAGCTCAACTGGTTGGGCAGCTGTTTGACGTCAGGTCTGAATCCTGAAACGGTGCTCAGTGTTGCATAACACCCCCTTTGTTCTCCATGACACCCTTTCTGTTCAGCTATTGTCAAATGAAGGCCACAAAAGCCTAAAAGGATTTAAAAAAAAAAAAAAAAAGAAAGAAAGACATTTTCAATCCCTAGAGTGAACTTATCTGAATATGTTACCTTTAAAAGAAAAGGATAAATCTATATAAAAGCAAAGCACTTAAATGTATTTCAGATAATATGAGATGAGTAATAAATGTTTATTGATTATAATTTATAAGAATATTATCTATCAAAACTTTATCCTTATCTATATTAATCTTCATATTCACAAACCTTGGAGCCCAGATGAAGAGCATGAATGTGTTGCCGACGAGCTGGAGACACCTGCCTCTGGAAATGCAGGGTGAGGTAGTCAGCCAGGAAGTGGCACGCAGCTAAGCCGGGACGGCTATCCAAAGCTCGCTCACAAACATCCAGGCCAACTACAAAGTCTGAGATGCCCTCGAGCAGCTAAATGAACCGAGTGAGAGACAAAGGAAATTAATAACAAGGGGGAAAAAACAGAGCATGACACATAGCATAAATGAACTCACGGCTAAATTCTACAAGGATGGTTTATTTTTCCTGGCAACAGAGTAGTGCAAAGTCAACATGAGTCTCTCAATAATTACCAGTTAGTATCAGCTTTAAAGTGTCCTATAATTTTTCTGAAATACCGTTCTAAAGGAATGGGACATTTTTGTTATTGTTAATTCAGAGATCAAATAAGAAATCCCTGATAAATGACAGACTAATGTTTTAAACAAACTAAAATGGCTTTGAATCTCATCCATCAGGAAACTAAAGTGCTCTGGACCTGAAAAGCCTCGTCCGTCTGTCCCCTCTCCAGCAGACACAACAGATGCTTGGTCTGCAGCTGCAGTCTCAGCTGGTCAGAGACGGGATAGAGTTGCACCCAATCTTCACAAAGAGAAAACTCCTGCAAAAAAGATTTTTTAAAAAAATATCAAAATGGCTCATTCTATTATTTTTCATATGTATTTCTGGATTTTTTGGGCGATTAGGGGGATAATGATGTTATTTTTCAGTCTGAAACTGACACAGGTGTGCTGTACCCACTTTTGCTTCCAGCATCATAGATAACACTGACTCCGGGTTTGTTTTGGATTGTGTCCTCAGCTCCTGCCAAGTGGCCCAGAGTAAGGGGGGCTGTAAATTCATCATCTGTGGCAACACAATGGAAATACAAATACCGAACAGAAAATTACATCATATAAACCTTTAAAAACAAGTACCAAATATCAAATTCAAATAAATTCTTCTCAGTTACTGCAAGTACTGACTTGAAAAAGGACATAATAATACAACTTTAAGCAGAACAAGTACAGACAAAACTTTCCTGGGCGAGTCTGATCGTGTATGAATTTCTCTCTGGAATAATACGTGTTTGACTTCAGCATTACCTGCAGGTAGATGTCTAATTCTTTCTTCTTGAGTTCTAGGTCTGTTTTTAGCGAGGTTTCTGTGTTGGGGTCATTCAGGCAAAATTCAATCAGCTCCAGACAAGCCGACAGAGACCACCGCTCCAGAGCCTGAAGGGCGACTCGGGCTCGCAGGTTAGCATCCTGCACTCGGAACAGCTGACCAATACCCTCGTCTCCATCTAAAAACACAGAAAATCAGACATTTTAGTTACATTTTACAACAATTGTGACATTTTAGGTGAAAAGTTTCATATTACAAAATTAGGATGCAGAGATTTGATTGGAAAAAAAGTGGTTTAGATGTTAAAATATTAGAGGCTTCATGAAAATAAAAATGATATTATGTTATACAACTCTTTCATTAAGTAACAAAAGATGAAAGTAACATTTTAGGATGTCTTATGTCTGAACAGCAACTGGAAAACCAAACAGTGCTCTCTTTACATAAACAGTAAACAGAGTAAAGCAGGAAATCCAACATTTAATTCTATTTATTTTGCTTTATTATTAAATTGAAGGGTTATTAAGTAATTCTCCATATTGTACTTTTTTAAAAATCAGCTTTCTAGTAAAAAAAGAATATGACCATAATATCCGAATCTTTAAAAAAAAAAAAAGAAAGAAAGAAAGAAACGCCACATTAGGACTCATTCTTTACCGTCAAGAGCAGCACATGCGAGTAGGCGATCTCTGAGCGCCCTCTCCTGGTTGGAGTTTTGCCCGTACAGCTCCAGCAGACTGAGGGCCCGGCACACGTCTTTGGATTCAAGAGCCTTCTGAAAAGCCTCAGCAGCCACAGCCTGCGCTGCCTCTTCTTGAGGTCCAGACAGCAGGAGACTCACAAGTGGTTTCCCACAAATGACTCCAAGTCCAGCAGGGCTTTCCTCCCCTGAAGTGCCCAGCACTGGGTCAGCCATGGTGTGAAGGTAAGCCCGCAGGATTGGAAACTGTTTAAGGAGGCCGTCGGCTTCTCGAGAAATCTGCTCTGCATCTAGGACAACCTCCTTACGGCCACTGCGGAAATATCCAGACCACCCTGAGGGCTGTTTCTCCTTTACACCTTCTCCTTTGCAGGCACTCAGGCATGCCAGCGTGGCCAGCAGAGGGGAGCGAGACTTTAGGAAAGAAAGGGCTGATGCTGTGAGTACAAAGGAATTTGAGGAGGAAGATGAAGAAGAGGAAGAGGAGACAGGTGATGACTGCGAGGGTGGAGATGTTGAGAGGTTGATGGGTGTAGCAGAGTTGTCCTCCGACGATGCCTCGGACTCAGAGCTGACATCAGAAAGAGGCTCTGTGAGTCCTAGAGTCGTCATGTAATCCTGAGCATGCCGTTGGAGCAGGCGAGACAAAGCGGTGACACTGAACGCTCCGTCCTCTTTCTTGGCCTGACTGGAGTCTACTTCATCGCCTGGACAGGAGGTCCACACAGGCAGAGGCTCGCAGCATCTCTGGACAATCACCTGCTGGACGCTAAGTCGCAGACCCTCCTGCTGCAGCAAGGACAGAACTCTGAAGATAAAACAGGACACAGCAGAATTAAAAAAGTTCATTTGAATTGATGTCAAAGCCTCCACATTATGCGGGGAAGTATCTAAAATTTTATCAGAAGTGTCTGATACCTATGGAGATCTTGCCAACAAAGACGAACCATTTTGTCTGTAATCTGAGCATGGACGAAAGGCAATGTTTACAAAAAGGTAAACAAGGTTCTGATCAGATCTAACGACAGCCTGCAGCAATCATGGCTTCAGATAAAGAGGGACTGACAGTGATTATTTACTTATACATGGCAGGGCTGAATATTGAGCCTTTTTTTTTCTTTTTTTACTATTTTTAAAATAAGTCCAATTAAATTCAGAGGATTTCAGATAATAAATTTATCTCCACTCAGGTATTAGCTGGTCTCTGCAGGCATTAGATGTTTTGCTGCTTCAACACACCTCACTCTAATTAATGGGTCAATAGAGGATTTGTGCAGAGCTCGTCATTTAATTTGAATCAGTTGTGTTACAGCAGGGAAAACATCCAACACATGCAGGATAGTGGGCCTTGAGGACCAAGGTTGGGGGTCACTGTTTTAGAGCATCATTTTCAGGACAAGCTGCTCTGGTGTAGGACCCCTTTTCCTATTCTATGCAGAAGTCATCCTGTTCAAAATGTTCACTGCAAACACAACAGTCTAAAAGATGAAGTTTAAACACAACAGATACAACTTTAGTGTGTCCCTGTACTCCCAAAGAAAGTCTGTACTCAGGCTGACTGCCTCTGCTCTAACTCAAATTTAGACTTCTGACTTCCTGCAAATTTCCTGCATTTACTACAGGACTTTTCCTTCAGCAAGTCTAAGCTGGCGATCTTTTCCATGTTGTCAGACAACTGCAAATTCAAACATTTTAATTTTACAGTTCATTGTTGCTCCGCATCATTACACCGCAGACTTTAAAAACAGCGACTCATTTCATTTTTGTGCTAAGCAATACCTGAATATTACAGAAAGTAGCATCCAGATTACAAAATAAAAAACTTTCTGTTGAAGTTTTATATAAATAAAAAAAAGTCTCTAGATTTCACAAAAAGTTTCCATGGAAATTCATGAGAGCTCCATCTTTGAATCAAGTTATGAGCTACTTTTGACCCAATGAAAGAAAAACGTTCATTGCTGTGAGGTACACATTTAACAACTGCATGGTCTATATTGGTCACATAAACGGGCTGTAACTATATGTACCTGTCAGGTGAGACTTGTCTGTCAAACAGCAGGTGGGAGATAAGCTGAGACGGAGCTTGAAGCAACACCAGCAGGGGATTCCCAAGCTTCACTTTGTTATTCTGGTCTAAGAGGAACAACAAGAGAGCGAAATCAGAACAAGAGCAGGTATGAGAAAGGAAAGCGTGGTTGACTGCATTTAGTACAGTCACACTTCAGGTCGAGTGGCTGAAACCTGGTATCATAGTAATGCTTGTTGCCTCAATCAATTTCATTACCAGTAATCTCTGAGAAAAATGCAGGCGGGAGAAGACATGATGCTGAATCTGAGGTCTAAACGTGGAAAGTTGACCAGATAAAACAACAGTTTTACTGTTTAGACTCACATCATAAAGGAAAACATTAACAGGGGATGAAGAACAACTCATCACACTGTCATCATTTATTTAGCAAAAACAAAGCCATAATGCTGGATTACAAGGCACCATTATCTCAAATAGGCAACTGCGGCGCTTTAGCATTTATCTAACTTCAGGACCGGGTTAAAGACCATATAAACATTTTTTTATCATTATTATTAATTATGTCTTGATGCATATTTAGGACTGAAAGGAAGGTGTGTATTCTTTTCCACATGACTGTATATAAGAAAAAAATAAGCTTGTTATAAAAATTTGCTGTCATCACAGGGAAAAGGCACCTCATTAGGCAAATTATTTACCTTCTGAACTGAGGCTACGAACTAACACAGATGCTAGTGTGTTGATGTAGTCGAAGAAACTGCGCACATAATCTGGTCTGGCAAGGTCTCCGTCTGGCTCAAAGGGGCAGAGCTGATCCAGAGATCGAAGTAGCTGCTTCATGCTAGAGCGCACGGGATGAGAGTCCAGCTCAGATTGCTTCAGACTGGCCTGTTCCACCAGCAGTGCCAGAAGAGCGCTGCCCACAGTGCCCTCTGGTGGAAAGATGGAGATAAATATGACTAATAGGATAGTTGGTTTACTCCTTAAAAAGCAAAACGTTTTGTTCCTTGTTGAGATTCATGCAAGAAAATAGTGTCTTCATTCAAACATGGCAGTAAATTAGCTTCAAGATGGTGAAACAGAAACATTCCAACCACATTAAAACCCAAGTTTTACTGTTCGCTGCCTCTTGACAGCTACGTGCGCTGTGCAGACCTGTGCCATCTGTAGCAGTACTCAGATGGTGCAGGGCGCTCTCCAGACGCTGATTGAGACTGAGCCGTGCAGCGATGCTCTCTTCACTCAGTGTTGGCTGGGTGCAGAGCAGCACCTCCTGGATGCAGCAACCAAATGGGTTGGCAAACACTTTGTCTTCTCCGACTGCTTCTGTTGACAAGAACGAATCAGTAACAACAACAACAAAAAAAAATATTAGCAATTATTACCAACCAAAGAAAATCTGTATCAATGTAAAACGCTTAAAGCTTTATACTTGAACTGTTATTTAATTCTTTTTCCACTTATATAAATGCTGGAGCATTTGTATTCACCTGTTTTGACAGAGCCCTTATGAGTGGCTGAATGATTCAGGATCTTGCTGATCTGTTGTAACACCATGGGAAATCCGCAGATCCCCTCAGAATGAGGCACTTTAAGGTCAACTCTTACTCCTTGAGAAGCAGGCAGGGATTAAAGATGACAAAAAATGATACTCAACACTTCATCAGTGTGAAAATAAATACAAGTGCCTCCAAATTTGACATTAAATCATGAAGACTAAAATTCAAACGTCATACCTCGAGCCTCAAGGCTGCTGTTGAGCCTCCGTTCAGCTGTGTCCAGCAGCTGTCGGGACGTCTTCCAGAGCTGACAGTGGCAGCAAGCCAGGTCGAAGGCTGCCATTGCCGCAGGGCTGAGCTCTTCAAGCAGCTTGTAGAGTAGACCGGAGGAATCCGAAGGGCAGCGGCTCAGCCAGTAGCCTTCCTCCAGAGAGGGCAGAGGGTTAGCTGGAGTGCTCAGGAGGCGGTCTGCTATGTCTGAGATGGAATAGAAAGCAACTCCTGCAAGGAAACAGATGCATATCGCATAGAGTCAACAAAACTGTCTGTTTGGTCAGTAAAAGCCTTGAAATCTAATTTAGTTTGCCAATTACACATTTACAACAACATGTAAAATACTTAAAATAAATCACCTTAAACTGTTGATAGGTATCATTTTATGAATAACAACAAATCACAGTAGTGATAACGGAGCGAGTTTAACAGGATAATGAACATTACAACTAAATAATCTAATTCAATTTTCTCTAACAGCTGAATCTTTTATTTGAAAATTGCAGCTGCCAATTAATTTGAAACAGATCCACAAATATATACAGAATATATACAATTAAATAATTTGAACGTGAACTGCCTCATGCAGCTTCACAAATCTTTTCTAGGAACTGAAACTCTACTCGAGGAACTAAAGCTGCTAAAAGTTGGAAGGAAAATAACAGTGATTATAGGCAACATCAATGGACAAAGCTTTAATTGAACAGGATTCTATCAAGTGTTTTGATGAACATAAATTTAATTAAGAGTAGGCTGTTGTTGAAAACAAACATCCCACCTGCAGCAGCAGCACTTCCGATGGCCTGCAGCGTTGATCGGCCACTGCTCCCCAGCCGTGTCCTCCCCGTGCCCGCAACAGCTGCGGACCCCAAACCCTCTGATGAGGATGAGGATGAAGACATGGACTGACTTTCCATCTTCTGCTCCACCTGCCCCAGCTCCACCAGGACCTCTTTGTAGCGCTCCATGAAGACCAGCTCGCCACGACAACCAGACGCCTCCAGATCAAACACCATAGACACCTGCAGAGCATCAATGAAATATAAATAACTAATCAGACAAAATAAACAGATTTGTAGATTTCAATCTATCACATATACCGATGACATGTTGTGTTGAGTTGTTCATTTTAGTTAGAATAAAGACCTGATGTGCTTCCATGAAGTTTCCTCGGCGGATGCAGGACATTAGCAGAGACTCTGGAGGAGACAACATGGCTGGGATCAGCCAGCTGTGAGGACCGCCACATGGGCAAAACTCCAAATCCGTCAGTGGTCCTCCACCATCTGACACTACAGAAATAAGAAAACATTAATACACATTTCCAAAAAGATAAACTGTTATGATTTTTTTTTTCATGTGGAGGCTTCATGTTTTGTTACAGAGAAAAAGGTGGAGAAAGATCGTGTCGCTATTTCATGCAGCAGGACAGAACATACAAGGAGCAGCTTGTTCTGTAGCATAGTCAGCATCAAGGTAATATATCATATCGTTGCCCCTGTATTGTGATACATATTGTATCGCCAGATTCTTGCCAATACACACCCCTAAATCATTCTTCTTTTCAGTTACTTAATACTTCCCCACAAAAAAACCACCACCTCAGAAATAAACCCATATTCACGCTGTCCCAATGAAATACACCAAGAATTTAAAATCACTGTCCAGATTCTAAAGAATACAGCTTTGATTTCTTTGACATCTACATAGAAACACAGCAAACCTGATTAGATGTCAAACTGGGGGTTTTTGGCTTACCTGATGCACTTGTGCTAACTTCTCCATTATGTATCTCCACAGAAGTTTGTCTCTCTGCGGTGTGTCTCGCTAGCTTCCTCCTCCTCCTCAGGCTTGAGCTCTTGCTGCGTCCCAGAGGAGCAGCAGTAAAGTTGAATGCCGACATCTGAACTGGACTTTCCAAACCTGAGAGGAAACCAACAGTCAGGGCTCAAAGAGGACATTATTAAGCTAATTGTGAACTCACAAGTACAGGTACTGGGCAGCAAATTTAAATCAAAGTTAAGTCTGTAAGCACAAAGATAAACCTGAAAGCTAAAAAGACATATTTTATTGCCTACCGTCTCCATTTCTCTGGTTGCTGGTGATGATCTGCAGCCTCCACTGAGCCTCTGCAGTGCGTTTGGACAACCTCTGCAAACGGGCCCCGAATGTCTCAGCTGTCATCGAGCAGCCCAGACTCGCTGCCACTTCGGCCTCTCTGGCCAGCGCTCTTCCCGCCTCCTGCCCATCCATCTGACCCACCACACACATACCCTCCAGCCCTTCTTTTAGCAGCTTAAGAAACCCCTCCATGGCAGTCACGTCCACCAAAAACCCCCTGCAGCCCTGGATGAAGTGTCCCAGGTCCAGATAACCTGGACAGGCTGATGATGAGCACAGATGCAGCTTCTGGTTCTCCTTCATTCTGTGTTCAGAGTCATCCATGTTTGCTTTGGTTTCTGCTTCTACATCATTGTTTCTTGTGTTTAACAAGCATTCTGAGTGAGAATCCTTTCTTGTGTTCAGATTTGAGTCTTTTTGAATCTGTTGGGAAAAGTCAGAGGTGGACAGAAAGAGGAGGGAGAAGATGTTCTCCAGGAGCTCCAGGCGGAACATGGCAGGCACAGTCTCCAGGTAGAGCTGACACTCTGACAGGTAGTGCTGGAACATATAATGACAACCTGGGAAACAGAAAAAACAGAGAAGAAAAAAGACCTTTCAGAATTATTAAAGATCTTACCCACACAAACAAAATCTGGTATATTTTTCACAGCATTTCCATCCCTATGGTCACTTTAATGATATGAATAACACTTCCATAACCTACAGCATCTTTAAAACCTGAAATTATTGTCTCAGTTTTTCTAAATTTCATTATAGTCAAACAGAAATGTCTTCCATCAGCCGTATTTAAACTAAAACTTCCTTGCATAAAAGAAAAGACAGCCTTCATACCCTCTGAGGAAGCTGAGGTCTTGTTTTGGTCCATTTCTTCTTCTGAAGAGTGATGATGCTGTAAAGTCTCGCACTCTGTGCAGTTTGAATACTTATGTGCATTTACACAGAGTGCATAAATGGCATATTTCATGGCACAGAACCCCTGGAACAAAACCACATTCCTCTGCACGCCAGAGCTCAGAGCCCCGACTGCACCAGTGTCTTCTGCACAGAAAAAAAAAACAGGAAAGATCACACGTTACACCATAATATTCATCATTATTTAAGCATGTATTAAGACTCAGTTTGACTTAAGAAAAGGGGAGCACGATGCAAACCTGTTTCAGGTAAATTTGGCAGTTGTTGGAGTAGATCTAATATCCTGCGTTCTTCAAACTGAGCCAAAGGAGTCAAAGAGTGCAGAATATAGAGGGCTGAGTGATTGTCCAGAGTGTGAAGCTGTGCTAGCAATGCCTCCATGGAAATCCCTCTGCACACAGAGACAAAACACAGATGAACATTTTTAAGAACAACAAATGAGCTAGTTGGAGTTGATAGTTTTAATTGGTTTAAAAAAAAAAATGCTTACGGATTATTATTTTTACACCATTCAAGTATTTCAAGCTGAGATGACAAAAGATTAGCAAATTCCTGCAGAACAGAGTCATTGGCTCCAGCCTGAAAAGAAAAACATGAAAGCAAATCAGCAGCCAAAGTGATAATGACTAAATCTACTAATATGTGACTAGTTTCCATAAAGATAAATAAAATAAAGCCATGTGTAGCTAAATGACTTTGGTTCTGACCTGCTCTTTGTGAAGGATGCTGAGAAGCATCTGAGCTGAACTGAGGCTGCGGCAGTGAGTCCATCCCAGCAGCAGCAGCAGACGAGACAACGGCTGGAATTCCGACTGCAGTAAATCTTTCAGCTGACTGAACTCTTCATGTTTAATCAGGTCAAGTGCAGTAACCTACATGAAGGAACACGTCTAATTACATTACTGAATTTCATCACATGCATTTTCTAACCAACTTAACCCGACCATCATGATCCAGTACAAATCACGAAAACAAAACCATTAACAGAAGACTACGTCTTCTTGTATTAGTTCAAATCTGGTCACCAAATTTGAAGTTACTCACCAAGACCTGATCAAGGAAGTGCTTTCCACTGCTAAGGCACTCAAAAAAGATGGTCTTCCAAGCGGATGCACGATCGTTGTGGCAACATAAACTAAGGGTGAGTTTCTCTGGTTCAGGAAGTTCCACTACAAAAGGAGACACAAACATATTTAAGCTAATAAGACAAAGAAATGAAAGAAATAAAACATTGATGTTTTTAAGCTAAATTCAATAATAGAACTTTGTGCATGACGCTAACAGCGGTACAGCTTTAGAGATGTATTTGTTGGTGACTGACTGATGAAATTAAGCCTGGACATGATGTAAAGAGCCCATCATTTAGTGCAAATAAACCACATTTCTCATAATGACAGAGAGAGCTTGACATTATCTATACCAGCTTCCTCAAACCCACACACTCAGTTAAACGTTAAGTTATTCATTCTAATCCAACACACTTATCAAATTCAGCAAATATTTCCACAAGATTTGCAAGCCATCCATTGTGTGTGTGTGTGTGTGTGTGTGTGTGTGTGTGTGTGTGTGTGTGTGTGTGTGTGTGTGTGTGTGTGTGT
>JBBBVU010000021.1:20145291-20157130 GCA_037177055.1 Atherinosoma microstoma | reverse complement strand
TCCACTAAACATACATTTCATAACTTTTTGAGCTTTACGTTTTTTCGCGATGTGCAGTACCCTTGGTGATCAAACTGTCCTCATGTTTGCATTATGTGCTTGTGTAAAAGCTATCTGGCAGGAATTTCTTAAGATCAGGGAGATATAGCTTTTCTCGTAACATCTTTTATTTTGCTCCAACAGTTTTTCAGTGTTTTGCAAGCTTAGGGTGCAGGCTGTCATGTAAAACTCATCTTGATGAAAAACAGCACATCATGCCTCCTGTAAATTCCCTGCTGAGTTTTGCAGGTGAAGAAACCTGCACACACAAGCCTGCAGTTATGAGAAAGTAATAAAGAGTAGCGGACTTGAGCGGCAAGCAGCCAAAAGAATCTGTTTAGCACAGAGAGGAAACGATAACCAAAAAAAACAAAATCATGCTTTGTTAGGCTTTTCAGACAAAGTAAAACACGCCTCTGGGAGACAAGAGTGGAGTGTTTAGTCAAGTCACACAAGGTGTGTCTAGTATTCCGTCTGTGTAACATTAACCATAAATCAAACATTAATTCTAACAAATAAAGATGATGGTGTTTTGGGACGCCAGGATATGAAGGGCTCTGACGCAGGTCGGTCCACGTGGGGCACCCGGTTGTCCTGGTCACACACACTTAAAATGCAAACACTCACCTCACTCTGTTTTCTTTGTCCACAGACTTATTCTTTGCTAGGTGTGTGTTTGCGTGTCCACGTCCACAGCTGGTTACACAGAACACGTCAGTCATCTAATGGTTTATTAGACTGAAATAGGGACAGGATTTCCATTTCGGATGATAAACAGGAGCGGTTTATTCCTACAAATGCACATGTTAAAAATGTTTTATTATATGAAGAGCAAAGGGTTAGATCTTGAGGATATTTAGTTTCTTTCTGGATTTTTCTTCTTTGGGTAATTGAAATAAAACTCGACTTCCAGAGATGGGAAATGAGTTTTTCTACAAACAAAAAAGAAAAGTAATTTTCTGCAGAAACTCTGAGAGGATGAGATTGGCTGTGTACAGAAGTGACTTTAAATTGCCTTGCAATAAATTGTGAAATGGAAAAAAAAACAACAAACAGGATTTTTCAAAGCCAGGAGGAGAAACACTGGAAAATTCTGTTTTCAATCAGTTTGAAGCTTCTCAATCAGCCACTTGTTCAATAAAAAATAGACAAGGTGACTTCACAGTTTATAGAGGATGACCTGTTTCACAATTACAGCTAACACACTTCACATTTCCAAATGACAACTACTTTTTATTATCGTAGGATTTAAAATCAAAACATTAAATAAAAGGAAAAAAATAAAGTGCTTTATCTAAAAAAAAAAAAAGCTACAGCTTAGCTTAGAGTTGTGGTCTGCTGTTAGTTCAGTAACATAACTTCCCATGATAATAAATTAGGGATCAGGGACATGTAGCACACTTTTAACATGAAGTAATTTTCTGTTTTTCCTCTCCAATAATAAAAAAGTAACAGTGAGATAACAAACATCTTTACCTGGTATTGCCTATTCATGGTTGTCAAAAGCATATCAAAATATATCAGTGAGACCCACCTTTATGCTGCGTTTGAGATCTTCCTACATCATAAAGACCTCTAGAGGTGTTGCTTTTTGCTTAAAAGAATAAATGCTTGTTAAAAGCTAAAAATGTCCAGCTCTTTAAAAAGTTACAAGTTTGTTGATGGTAAGAAAAATGCAGAAAATCCCCAGCCATATCCTGTAAGGTGGATATTATTCAGACTACTGACACAGAGATTGTAAAACAATAAGTTTGACCTTGTGGTAACTTTTCCTGGTTGTAAACTTACAGGAATGTGAAAAAGTACCAAAAAAAAAGTATTCATATCAATGGATGATAATAATATTTTCTGTAAATGTTCATATATGCCTCCCAAGACTGATGGATGGCAAATATTGCTTCTGTAAAATCATTGCTTTCCTCCTTAGCGTTGTGTTCACACACACCTGAATGATCCAGACCACCAAACTGACTAAGACCTGGTAAGGTCTGGAAAGGGATGTCCTTTCTTTTTCTTTCTTTACATATATCCAACTGAAAAGCAAGACATTTTCCCCAAAAGCATTGATACACAAAATGTCTGAAACTTACAAAGAGCATTATGTAACTAAGTGGTATGTGTTCAAATTGTCAGTTAAACATAAGCCCTACAGATTTTAATATCTCTATTCAGTCTAGAGCACCTACACTTTGTTCAACACCCCTATTTACAATCAATCAATGAACACCTGAACTGTCTTCCCGGACATTCATAGCACGTTCAGCAGTTTACAGTCCGATCCTCAAGCACGGACTCAGTCAGCATACAAGACTTTGGCAAGCCGACTGGAAAAGTAAGCAGGTACTGCTGGGCCTGCTGCACGAGAGCATGATGTCTACAACGTCTTCAAACACGGCAGAGAAGAGAGTTAGGAAGGGCTTAGCCTGTGCCACGCTGTCACCACTTTCTCTGGGTGAGACATTGTGTCCTTCCACTGCTCCACAGCTCCTGGTAGAGGGCTGTCGAACCCCAGATGAACCTGACATGAACCAAGAAAAGCAGGTTATTGATTAGTCCATCGCATAATGCAGCCACTCCTCAGCAGTTTTTTCTTCTGATCATGCAGATGACCAGATACATCCTCCTAACTCCACAGATCCAAATCTGATTAAGCATCTGCATGACAGCACCAGAACAAGGGCAACCAAAGAAAGTTTCTCTTCAAAGCAAAGCTGCCAGCAACCAATGACCAAACAAAAAAATGGATCTTACTCAAATTTAAGCAGCTGACTTCAAATATTCTTTCTCCAATGCTATATTTAGCTGTCTGAGAGCAAAAAGTAACCATATCAGCAGTAATAAATTCCCATAATCTGGCAAAATAGAAATAATATAAGACAAAAAAAGCTAAAAGACATCATTAATAATATGGACTCACCTGTCCAAGACACTGTTTCCGTCTGACAGAGCTGCGACTGTAGAGTTTGACCGACAGCGAGCAGGCGTGCTCTAAGGAGGCCAGGATGAAGTGGAACGTCTCCGCCCACTGACACTGACCCCTTAACGGCTTCAGAGCATGAGTCTTCTTTTTTATCACCTCCTGCCCCAACTGGTGGATCTCCGCTTTGATGAAAAACGCTTCAGAGGAAAGGCGGAGGTGAAATTAAAAACAGTGATTTGTAACATGAGCTGACCCGTTACTCATCTTAGTGTTGAAACAGTCACAGTGCAGACACACTTACATTGGGTGAGAGGGGAGCAGGATGGTGGGAGGTTTTGGGCGGCAAGAATCTGGACCTGGATGCGTCCGTTTACTGGCTGAAAGCAGGTGCTGAGATGCAGCTCAGAGTGGCAAACCTGAAAGACCATATCCAATTATTTCTACATAATTAAGCATTTCATGATGTATGTTAGTAAACAAAGAATGTTTAAGTTTTTTAATCATGCATAATCAAGACGTGGATTACTTTTACTGCCATCAAGTGAAATATTTCACTATCAGGTTGGATAGCAGACATTTTTACCTTGAATCATATTTTTTTTTTTGCATTTTTAAAACAGTGTCAATTGTCAGAGCCAGAAAAGCGACAAACAGTATAAATTACTCAATTAAGGAAGCAGAAGATCATTAATGTTGCACCTCCACTGGTCTCGCAGTGTCAGTATTAAACTCCTGCTGTATGTGGCAACCACTCTTTTACTGATGGAAGTCGCCATTTTTGCTTCTTTATCACCTCATCCCATCAGTTTTAACTTCTGAGAAGTTTTATTTGAAATACAACCCCTGCTTTGTAATTTTTTGGTCTACTTTTTGTTGGATCAAGATTCAGGTTCTCCTGTTCTCATAATCAATCATATTGGTAATTACCAAATACTCATAATACCACTAACCAACGTATCTTCAGCCTTAGCAATTCTGTCATTTTTCTTTAATCTTTAAAAGCAAAAGTAATATTAACATTATCATTTACATTCTTAATTGTTGCTTCACAGAACTGCTTTCACTGCTGTGGTATCATTCCCCCTCCAGTTATCCTGTTTTTTTCTCAAAATGCTGTCTTTTTTCTTTCTCTCTTTTTTCTCTTTCAATACTCCCTCAGATTAAGCCCGTTCTGCACTTAAAAGCTTCCACTGATGGACAGTGATTTGGACAATTTTGGTCTTTTGTGTCCAGCAGATGGGTACTCACTGACTGAATCAAATTGTCTCCCTGAGAACCTGATGATGAGTCACTGTCTGATCTCCTGAGTACAGAAACAGTCAAGATTTTACAGGTACTGGCCAGACATTTATCCATTTATCAGCAAAACCACTCTCTCCTGGTAAATAGTTTGAGGTTTGACCTACTTTCTGACTCTTTCATTTACAGATTGTGCACTCAGATTCTGCACTTGTGTCCCTCAAATAAAGTCTGTATTCTTATTTCCCTCATAAATGATTCCACATTCTGTTTTGTCTGTGATTGTGCAACAAACTCTGTCTGTTTGGCCCAAGAGTACGGTACATGCCAGTGGGTTAGAATACAGCATGAGGACAGTTTTATGAGGCACAGCCAGTACCTTGTCCTTATTGCTGCGCTAATGCAAAAAGGTGGTAAAAGACAGGAGCACACAGAGGAAATTATGAACAATAAGTAGTAAAACCCTGGGACATTTTAAGGCTGTTATTGCACTCAGAGAACAGAAAACACTGGCAGCTGATTGCGCAAGCAAGAAATTATTAGCTACACTTGTCAAGGACCATTATGGAACATCAAGAAGAGCAGAAATTACTTAAATTGGTCAACACAGACTGTGAGCTAGTTAGCATCAGTCATTTACCCTTTGGCATTTAAAAACAGGTTACGAATATATTTGAAAAGTGAAACGTATATTAAGTTTTGTGTATTTCTTTATAATTGAACTACAAAAGGTCAATACTTTTGGTGAAGGACAACATTAGCACAGCGTGCTAAAGTATAGCCACAACAGATAGTGTAGATTTTTCATAACCGTTGTGTTGTAGACTGAAATGTCCTGTATTTGTACAACTACACATGATGTTTCAGCATCATATTGAATGTTGTAGTGTTTGAAAAGCACCATAGTCTCTTAGGATTGCAGAGCCCTTCACTAGAGCTTTAGTCCTGCAATCAGTGGCTTTAAGCTAGCTTTATTCCAGACTCCTAAATACCTGCAAATCATATGTGTCATGATATTTCATCTTGACCACTGACCGATTTATTTCCTGACATCATAACGTGCAAAAACTTGATAGGTGTTATGTACAAAAAATAAATGCCACAAAATGTTCTAAAAGGACAAAAAACCTTAGCTGAGCCTAAAAAAGGTCCTCCTAACAGAGACCCTATAGGTCAATTGTTTCCATTGGCAAAAAAAGACCTATAATTATAATCAAAGAATATGTAGCCTCTAATGGCCATGGGAGCAACTGCATTTAATGTGCAAAAATGGTGTCCATGAATGTGACTGTGACATAGCACAATGTATTTTTTTTATTTAAACCCAATTAGGAAGTCAGGAAAGGGTTTCAGTATAGTGTTGTCATGTTATTGACTGAACAAAACCCTGAAGTGAGAAAACATCTGTTATCTGCATGTCAGATGGATGTCCGATAGCTGAAAGCACCATTTGAAGAAGACTTTGGGAAGTATTAAAGATAATATATCAGAGTGAAGTTTGCACCGATGTGGAAATGCTCATACAAGCCTTATAAAAAGACATCCCTATAAACAAATTACATATTTGTCCATTATGAGAGGATGACTTGTTAGTGAGACATGTGCAAAATAACAACCAAGCCAAATATATCATATTTGATACATACAGTCTGACACATTTTGCATCAGTTTATGGTAAAGATTTGCTCAAAATCCTGTAGTATACAATATGATACTTGTCTTCTGTCCCCCTAAAGGATACCAGGAAGCATAAGACTACACTACATTAATTTTGACACGTCACATGGTAATAAATGGTAAATATACTGAAAAATATTTTTTTAAATATCTTTCCACATTTTGTTACAGGGCCAAATAAAGACTTCAGATTCAAAAAATTGGATTTTTTTCCCCAGTTTTTCTTGGGCTGGGCTTTAAAGGGCTAGGCTTTTCTGTAAATATTCTTAAAGTGTGCTACAATTCAATACATCAGCAATGGACAATGCAATGGAAGAAAAACTGGGCCCAAAAAACAAAAAACATACTTGATACAAAGCAAACTCTTACAGAGGATTTAGATGGAGGGTTGAGTTCCAACCAGTGCTCTGATTCCTGAGGACCAAGCTGTCTCAGGGAAAGGACGCTTTCTGCCACTGTACGTTTCTTGGGGTTGTGTGTCTGCAGGCGCAGCACCAAGGCACTGCAGTGCAACTGCTGGAGACGTAGAGGAAATACGAAGGTCTCCATGAAGGATATTTCCTAAAAATAGAGGAAGCATTAAGTAGGAATTGTAAGTGCATCTAATAAATTTTCCTTTTGATAATAAAGATATTAGAAAACATATCAATTTAAAAGATGCACAACAGAGAATTTAGTCTCAACCATATTACAACATGTGGAAGTTCATTTTGGTGCATCAAAAGTGTGTCAAGTTATACTGCACAAATACCTGACTGTATTCTTTGACTGTGCTCTTGAACTGTATGGGTTTCGGAGTGGTGATGATTGCTTTGAAACCAATTAGTTGTTCTGCTCCTTCTGGATGAAAGTTGAGATCTGAACACTGGTCACAAAAAAGGGTAAAGAGTCAAATATTAGTCAGGAAAATAACTCACAAAGTTATACTCCAAGAAACATGGCTGTTATATTCATCTAAATGTCCCTGTGCATAATCCATGTCCAGCACTGATATGAATTTAGAGACAAAAAATAACCCAACCAATTAGACTCTCGTAATCACAAGTGGAGCAAAGGAGCCCCCTTTTCCGTTTTAGCCCCTGCTCCTCAGGGAACTTGTGCACACCTCTGCATTAAACCTTTAAAATGGTAAACATTCATAACTCATACAAAATTGAGATATTGCCCTTTAACTGCACATCACTTCCTGTGTTTAACATCAATCAGGACAGCTCCACTCCTTAAAAAAACAACCTTTTCCTTCTGAGTGTCTGAGCCAAAGTTAATAGAGCACTGAGGAGAGCTAACAGAGACCTCTATTCTGGACACACAGGGGGCCCTTTGAGAAATGCTGCAGGATAGTACAACAGAGCTTTTTGTCCTGTGGCCCCCACTTCCATTCTGTATGTAACCTTACCTGAACCAGGGTGATCCACACCTGTTCCAGGGCCTCCTGGTAGTTCAGCCGGACAGACACTTTCCCCAGCTCATGCTCATCTCCAGACAAGGGGATGGATTCTGGGATAGAGAGGACAAAGGAATGTAGAGTTTTTATATGAATATAAGCGGGTACAGATTCATGATGTTGATGGACATTCAAAGAATATATAGAGGAAAATTTAAGATGCATTTACGCCAATCTTATCTCTAATCTGGACTTCAGTTTCTCAGTTTAAGTTAAGTGATTATGTAACCACCCTTTCCATCAGTGATATCTCCATCTACAATGGAGAAGATCTCAGATGGGTATCTGTTTTGAATAGCTAGACTAAAACAAACATCTAATTGAGTATATCATGGCAACTTTATCACATTAGTCTGGGAACCAAACCATGCTGAGAGCTCATGTTTCATTTACTTTTACAGAATGCGCCCAGGCTTTCTTGTGTTCAAACAAATTCCCAAACAGCCCTGTCTGGCTCATCCAGTCACAATGTTCATCTAATATGGTGTGGCTTTGATACAACAAGACTATACAGAAGACTGCTGTTGCATAACATGTCCTTGCCCTGAATATTTATGAGCCAGGGGCATTTTGGTCGGCGACAGTTAAGAATACCCCCTTAGAAACTACAAATGACCCAAGACTAATTTGAGCTTGTGCATTTATCTTACAATGTGGACTAATATAAATAGTTTTAAAGTAACTTCTCTTTTAACATTTTATCTTTGCAATGGACTTATCCCTTTGAAGGGGTGGAAGCTTAAGTGGGTCTTAGAAGGCTTGATGTAAAACATAGTTACCCAGACTGCTTTCTATGGAGCCGATTGCAGATGACGTACTGCTGAAGGTGGACGTGGAGTCAAAGCGCTGCAGGGGACGACAAACACAGTCAGGACATAAAGTAACTCAAAACTGAGTCTGCAGCCATCATAACGTTAGATTAAATTGGATAAATACAAAAATACTGACACAAATTTTTTTGAATTTATCCTCTAGGAGCTATACTGTGTGCACCAGATTATATTTGAGCAAAAAGGAAGAACATTGTGCTTAACGTCTCCCAAAAATAGTAAAAAATAGTAAAAAAACATCTAAAACATCTTATGATTATATTCAAGATCTAACTACAGCATACATCACATGCTGTGCTGGGATGTAAAGACATAAAAAGGTGAAACATCTGTTAGTTCATAGCATGCCAAGAGTGCTTTGACGTTTAACTCAATGTATATTTTGAAGGATGTATATAATGTTTACTGAGGTTTTGTGGGAGACTTTGGATTGGCTGCTTGTCACAAAGCATCATTCATGTAAAGTAACAAGTAGCTGCTGGCAGCATATTTTATTTGACAAAGAGTTACACCCCGTCTAGTCTTTTGCTTTCTGTCTAATATTACTGATTAAATATTGCATTGCGTTACCATTCACAGGCTTGTTCAATCAGTGAGGGTGGAGCTGAATCACATGTGGCAAATTCAGATTAGATTCAGAGATAGCTTCTAAAACATAAAGGTAAGTGCTGAAGGGAGTTATGCCTGGGATCCAGCAAATACAGATTGGCTGCTGATATTTATCTTTAATTAAAGATATGAACTGTTAGCTATGTTATTTTTTGGATGTTTAATTTTCTATTATCCCTTTGTTGATATTAATATGTATGTTTAATCATGTATGCATTCCCTATTCTTTCCAACATATCATTCCTATATTTCTTTATTGCTATTATGAACATTTAGAATGCTAAGCAGCAATTATTCAACTGTCCATTTGAATCTATTTTCACTTTTCAGCATCAAATGACCTTCTTACTTTGCCCCTTATAAAAGAAAAAAGAAAGAAATTCCCAGTTTGTGAGGCTTGTTTGCAATGTTACATAATGCTGCTGACAAACAGTGGAAACTATCCAACTATATTTAGTTTTGGTGGCACTTTTTTTTTTTAGAAAAACAAATATAGTGTGAATGCAGATTAGATAAAAACGGTCTCACCTGTTTTGGAGTCTGACAGTTGGTCAGATTAAACATGGAGCTGCTTAGTCTCTGACGGCCATCTGGGTTTAGAGTCCAACCTGAAGGACAACATCATGAAGTACTCAGGTGCTTTTATTACGTACTAAGAGCAGATTAAAATGACTCTATTAGTCTGCAGGAATCTGTTTCAGGTTTAAGTACACAAAAAAAGATATTTCCTTACAACTGTGAACTCACAATAAATTCACATTAGCTTTTGTTATGTAACAACATGTGACTTATGTAACAAAAGAGTAATTCATATAAACTTTATGAGCTTTCATGACTTTATATGAAAGTCAGGGTTTTAAAAAAGTAGGAAAATAATATAATAAAATATATAATGTGTCTTTGATTAATTGAGTCAATTTATTAAACAGTGCGATTTGCAGATATTTCTTTTTACTTGAACCATTTTGACTCCCTATCTGAAAGGTGCAGACAGTTTTTGGCTCCTGCATAAAAACGATGTACTGTATATTACCTGGGCTCAGAGGACTGGATTTTCTGTCCCTCCGTGTGTCTCGACGGGTCAAACCAGGCGAGATGTATGCTGACATGTGGCCCTGATGAAAGTGTGACTCAGGGTTGTAGGGAAAAGAATTGGTGCCACACAGGTCTGCCTTCCTCTCTGCATAGGTGGACCTGGCTGAACCTGCAAAGATGATTCAAGATATATTTTTATTTGCATCCAGATTGGTATAAGAATAAATTAAATTAAGCCTGAGAAATATAGATACTAGCATGTTGGCATGCAGTCAGTCTGAGGAGATTAAAGTGAGGCTTGCTGGTAAAGCAGCAGACGCTTACGTATTAATTGTTAGATGGCAGCAAGGTGAACAGTCTGGTTTCACTTTCTATTGCCCCTCTTTAGACATTTTCCTTAACTTGGATGGGATATTTAACCTTCTCAAGTTTTCAAAGAAAGTGTAGTCATTTCTGACCTTTTCTTGCTAAGATTTAGAGGAAATGGTAGTCACAGCACTTTAATTTGACCAAATCATTCTCCTCAGTCATTCAACCAAAACATCTCACCTTTTCATTTAGAAACAGGATATCCTGGTACATTCCCTCTGTGCAATCAAGTCATGGTAACTTCTAAGCTGACTTTAACTAAGATCTGTGAGGCAGGTGGTAATTAGAGACTCCAGTAGTGGCTTGAACTTGGTTCGGTGTAATCACTTTAATCTTACCATAACCAAACCCTGTGTTGAGTCAAGATTAAATGTTATACATCTCCCATTTATCTGTTCTTTAGACTCTAGGCACCACAAGCATTTTTGTTGTAACTGTTATTAGTTACAAAGGAGTTTTACAGAGCACAGATATGCCTTTTGTGTGTTGCAAGGTAAATATTTTGATTGTATCTTCTTTAATTTAAATGATTTAACATATCCTCATTATCTCTACTGCAGAGCTTCACCTACAGTTTCATAAAATCAAGGTCAAACAGTGTGTATGGTTAACATACAAGATTGGAGGAACAAATCCTGATAACTTGCTGGGTATAACTGCACATTGTTAGGAACCTTGCACAGGCTAGGTCAGGAGCCTGCAACCTTTACCATTCAAAGAGCCATTTTGTCCTCAGCGCAGGTAAATAGAATTAGTTTAGAACTGCAAAAGTTACATGACCTTTTTAAAAAAGGACAACTTACCATTTTTAATGAATATCTACAATAGGAAACTTTTGAAGAACTATAATTTCAGGTCTGTTTTTAGGTTTTCAACCAAAGAAAAACATCAAACTTTTGCAAAAAAAAAAAAAAGGATATACATTTTCTTCTATGAGATGTAGATATTTGTGGGAAATTATTTAAAGAAAAGTTTTTATTATTGATATTACTGGTACTATTAGTACTATTACTATTATGTTGTGGAAATTTAATGTAATTATTAAGGTCCAAAGCACCACCTGCAGCTCCGGAGCTGTAGGTTGCAAACCCCTGGGCTACGTGAAGAAGATGGTAAAAGCAAGATGATACATACTCTGTGGACCAGGCTGCAAATTGGGAAACTGGTAGCCTCTGGGTTGGACATAGGTCGGCTTGAAGGTTGGCAGGATAAATGGCACCTCTTTGCCGCGTGGTGGCAGCTTGGAGAGGAGGTAATCTTCTCTTGGCTCCTTCATCACTTCATTCGGCTTAACTCCTGAGGGGGCTTCCTGGTTAGGAGGCATCTTTAGTGTGATCACTTTAAAGTAAAGAGGGAATCGTTCAGTGAGACACCAAAACAATCTGTCAGAGCAAAACTGCTGAGCAGGACATCACTTCACCTTGGGTCTCCAGCTCCTCTTTTTTCTTCATGAAGTTTTTGCAGCAGTTTTTGATGCACTCCATGGCTGCAACTGGTAATATGTAAAAGCTGAAAACAGTGCATGGAAGTAGCAGTTTACACAGCAAACAGTGATAACACCAGGACTGGGATAAGCTTTTCTGGGTTCTTTATCAGGAGATGATAAGTTTCCACCAAACATCCCACACAAGTGAAGTTATTTATCATTTGTAAATCTATTACAAGGTCAACAGGTCC
>JBBBVU010000021.1:20131218-20144489 GCA_037177055.1 Atherinosoma microstoma | reverse complement strand
TGGCTGCCACATGTTGGCGGCATCTCCGGGTTGCTTCATTGGCCCCCATCCAAATTTCTTCAGAAATTTCTAGTTTTCCTAATTTTAATCCAAAACACAATCTGCTGTGGCACTAAAACTGGCAAAAGATTTACTAAATTGGCTTTAGCCCTGAAATAAATCTCAAAAGTAGCTGTTCTGCCTTGAAATTGGCTATATTTGGTTCAGCATCCCAAAACTTTGATTAGACAGGCTATAGCCTATTTCTTTTTCCTTTTCTTTCACATATAATCTAAACTAGAATAAGAAAAGGAAAATATGACTTATCAGCTTTGAGTATAATCAAACCAACATCCAAGTCTTTTAATGAACCGATTCAAAATGGGGATTTCAGCACAAAGGCAAGAATATTCTCACACTCAAGCTTGGAGGAATTTATTGGTGCAAACTTGTCTCACACACACACACACAGAGATAATAATTAATCATAAATTGAACTTGAAACAATCCTCTGAAACATTAACTCACCCACGCGGTGTGTTCTTGGGGAAAAGGTCTGAACATCAGCGCCGTGCTGCTCTCTCACGGGGCCGCCAGCAAAGAAATGCTTCAAATCTCAGGTTTTTTGGCTCTCTTCAGTCTCAGCTCTGCCTCCTCCCTCGTCTTCCCTCCTCCTCCTCCCTCATTCCTCTGTGGGAGTAGCTGATTCCCGGACTGACAGCTGATATTTGCACTTCCTTCCCCGAACAGCAGCACTTTCTGTTTTGACTTCTTTGCATGCTTACGCTACCATTTATCTGTTTTTCTTACTGTCAATTTCTTTATCTCTTCCTCGATACACATCTCTGTTTACCTCCAAGAAACTTGCCAACCGCACATCATAGATTTACCGACAGAGCCGCTCCTCAAAGTGAGACAATAAAGAAATGAAAAGACAAACAAAAGAAGCTGCTCACAGGAACTGCTGCCACTTGTGCACATTGTGACATATTTGTAATTCTTGGCTTTGATAAAATGATCCCAAATTAATCTTTAGAGAAAAAAACACTGATGTAAAAGAAATCTTGTATTGATTTCAGATTTTGCAGTAATTCTCTCCACTGGCCAGAAGGTGGTCCAGTTTCACCAAATGTGGTATCAACCCAAACTTTAGTGTGCCCTCCCCATTTGATATCATTTCACCATTTACCCTAAAGCACACACCCCTCTTATTCCATCAAACAACTGTCTGTAAACATCTGGGAGGTGAGGAGACCCGTTTTTAAAGTTTCTTTCATAATGTGCCAAGCGTTTCCTGATGGTGAAAGGTCTGGACTGTTGGCACCCGCACTATTCTCCTCTTCTCCAGGCTATACTGCTATGGATGCAGTATGTGGTTTAGCATTGTCTTGCTGAAATAAGCAAGGCCTTTGCCACAAGGGATATTTTCTAGATGTTGCCCTAAAACCTCGTCTGTGCACTTTTCAGTATTGATGGACTCTTCACAAACGTGGAAGTTGCTCACACCAATGCAACCACATACCATCAGAGATTGCAGGCTTTTGAACCGTTGGTCCACCAATCTTCACATCAGAGCCTCTCCGAAATCCTCCTTTTATACCCAGTCATGTTATTGACCTAGTCCAAAAAAGTTCCAGTGATACTCAGTTCGGTCCTACGAGGGCCGTAAAGCAGGTTTTCCAAGTATTCCTGCTTCAACACACCTGCATTAAATTAAATGGATGTGACAGCCTATCAAGTTCTGCACGATGACTCATTCATTTGAGTCAGGTGTGTTGGAGCAGGGACACACGGAAAACCTGCTGGATTGTGGCCTTCATAGGACCAAATTGACTATCAGTCCCTTATACTGTATTCTGGTCATATATTATGTGTAACTTTTATTTGTTACAAGTTACCTTAATTCTTAACCGTCGTACCAAATGTAAGTTTATCATGCTGACCTGTTACCAGTTAACAGAATTTGTTGTCATATGATTCTGAGGTTGTTTATTTGTCCCGATTACATTTCCAGCCTTTTGCTGCACCTGTTCCAACTTTTTTTTTAAAAATGTGTTGCTGCCATCAAATTCAGAATGAGCTCAGATTTTCCATGAAATGTAAAATAGTTTATATAGTTAAAATAGTTTTTTAGTTTATGTTCAACTGAGAAGAAAATATGAGATAAGCAGATTTATAAATCATTGCATTCTGTTTTTATTGACATTTTTACACAGAATCTAATCTTTTTTGGAATTGGGGTTATAACCCCCACACAACACTGCACTATATCTGTTGTCTTGTGCCATGAAGAGATTTTCTTGTGTGCTCAAAACTTGCTCGTGCCTCAAATTTGACTATCATGTCGAATTGAAATAATATCGACAACATATCAGTGCCAGACAATAAGAAATAAAAAGAAACAAAAACTTTTCTCCTTTTGAAATTGATGCTATCTACATGTTTTAAATTGCTTTAAAAGTTGTGCAAAAGAGAACATCTTGCAATTATAAGTCAATTTGTCATAGGATGAGCACCATGTTCAGAGTCTTTCAGGACTAAGGAGGAGGGTTCATTAGAGTTAGGCTCTCTTAAATCTAAAACTGAAAAGAATTGGATTTTATCAAGTAATATGCACGATATAAAAGAAGCAGAGAATCTCAAGAAATCTCTTTAAAAAATTGTTCCAGACAAATTTGTACTATTTGTGGCGTTCAGTCGTCTCAGGCAGTACTGCATTAAAAACAGCCACAACCCTGTTGTAGAACTCACTGCGTCACCTTAGGAAGACTTTAAAAAACTATTCAGTGAATAAAATAATATAGAATTAAATAGAATATGCATCTGTAAACCTGTATACTCGAGATCCACAAACATGGTGGATCTGATCTCTCTGATCATTTAAAATGAACTGAATTAAGCAGAAAGATATGCTGTTTCTCAAACATATTTACAGACTGCAATATTTTCAGAAAACCGAGGATGCTGCATCCTCCAGACTACCAAACTGTATTTTGCATGTAATTCAGCTGCATAACAACTCGTTAAAAGATTTGGTTGCTAACCCGACGTGTCTGCAGGCAAACCTGTCACTCACTATAAACATTAGGCCCATTACGAAACAAAGAAATATTTCATAGTACACCATAAAGTGCAAAACATTCCATTTTCAAAACTAGATCAACTAGTCTAGCCTCGGTTATACAATGGTTGTTTCAGAAGTGATGTAACAAAGCTATAAATATGCTCCATCCCAACAACGAAATGTGTCGACGGGCTGTCTTTGAATTATTTGTAATGTGTTAATGATTTGAAAATCATTTACATTATGAATCTTATTTATGTTTGACACAGCAAACAAATGTTTTATGGAAAATTTTATGTTACGGTTTCATTAATGCAGGAACCGACTCATGCCAGGGACAGTCGTTTCTGTGGTGAAGTCATTTATTGGTCTAAAAGAAACTGTGATCAATAATTCAGTTAAATGACTGACTGTTACATAATTACAAATCTGCATTGTTGCGCATCTGCACATACACAACTATGATAGTGTTCAGATAAGGAGTTCTCCTGTCAACAATGATCATGACGGCATGAAAGTGGCTTTCACAGCTTAAATGTGAAGGGATGAAGATTCACAGAAAACTTGGGAAACTCATGCATATACACCGAAACTCAGTGAATATTATGTCAGTCATTCTATCTGAGGAGAGGATGTAAGAAATTGTACACCATAAATATCCCTCTGAGTCCACATTGCAGCCATATAAAAGCTCAGTATCCAGTAAATCAGGGTGTGGATTCAAACAGGAATGCCTTCCCATCATCTGATCTCTTAGAGTCCTTATCGGATGTGTCTTTACTGATGATGACATAATGATAGGAAGGAAGTAAATAAGTATCGAGCTGTCTCAAATAAAACTACATGAGCTGCAGGTGAGCACAGCTGCATCATGCTTAAAATCTGGGGTGATGAGGTTCACGTTTTGAAGTTTAGAACGGGTGCTCTGATACAAATATCGTCAGCCGTATGATGGAGCTGCCTCGGAAGTTGATGACGTTGTTGACCGTGACCATCTCCAAGTCAAGCACCACCTCCTTTGGCCCTTTGATTGGCCGCGACAAGACAAGCGTTGCGCTCACATTGCTGGTTTGCTGTAAGATGAAAAGGACACAGAGAGGAGGAATGTGAGGGATGAAATGCAGGAAGTGGTGACGTCAATCGTGCTGGAAACAACTCTTGGCTAAAAGATAGTTTGTGGTTTTCTCCTGTACAGTCAGAACGGGGCTTGTTTCCACAGCTCAACAAGCAAATTTTTTCTTTAAGCAAATTAGTATTTGTATTGAAAAATCCTGGCTTGCATTTTCTGATGGATCATTTTGAGGAGAATTGAAACAAACGCCTGAAACAAACTGCACATTGCTCCATCTACTGGCTGCACACTGCAATAAATAGGCTTTCCTCCCCTTAGTAAGGGAAAGCATTGACCTTACCTCTACTCTGATTTAATTATTCAGCGGTTGATCATTTTACTGCTAAAACTTGTGCTCTTCTTTCTCACACCTTGATAACAACTGATATTAAAGTTGAAAAATTTGCAAAACATTTGTTTTTTTCATTGCCACTTATTTTACTTTTTAAAGTTACAATGCATAACTTTTGCATTAGCCAATATTTTCTTTTTAAAATTTGTCACCTTTTCCTTTAAGTAAACATTCTTGTTGCTACTTGTCGTTTCCTGCACCTAATATTGCAGCTGCTGATCAGCTGAATCAGTCAGGAGTCGTCTGGCTTGTTAGACAACTTACTTCTGGAAATGACCCAGCAAAATTTTTTCAAATACCGTAAGTGTCTGTACTTTTTCTAGGAATTTCCTTCGTTTTTACTGTTTCATTTGGGTTTTTTGGAGGGACTTTTGTGTCACAGCTGGTCAGCAGCAGGTAATATTGAGCAGCCACCGTGCATGCACCATGGCGTAGAAACACATTTTCAGTTGAGAAAACAGCAACAAAGTAAACATTTCTTTAATGCAAAAGTGAAATCCTATATATTATTAAATTTGTGGCTTTAGTTGCTTTGGATTTTTTTTTCAATGACTCAGTTCTGATTACTTGTAGGCTTAACCCTCCTGACAGAATTCCTGCCCGATTTTCCAACCTGAGAGCGTTCTGACTGCTGTCTACAACACAATCTGAATGATAATGACTGCTTATAGACCCTGAACACAACCCCACTTAAAGAACTAATAATGAGTTAGCAGAATATCTCTTACAGTAAAATGTATTAAGACTCTTACAACAAATTAAGAGTTTATATCATATTATAAAACATTATTATGAACATCAGCATTTTAATATTGTAGTTAATTAATGTGGTCAAATGTTCCTTTGAAATTAATGTGAAGGAGTAAGAAAATATTCTCTTCGGAGTTATTTTGAACTTGAAAAGTAAAGTACATCGTTTAAATTATAAGCTAAATGTAATTGGCTGCTTTCTGCCACAGTTGCGGCAGTTAAGCCATATTTATGGACTGATTCTTACACACTGTGCTCACTATTCAACACATTAATAAGCACCTTGATCATATAAAACAAATCCAAGACTGATTTTGGCACCACCTTTGCTAACTAAAACAGCCCCAACTGTGGAGTTTCTGCAGTGCATCCCTCATAAATCTTTTAACAAGCAAACATTACTGCTGTTTCCTTTCCAGCTTTCTGCTGCTATTTCATTCTGGTTCTTATTGACAATGTCTCTAAAGGTGGCACTGTTTGCTTTTTGCCTTTTGATGTTCATCCATGCTGAACAGTTCTTCCCGCCTTTGTTGCAAAAGAACTGCATTCTCATCAGCTTTTTTTCTTCTTCACAGAAGCACGTTTTAAGTCCTAATTTTGCCTGCTCATATAGTTATTAACAACAATACCAACAGATGTCTCATTTGTTTAATGTGGTGCCTCTATGCATGCTGACTGGTTCATTTTATCTTCAATGAATGGATCTTTGGTATGTTTACCCTCATGTAAAACTCTCGTCCATCGTTGCCCGACTTTATCTGGAAGATGTAGAAGGCACCGGGGTAACGCGTAGTGGCCTGCATCTGGAAGATATCTGCAGGCACACTGCGCCCCGACGACAAGTCCATGTGTCGGTACAAAACGGTGAAGGGCCTGTCCCTGCAGGCAGGGTTCTCAGCTGAACACATACACTGGCTGAGGAGAAGATAACAGGTTTAGGTTTAGGTTGAAAATGTGTTTTATGTGCTGGAGAGCAAGATGGAAAACTCACTTGTCACTAACTGCGACGTAAGGAGGTTGACACAGTAAAGGATCCAGGCATGTATAGCCTCCCTGGAAATTGAAACATACTTGTTCTGTTGTACAGGTGTTGTTACCAGTGTCACATTCATTGATATCTTTAAAATCAAACACACAACAATCAAAGTCAGTTAAAGCATCCACATCAACAGGAAGACAACAACAAATCATCAGCAAAAAAACATCACTCTAGATTTATTCGTCAAGATTTAATCATTTAATGACTTCATAAACTAACCAGTGCAAACAGTGTATTTTGTAATGCATATGGAAATACAGGTATACAAGAAAAAGAAAGACCCTCAGCAACAGATTGTCTTCTGCAGTGAACTTTACCTTCACAACTCCTGCCATCCTCGTATACATAATATCCAGGTGGACAGATGCAGGAGAAGGAGCCGGGGGTGTTTATACATCTGTACTGGCACAGAAACTCAGAGAAGCTGCACTCATCTAAGTCTAAATGAAATATAAAAAGATATATGATTATGAGAAAAGTATACTGATACCAAGAGAAAGCAAGGCACAAATGTGTCAAATTAGATTCAATTGAAAGAACTTTATTTGTCCCCGAGGGGCAATTTATGTCACACATAGTAGTTTTCAGGTTTCACAGTAAATGGGGTGTTAAAAAACAAGCATATGTTCACATCCACTTTCAATTACCTGGTCCTTGCCAGTCCTTAAAATGAGATAAAAAAAACCTCAGATAAGGAGGACATAACATGTTAAATCATGTCATTATTTAACAAAAACTAAGAA
This sequence comes from Atherinosoma microstoma, assembly GCA_037177055.1. Classification (NCBI taxonomy): domain Eukaryota; kingdom Metazoa; phylum Chordata; class Actinopteri; order Atheriniformes; family Atherinidae; genus Atherinosoma; species Atherinosoma microstoma. Next base: position 20,137,451 of record JBBBVU010000021.1, on the reverse strand, counting down.
CAGATGTTTAAGTATTGTGTGAAAAGCTAAAACACTCCATGTTTCAGTAGCAATAACTTTAACAATTTTCTGTGTGACTGTCCCTCACATTATTGTGGAGGAATTTTGGCCCACTCTTCTTTATAATGTTGCTTCAGTTCACTGAGGTTTGCAAGCATTTGTGTCTGCACAGCTCTAAGTGAATCATTTCAACACTTCCATTCTTCTGCTTTTGTGGACTCTGTTGTAGATTTTTTGCTGTGCTTAGGATCATTGTTTCGTTGCATTACCCAATTACAGCCAAGCTTTGGTTTCAGGACAGATAGCCTCACATTTGACTCTAGAATACATTGGTATAAAGAGTTTGTGGTTGACTTAACGACTGCAAGGTGTTCAGGTCCTGTGGCTCCAGAACAAGCCTAAATCATCATCCCTCCACCACTGTGCTTGACAGTTGGTATGAGGTGTTTGTGCTGGTATGCTGTTTCTTGTTTTCTTTTCTAAGGAGAGGCTTTTTCCTGTCAACCCACAACAGCAAGCCAAACTTGTTGAATCTTTTTCAGCTGTAGTGTCATAAATTCTAACCTTTAAAATTCTAGCTATGGCCTGTATAGTTTGCGATGCAGCTCGTGGGATTTTTGCAGTTTCTCTGAGCATTATTCAGTCCGACTTTGTGGTGAACGTGCAGAAATATACACTTTGGACGAGATTGGCAGCTGACTTGAATGTTTTTAACTTGTGAATAATCTTTCCTATTGTAGACTGATGGACTTCATGTTGTTTGGAAATAGCTTTATAACCCCAGATTAATGGAAAGCAACAGTGCCTGCTCTAAGATCTTTTCTAATGTCTCCCAACCATGGCACAGACTTAACACACACCTGAATGATCCAGACCAGGAAACTGCTAAAAACTTCTTATACATACCTTTATAAAACTTTAATAGAGGTGCTCACATTTGTTAATGTTAACTTGTTAATCAAGTGTGTTTGATTAGTAGCACCAGGCTGCTGTTTACACCCTTAAATAGGGGGAGTTAAGGGTGAGCAGTGGTCTATTCGTGGTGTAAGGGTTGACTTGGGACTGAAGGACCCAATTTCATGTTACTGGACTGGCAATGAAGGAAAACCACTGTAGGCCCCCGAACAAGGCTCTTAACCCCAAAACTGCTCCAAAATATGGCAGCCCACTGCTCCCTCGTAAATCTAGAGATGGGTCAAATGCAGAGGCAAATTTCCCAATGGTCAGAGACTTTATTTACCCCTTTCTAAGACCTGTAAATGTAAAAGATTTTTTTTATAAAAGTAAGTAACATTTTTAAACAGAAAAAAGGTATACTTTTTTTTTTCTCAGGACTGTTATCTGCTGCAGTGAATTTATGTGAAGATTTCATATGTTCAACTTTCCACTCCACTTGCTCTGGTTTTAGCTCAAAGATCCACCATATGAAGGTACACTCAGGTGAAAACCCTAAAGAGAGTAGTTTAATTTGTATATATGATCCTTGTCGTGAGCCCACTGTCATACGACGAGTTCTAGGAAAAGTCTCTGCTCCTTGTGAGCCTGTGCAGCATAAATGATCGCAGAATATGCTTAGGTGGACAATCAGTGTTTCAGAATGTATAAAATTAAGGAAAATGTAATTCATTTAATCAGGTTAGAGAATATTGTGGTTTACTCACCAATGCAACTTGTTCCATCTGACGCCAGCTCGAATCCTTCATCACAATTGCACATAAAAGAACCGTAGGTGTTGAAGCAGCCGTGACTGCACGGTTCTTCTTCACACTCATCCACATCTGGCCAAACAATAAAATCAATAAAGCACTTCTGCAGTGAATGGAATGGTGTGGCACACCTGCACATGTGTAAATGTTTCATGCAAGACATTTGTTGTGCCTCTGTGGGTCTGAGAGTGAATACCTTGGCAGGTCCGGGCATCTGGATTGAGGATGAAGCCGGAGTTACAGGAGCAGGAGTAAGAACCAGGGACATTTGCACAAAGCTGTTGGCAGTAACCGTAACGACACTCATCGATATCTGGTTTGAAAGGCAAGACAAACTAGTTATGAAACGTTGCGTATATAGACTAAATCTACTGCTGCTTTACTTCACACAACATGAAGGGGGTGCTGTTACTCTAGAAGAATGATGAGGCCACAAAAGTAGCTGCAAGAGCCAGCTTGTTCTTTTCTGATGTGTTTAAGTAGTGTTTCTAATAACTGTCCCCTTTATGGGTTATTTTAAAATATCTGCCCTTACATCCAACTTCATTTCATTAGCTGTTGACATTAGTAATACTTAAAACTATTGGATATTTTTGAGGTTTTGCTTGGTGTCGGTCATTAATCATAATAATTACACCGCTTTTCTGGTGGATGAAATCACAGAACTGACATCATGCATTTCACAATTATGGCTTCATGTTTGTTTTCTAGATTTTTTTTCCAAACAAGACCAGAGAGAGATAGTGCATGTGTGGAGAAAAGATCATGTAAGAGCTTTGTTAAATGCAGAACAGTTTAAGAGGTTTTTAACCATTTCTGTAAACCAATGCATCATTATCTAGAAAAGAAAATGTATCCGAAAAGAATATAATCGATTAAAATGTAATAGAACTTCTTCAAAATTTATTTGAAAAACAAAATATGCTAAAATCACCAACCACTCACCCTGACACTGTCCACCAAGAAGCCAGTAACCTTCTGTGCAGGAGCAGGTGTAGCCGCCTGCTGTGTTGATGCAGACCTGGGTGGGGTTACAGTGATGAGAGTTTGTTTCGCATTCGTCGATGTCTGCAACAGAAAAAAAGGGGACACAAAAACTGTTGATTAGGAGTGGAACTAATAGATAGTCTGACACATGTAGATAGATAGAGGATACATAAGCGATGAGAATATGAATAATGACTTCTTTAATATAATCTGAAATTTCCAATCTTAAAAGTTTAGTACATTGACTCAAAAACATTCCATTCAGAATAGTATGCAATGCTTTTAAAACTTCCTGCATCACCTTTATTGAAATTCAAGATAATAATGTTTGTAATTGATCATTTTCAAAGGTAGTATGTCCTGGAATCCAAGCTGAGCTGTCTGCATCTCTAAATCAATCTATTAAAAACTGTGAAATGCAATGAATAATATATAAAAACTTATTTTTAATGGATCTTATAGTGGTGTGTAGGTGTTTCAAACACTTAAACATCTTGATTTCATGGCGACTTTAACACCCCTGAGAAACTCCATTTCTAGCATCCAAGTAGATTTCACTTGACACTGATGAAGACTTGAGCACGGCAGTTGTTGCCACAGTTCTGGGTCGGTGTTCACAGCCATTAATGTGGGTGCTCATTGCTCCCATTGTGTGTTTGTGACTTACAGATGGAATCAGTGGACAAGTTTGATTAATATTGTACTGCTTTGTTTCACTTCCTAATGTATGCTAAAGATCACATACATTGCTCCAATACCAATGCTATTTCTGCATTGGCATGTCCAATCCCAAGAAGGACACTGTGTCCAGTCATGCAGTAAAGAACAGCACAAGGACCATAACAAAAAATCCAAGCTCTCTTCCCGGTCATAAAAATTCTCCAGATTCAGTTAGCATTTATCTCAACAGATAGAGCAGCCGTCCCTTATACAGAGGCTACAGGTCCTATACAGCCAATCCTGGTCTGGGACTCTTTGCTGCATGACGCCTCCCCCTCTCTCTGCCCCATTTCCTGTCTACCTATTGCTCAGTAATGTCCATTAGACCACAAAAAATCCTTAAAAAAGAAAAACAATGAATAAATAATTCACCAGATTCCAATATAACAGGACCTGTGGAACATGCCACAATAAGAATAGAATAATAGAATAGAATAAACCTTTATTGTCATTGTACATTGTTCAGCGAAATTGAAACTACAGACCTTTCCAGTGCTATATAAGTATAAAACAGTATGAAAAAAATTTAAATAATTAGATAAATAAATAAATAAAATATCTATATCTATAAGAAAAATCTATGGAGGATCGCTTCTGATACACAGTACTTCAGGACACCCTCAGAGACTTGCTTGTCACGTCCAAAGTTTCCAAACTCTTTGGCAGCATGTGGTGGACTTTTAAAATTTACTTAGATGATCCATGCATTGTATGAAGTGGGGAGATACCCATTTCTTTTGTGAAAGGAGTTGGATGCACACTAATTATACTGATTACTGTGCACTTTCAGAAAGAATTACTGACATCTAGTGGTAAAGATGGGCATAGGTGCAACAATGATTGAACCACAGGTAACTACTTCAAAACTGTGTACATGTGTACTGCCTCCTTCTATAGTCCTGTTCAGATGCTACTTATCCCAAACGGTGCTCTATTACCCATCAAAGCTGGTACAGCAGTTATAAAGCACAGATGGTTCTCATTTCACACACAGAGTTGTTTGTCCATTCAGAGACACCGTAGTAAAAATGGTGGCTCAAACATGGCGGCTATCATGTATGTGGACCCACGTTAAGTAGATATAAATGGTTCATTCTAAGAAAATTAAAACATAACAGTTATTTTAGTAGAGCGTTTAGATACCAATAGAAACACAAGTTTTCCATGAAATATAACATTTTTCTGTCATTGAGCTTTGATTTTGTAACACGGTGCACCTTTAATTGACATTTGACATCCCTCTTTCAAAAGCAAGCCTCTCTGTATCTCAGTTAGCTTTTCTACTTTTCTCTTACTTAGGGGAATTCCTCCACAGCATTTTATGATTTTATGTGTAGTTTAAAAGCAGGTCTACTAGACTTGCATTTTTTCCACAAGCATAGAGATTGTATCAGCCACCTCCTATTCAAAAGTCTTCCACTCCGGTTTTCATCACCCTATGTTCAAAAACCTCTTAAAACAACAGTTAACTTTTCAACTGCATAACGTCACAATTGTTTTTACTAGAGATTAGTGATATCTCTAATTACAATCTGAATTCCACTGCCGCCCCTGGAGCAGCTTGCACACTGCATCGTATGAGCCACATTTCCTTATGAGGATATGACAAATTAAAAAATGCCACCTCTGCTTATGGTTCTCAGACTGTAAAGTCAGCAATCTCTGGAAAAGCAGTGAGGGAAGTGGGTGGGAGCCTTTTCTTTTCTTTTTTCCCACTGTTTGGACAGGCAGCTAGGATAAGCGATAATGTCTGCGAGACCGTTGCCCTTTGTGCCAGTTTGGGCCACTGGTCCTTCACATGGGTGGAGGAGGTGGAGAGAATTCGGCAGAAGGCCAAGAGCTACACAACTGCAGCACCTGCTTGCATTTACCATTGAGAAGTTCCCTAAAAGGTTTTCATCTGCACAACATCTGTAGCTTCACAACAGATCTCCAACATACACACAAAATATATGCTTATATAGGCTGCTTCATGAGCTGTCTACAGCTCTCAAGGTTGGTGCTAGCAAACTTAATCAGCTCCAAAGAAGACATTACAAAGGGGATTTGCTTAAAATGCCTTCGCTTTGGTATCAGAAAAACACAGAAAACATGCTAAATAAATAGATGTTGACACCCATAAATGTCCCAAATTTTTCACAAACATCTTTTAATGCAAATAAAAAATAAAAATCACCAAAATTGTCATTACGAGTGATAATGAACATTGAAGACTCAAGTAGATTTAAAAAGAAACACTCTTAGACACTCTTGATTTTGTTCAGCTTCAGTTCAGTTCAATTTATTGCAGTCCAGTTATAAGCCAATTGAAACCACCATTCAATTACTGTTATAATACCCACTCATGTAAACCAATTCAGAAAAACTAACTGCCGAGCCAAGGAAACCAATGGATTGCATCAAATTTATACTTTTTTTATTTATTCATTTTCTGTATCGCTTAATCCGATTAAGGGTACCGGGGGGCTGGAGCCTTTTCTAGCAATTAGCAGGTTGCCAGTCTATCGCAGGGCCAGTACAGAGAGATAAACACCCACGCACGCGTACACTCACTCCCAGGAGGAATTTAAAGTGACCAATTAACCTAAAATGCATGTCTTTGGACTGTGGGAGGAAGCCAGAGTACCTGGAGAGAACCAATGCATACACAGGGAGAACATGCCACTGTTTGAACCCCTGCCAGTTTTAACCCCTCCCGAAGCTTGAACCAGCAACCTCAAAGAATCAAATTCAAATTCCTGCTGTTAGTTTACAAAGCACTGAATGGTTTAGGACCAAAATACATTCAGGAACTTCTGGTTCGTTATGAACCAACCAGAT
>JBBBVU010000021.1:20105925-20130105 GCA_037177055.1 Atherinosoma microstoma | reverse complement strand
ACGGAGAGGCAGCGTTCAGTTTTTATGCTCCTCACATGTGGAACAAACTCCCAGAAACCTGCAGGTCTGCTGAGACTTTCAGCAGTTTTAAATCAGGATTAAAACCGTTTCTTTTTGCCCGACTCCCAGACTAAACCAAAAACATATATCATTTTGTGAGCTTTACATGTTTCACAAGTTGACCGAATAAGTTTCAAAAGTTTCTGTGATAAGCCAAGCTAGCGATTTGATGGCTTCAGCTTCATTTATAGAAAGTACTCAGCATTCAACTAATTAGCTTAGCTTAACACATATTTCTTATCTCTCTGGTAAGCTAAGCTAAACAGATGATATAGCTTCATTTTTTCAATGCAAAATAGTGACAGTTCTTTTACTTAATGCTTGGCGAGAAAACAAACGAGTAGGCCTCTGTTTCTGAAAATATTTAGATAGAGATGACAACTATGCACACATTCATGTCCACAAAGAAATGATAGCACTGAGCCCTGACCAAGACCTTTTGGATAAACTCCAATGTTGAGAGTGAGCTGAGCCACATCATCATACATCTGTGGCTAACTTCACTACTGCTGTTATGGCTGAATGAACAAAATCCCTCCAGCAAGGCTTTACACTCCTGTGAAGTTGCCTCTTGGGTAGACTGCTAAAGCAGCAGATTGATGCTTATGGTTTTTGTAATGACATGTTAACAATCGAGTATCCAAATAGTGCAGCTTGCATGGACATAAACAACAATGGCTACATGTAAAAAACTAATTTGACTGCTGTTTTTTGTAAACTGGCTAAGAGATGGATAGCACTGTGACTGTGTGTTGTTGACTAAACAAGCCCAGAAATGCATCAAGGCATACCAGAGAGCTAATTAGTTCCATTGTTTACCCCCAGACTGGTGCCATTAAAGAAAGTGGCAGAGTATTGTGGCACTAACTAAAAGACAAAGCCATGTTTGTTACAGGCGCAGACAGGAAGTCACAGTCTGTGTAGTTTCTGCCCCAAGCAAACATCAGTCAGCAACCCATTACATCACTGCACACACACAAACACACACATGGCAACCTCCAGGAGTGTGTGGACTTGTAACGAGTGGCCCCCACAGAGGCATGCCTGTTCTCCGGGCCTGGCCTCGGTTCAGATTTGGTAACACATTACATCATTTTTGGCACTCTGGTGTTGTAGTTTACCCAAACAAGGTTGTGAGCCGATTCCCCGGCAGGCCCTCTCCCCTACAAAGAGGAACGGTCCATATTTGAACATGAGCTAAACTCTATCACTCTCTTTAGAGGGAGGAAACTACTATATGGATAAATTCCCACTTCAGTACAGGTTTACGGCTGATTTATCAAAAATGATAGAAAAACTGTATGAATTCACTTTAAAGAGGCCATTTTTAATAACTTTCACTAACTTAACCCACTGGGGGTAATTATGCAAAGATGGGTTCAATAAATCTTGCATAATGTTTTTATCTGACAGCTTGGGATGTTTACGGCTTGTGCAATGTGCCAGATTCAATTAGCATAAAGGAAATATATTTATTGTGAGGAGCTGAAGGTCCCTGTGCACGCAGAGTGTTGCACGGACCTTGAAAAAACATGCCACAATGATCTAATGGAGTCATGCATTCCTCAAAAGTTTAACCACAATCCTTTGTAACTTACACCTAATTTTTAGGCTTTCATCCATCTTCCTTCTTGTCACCACATCCATCTATTTTCTCTCTAACATCTAATAAACAGCAGAATACGGCAGATGTCCGGACTGTCACTACCAAGCTTCCCTAGTGAGGAGAGACATCTACATTTTTTTCATCTTTAACATGCAGTTACGTGGTAATAAAGTTTTAAAGCTCACTGGACTCATGTGAAAACCAAGAAAATCATTAGTAATCAAGATCAAATTACTCTTTAGGCAATGTTTTAAAAAGTAATGTCAGGGCACCATACAAGGATTTTGTGATAAATCTGAGGATGGAAGGCAAAAGAAAAATCTCAAACATATGCAAGGGGTTACTTTTCCACGATTAGCTACAGAAAACAGCAAACTGACTCCAGACTCATTGTTAACTGAACATTCCCTGCCTATGATGGCTGGGTGTAAATGCAGACCCACCCCAAAACAGCTAAACAATGTTTAAACAGGCCTGCTATCAAGTGAAGATAATGAAAAGCAATTTTGAAAGGTAATGTAAATGTTGTAAATAATTTGATAATAAAATCATATGAAGTTTGTGAATTGTTCTGAATTAACAGGATTTCTGCATAGATCGCTCACAGAATTATATCTGATATTCATCTAAACTATAGACAAATACAGTCTAGGTAAACTAATAACACAAATAGTTGTATTTTTCATGTCTTCTGAATAAATTGTAACACACAGGGTTGGAAAAAGCTCTTCAGTTCAGTTACTTTCCTATAGCAGAAACAACCCTCATCACTAGTTTCTGGCAGCTGCTTATGAGACTTGCACAATCAGGGTCAAGTCTTAACATAACATAAATTCCAAAACAAGCATTTTCTTCTTTTTCCAATCAGCCAGTTGTTGATTCTTTTATAAACTTTGGGTCATTGTCATGTAAATTTTGGACTCATTTCCACTTAATGTTTGCAAAGCCTCCATGACCTGAGGAAGCCCTTAAAAGCAGCATGACAGGAAATAGGTCAGAAAGAGTGAAGGGGATAACATGCAGCAAGGAACCATCAGGATTCAAACACAGGTCAGCTTCATCATTGTAATTTCCCTCTGGGATAGCAATTTCCTTCTGGGATTAATAAAGTATTTTTCATTTGATTTCATCAAGAAGCTTCAGCTTCTGTATGGGGGCCCATTCAACCAGTTGAGCTATCCCGTGCTCCAGTTCCTTTTCACCTATTACAACGTTGCAAATTGGAGTAATTTTTGTAGAAAACTGTTCTGAGGCAGAGAAGCAACAGTTTTCTTTATTTGTAGATGGTTTGCCTTATTGTGAATTAATCAACACTTGGATCTTTAGAAATGCTTTTGTGACCTTCTGCAACTTTGTGCTCCTCTGTTAAGTTTCTTCTAAAAAGTTATTTTTAATGGTGTGTTTGGTTCACACCCACCAGGTTTGCCAGTAACTCTAGAGTCATCCTGTAAATAAAAACATGACTTCCAACCTATAATGAATGATTTCAGCCTGTTCAATAAACACATGAAAAGTACAGCTGTTTGTGTCTGTTCCTCAGAGTGTTTGGCCGTCTTATACGAATTATTAATGCTTAAATCCTGGTTATTCCAAAGGGTTCACATCTTTTCCTTGGAGAATCTGGAAGAAGTTGTTTAGGATGATACACCAACACAGTCTGTTGTTAATAAATAAATTGGTTTCCAAGCAAACCAGCAATAGATTTCTTAACCAGTTACAATATATTTCAGTCTCTGATATTCACATTGAGATCCTTTGCAAGACCTGGTCCTTTAATTTGGGAACCACTTAACTGAAAATAGTGAAATGAATTTAAAGTAAGTAGTGAGATTATGTTTCTTCGTGTTTATTATCATGTTAATGTCACAGGAAAGTTTTGGGTTTTTTAAAAACAAATATACTCACCGTTACAGGTGCCATCTGTTGCAGGAGCATATCCCAGGGTGCACAGAGTAGGGGGCCTCACTCTGGGATAGCTTGGCTCGACGGGTCTCTGAGCAGGGAGAAAGGTGTCTGAAACTCCATCAGAGGTGTCCCGGTAACTTGGCTCAGGCAGGTTTGGGCCATTCAGTCTGTATTGCCGATCGTACAGACCAACCGGGATGCAACTGTAACCTCCGACCTGGTTGACGCACTCCATCTCTCCTTGGCAAGGGTATTGCAGGATAACACATTCATTCACATCTGGAATACAGAGTAGAGCACCGATCAAGCCTCTCCTGACTCCAGAGCATCTGTGTGACACTAATCCACCAGATTTAGGATCCTGTTGTTGCACTTTAGGTAAATTTTATTATTTATTTGGGTGAAAAAGTTAACTTGTCACTTACCTGCGCACTGTCTTAACCCGCCGTCATATGCAAAACCATTTGCACAGGTCTGAGGGGAGAGGAGGCGTTTCAGTGACATACAAACCTGGATTTGTAGACAGTCTTTCTGATGCTTTTCAACAAGACTTGACTTGATCATTTAATCCAAGTCAATTATACATTTATGAATGATTTATAGGATTTTTTTTTTCTTTCTTCCACAGAATCATCCATCAGATATTGAGGTGAAGAAGTTACCTGCCCATGCCCAGACTGGATACAAAGCAGAATAAATACCAGAGCAGCCAACATCCTGCAAAGAGGGAATTTCAGGAACAGCTGGTTGAAGAAACGGGAGCTCAATTTAAGCATCCTGTTACATATTCATTCAAACACGTATCTAAAGCAAAGCCAAATTAAACGGAGTCCATTACGCAAAATCTGGGTTAAGTAAAGAAGTAGAGTACTGACCTTGAAGAGGAGTAAAACCTGAGGCCTCGTATTTCAAAAAGCATGGTTTAATGGTTTCAAGTGAGCTCCCTTTCAAAGGAAAGATTTAGACGACCCGTGAATTTGAATCCCAGCGGGGCACTCACCAACACCCCCCACCTCAACTATGCGCCTTTACGCGAAAGTCGACACCAGGTTTTCATTAACCGCTGTGTGATCGAGCTGAAGCTTCGGCACATTGACCAAAGTGTTGCAGGAGTGCCTTTTCAAAAAAAATGAACCCTTCCGTTTCTGCCCAGATCCGTCGTGCTGTGCGGGTTATTTAGCCATGCAAATTGACGGGCCCCCTCCGAGCACTTTCACAACAGCTGGATTCAATCAGGAGATCCAGCCCCCTCCAGTCAGAGCGCACAGAGGCAGCGGCCCCATAGCGGCGCACTCACTCCGACAAGCGGCCACTTCGGCGGTTTTGGGGGGCGCAGAAAGACTGTTTTCAGAAGTTACAAACACCCCCTCCTCCTCCTCTTCTTCTTCCCTGAGCTGAATGACACGGCACATCTGCATCCCATGCATGCGCTTTGGAAAGAAGCTGAAAAAATAGGAGACGCAATGCTCACCAGTTAAAAGGGGTCGCCAGTGGTACCTTTATTTCATTTCAAATTCAAATTAGGTCACGGGTACCAGCCTCAGCTGAAGTTCATCCAAGTTCAAGGTAGCTCTACTCTTTTGTTCCACCTCAAGAGTTTCTGATTTTACATCAACAAAATTCTTTTACAGGGAGGATTTACAGTTTATACATTTCGTCAATACACCTGGACAAATCCTCTAACATTCCTCCGGCTGAGGCTGACTGATGTCTATACAAAAATGTGGAGCAGCACAGTCACATGCTGGCCTGCTCTGACCAGGTAAAACCTCTTCAATGTGCAGTTTTGTTTTTTTACATCTTGTAAATATATATATTTATATTAACCATTTACAGTCCAGATTATACAACTATCTAACTGGCAAAAATGCAGGCACTTTATTTCCATGACTTGCTTAGTGCCTATAAATAGAAAAAAAATACCACCCATTTACATACATATATTTATATATATATATATATATATAACTATATAATAGTGCTGTGCTTAATCATAAGAGCAGTCTCAACCCTCTCATCAACCACAGTCAGCAGCTATAATTATGCTTATTGCATATCACAGTCGAGCCGTCTGGAAAAGACAAGATCTTGCAAAAAAGAAAAAAAAAATCTTTATGGTTTTAACAGATGTACTGAACCACATAAATCTCTGCAGGGCTGCTGCTGCTGCTGCCAGAGTTTTTAGGCAGCTCCTGGATCTGAGAAAAACTCACTGAATTGTTCAGGGGGAGAAAAAAAAAAGCACTCCGACGACAAGAACATACATGCAGTTCAACGCGAGCTGAGGGATGAAAGCTAAAAGACATGTTTCTTCCTGCAAACAGAGGTGACGATTAGACTCAACCCACGTGTTGTACTGCACACAGCGAGTTTACAAGGTCACTTGTGTTCAGAACTGGTGCGGTCAATAAAAATCTAAACTCACTAGTGATCAGGAGGAGAGTTTCTTTGAAAATGTTTTGGAAATGGGCGTCACATCGTTCGTCTTCTTTCTTTAAATTTGTGCATCCAATTGATAATGTTGTGAAACATTTCAGTGATGTGTAAAGGGAGAGTCTGTTGCATAGAACTGTATTTGCAAGTAAAACATAACCTAAAATGACTTCCTTTAGTTTTTAACTCCTCCAAAAAAAATGGTAATATTCTCCCACATATTCTCACATCATTTATTCTTGCAGGAAATTAAAAACAACAGAAAAAAAAGTTGTGGAGTTGCTCAACTATTTCAGTTTTTGTAGTGTTGAACTCATGTTATTTGAATTAAGACATCTGTGTGGCTTCCTCATCACTGCTTTAATAAGTCTTTGAGAAAAGCGCCACCGCTGGCCTCCGCTGAGACGGGCACAGGTGTGAAGGTGGGCAGGGCGTCAGAGATGGGCTTCATCAGCAGGTGGCCTCCTGAACCACCGGAGCTGGAACCAGCCAGCAGCGGGACTGCTGCAGAGCGAGGGGCCAAGAAAGGATTGGACTCGCCGGCTCGCCTGCTGGCTGCTAGAGCTCCTACAATGAGAGAAGCTTTAGTTTAAACAAAGTTTGACATTTTGGGTGAAGTCAGGAAAAAAAAACTAAATGTCTCCTGTCTGATATTATTAAGCACACAACAGAAAAAATCATTGCATTTTTGTCAATTGGGATTATTTACCTGCAGCAGCAGAAGCAGAAGGACTGTTTCTTCCTGGCGGCGGGGCACTCAGAGGTTTGATGTCATGGAGTGGAAGCTTTGGTGCTGGCAGTGAAGGGGTCGACTCTATCTCCAAGAACTTTACAAACATCTCTGAGAAGGACTGCAACAGGTCGACAGCAAGTGGGGTTTTAATTTGAAGACATTTTATTGATCCATACAGAGACTTTTCTGGGGTGGAGAACTGGCTTAAGAGTAATTAATCAAAAACAGACAAACACATCATTATATTTGTCCAGCTCTGTGTTGTACTGCTCATATTGTACTATAAACACCAACAGCGGGGGGTTACAACAACTTGTTTTTGTCTTACCGAGTTCAGGTCTTGGCCACTGGTGGGCCTCTGTGGAGTGTTTGGGACACTTTGTGCTCCTCTGCTTCCCAGCCAACTGGACATCCAGCCAGTAACACCCGGCCGTCTGTCCTCCTCCAACATCTGCAGATGGGAGGTAAGGACGTTTAGAGAAATCCTGCCGGACTCTTAAGAGGAACATTTCACTTTCAACACATCATGTTTTATGATCAAATACAAAAAAAGAAACCGTCCACTTTTTCTCTAGGTTATTTTTAAAAACCAGATTTGTTTGTTTTGGGTTTTTTTTTCTGTTTCAAGGAGGTCAGATTATTTTGGCCCATTTTTAAATGCTCTCAGTTTCTTTTCTTAGTTTCTGGAAAATGATTTCAAGGACCCCGTGTCTCATTAAACGGATGTGCAGCCAGTCTAACTCTCTGCAGACAGTCGATACTTCTAAACGAAATTTTTATCCTTCGCACTCCCTAATCGTTGCAGTCATTTCCCTGGCAGTTCACACTGAGTGTATGGATTACAGCATTCAGCTTTAAAGGCAGTAGAAGGGAAATTGCTGCACCACTGAAACCGATTCTGTAAAGTCTGCTGATGTTGTGGGACACTTGGCTGCCGTAAAGTGGAATTTTAAATAGCATTAACAGGATGATGAGGGAAGAATGACAAAAAAGTAGAACTTTCTTAAACATTAATAAAAATGGGTCTTTAAAGAGTTGCTATTTCATTAGCCTTTCACTCTGTATCTGTTTTCCTTTAAGAGTGTTGAGTAATATGCTTTGGAATCGTTGGATGGAGTCCCACAGGGCTCCTGCCAGAAAATCTGGATAAGAAAATGCTTTCTTTTTCAGGGCTGAGCCCTGAGAGGATTTTCAGCGGCTGGAATTATTAAAAAAAACCCAGTGCTGGACAGTGACCTTTTTAAGCTGGCTGAACTGTCTCTGAAGAACAAGCTTACATAATTCATTCATTTCAACTGTGACAAAAAGGTCTGTTGTCTCACAGTCAGAGTGACCTGGAATGGTGCTCGTAAAGACTAAAATGCAGCGAGACTTGGACTCCAGTCAGATTGGACGTGATTTAAACTATAACTTTCATTTCCAACCAGAATTATCAAGTGAGATAAACTGCTCTGCAGTAAAGGGTTTTTGAAACATTGGTTAAATAAATCCTGACTTAGTGCTGGTAGTAGTGGTTTATCCTCAGTACACGGAGGGCTAGTTCAAAAACTACCACTTACTCCTACATGATGAGTCTGTAACTGCGACAACATGATGGATGCAGGATGTGATGGACCATAGTGAATGATAAGCATGACTTTGTAAAATAATTTGAATCGGTTAAATGTTTCTAATTGGACAGCAGATGTCAGTCCCACACGGCACGACAGCCGTCACACAGACGGAAAAAAAATCAATCCGTTGTCCCTTTTTGTCCAAAGGTTGTTGTCATCAGTTCCGTGTTATACATTGGCATGTTGGCAAATGTGTTTCTGTAAAGAGAAAGTGAGCAGATCCCACTTTTGTAGCTCAAAGTGCAGCAATAAATACCCACGTGTACTATGGAGTCATTTGACAAGGGACTGAATGCTTGTTGTTCTAAAAAGCCAGATGTTACTGTTATTAGTTGCTTTTTTGACCTGTGTAAAAAGGTCTTGAGGACAAAGTCTGTTAAGCAGTTTCCAGATTTTTCCAGTTCTTATTCTAAAATTAGCAAACAATGGCCTGGCTTGAATTTCCTATCAGCCATCCACGAGTTTTACCAATCTTCTTTTCTTGGAGAGAAAAGTGCTGAAAGCCTCGACTCCCTAAAGAGTTGACTTGACAAATCAAAAACATTAAGTTTGAAGCTTTGACCAAATAGAAATGCCAGCAAACTTAAAATATACTAAATCTTTCAATGAACAGATTTGAGGCACCAACACAGATTAGATTTTTCATCTATTGTCTCATTTTAATGGTCATCTTTCAGAAACTTAATACAACTTATAGACGGCAGCTGTATTTGGAATCCTTATCAGACAGTTTGTAAGTGCTGGGAAAATAATTTGGAGTTTCCATGAGACTAAATTAACACACAAATGACTACGCTTGCAACAGATATGTGCACATCATTACAAAAACACCTCTATAGTACCAGTTATGTCCATCAACAACTTTATTTCAACTGTAAAATGTTCTGGACAAATATTGATCACATTATATGTAATAATACGGACCACTACATTATTAGACATTAAAATTCTGTCATATAAATTGTTCAGTTTATGATTAATATATCTGCCTTTTCTTAAATATTTTCTTTGCTGCCTAATTTTACCTTCAATTAACTTTTAATAACAAAAACATCCTGCAAAAGAGTTATTCGACATGATAAAATGAGTTAATTGTACTGTTTTGGATGCTCATACACTACTATATATGGATACAATCTTAAAGAAATATGATGATTTCGGCAAATAGGTAATAAATGAGTCCAGTGTGTGTTTTACTGAGTATATTGAGATTAAAAAAGGAAGAAGAAAGCATAAAACAAGTTAAAACTTAGTCAAACTTTAAAGACATTGTATTTTGGCTCCTATTAGTCCAGTTATTTGTCTTGCATTTATTTCACATCTGGCACAACTATGTGAATGTCGCTCACCAATTTCAATCAAAATCAACACCAGCTGCCTAAAACTAAATAATGTGACTGCCTAAGCAAATAGCTTGCATATGAGTGAAGACATCCCTCACCTTATCAACGTCGTCTCGGCTCAGTCCCAGCACACTTCCCATGAGCCTCAGCACATCGGAACGCTTGGTTTTAGGTGTGTGGAAGTACCCCAAAAACAGGTTACGCATCAAAACCCTGCAGGCAGGACAACACGAACAACCAAGCTTTTAAAAGAGATGTCTTTCTTCTTTCCTCAAGCAGCAGTACTGTATTAAATGTCTACTTTTAAATCAGGCAAGTAGAAGCAGCATATTTACACAAAGTAAAAAAAAAGAACTAGATTGATGGATATATCTTGTTTCCATCATTGTTGCTCTCCCATGAAGCTTTTGTATCCCAAATTTTCCAGCAATTTCAAGGGATTTTACATTTTATTGAGGCAAAAATATAGGAGCTTTTACTCAAAACTTCTATTACCTCCTAATCCTTCATTTTATGTTAACAAAAAAACTGAAGACAAATGGTTATCAGCTGACGGTGACAAACATCTGAAATCTGCTTCAGTCTGAAACTTTGATAAAATGACACCTTATCATATCTCAGTGACTTTCTACAAGCCCCTGAAGCTGCTTTGTTTTTTTCACTTTTGAATTTTTGAATAAACACATAATCTATATTCATAATCTAATTAAATGGAGTTACTTACTTGTCTATCTTTCCCTCTGTACTGTTCAGAAGGTTCATGAGTTTCTTCTGCGCCTCCTCCAACATCTCCTGCCTCACATCCACTGCAACACAAGCAGAAACAAGACGTGTTTCATGACATTCAAGTTTCAACATTTAAGATCGGCTTTCCCAAAAAATGAACCCTCAGAACAGGCATGCTAAATGCATTAGCTGCCTTTTACTAAATAGTTTTCCTCTCACATCACCTATCAGTTTTTAAAAGCTGCTTCACAACATTTTTACACAAAATAATGCTTTAAACTCTGAATGTGTGTCACAAGTTAGCTACCAACACTCGCTTTTCAGAGACCCAAACTAGAGCTGAGGCATACCGAAGTTAGTCTCTGATTGATGTTCAGCACATTCTTACAATTAATCAGCTATTAATAGACATGGTAGGACTTTTCTTTTAGGTGACTGACATGAAATAGAAAAAAAAAGAAAGATAAAGGCTCATTCTTGGACTGGACAAATACAGCCTGAACAGAGCTGGTGACAAAAAGAAACAGTCTGAGAATTTGCTGTGACGTAATGGTCATACGGGATAAGAGCGATATCTGCTCAGTGTGACAAAAACCAGACAAAAAAAATTAAAAATGAAGACAAAGTGGGGTTAAATCAGTCTATGATAAGGACATATGTCTGCTCAAAGCCTGCCAAAACCAAAGAAGCCAGATGCCCTCAATAACATTTTTTAAAAATGCAGACATGAAACATTTTTTTACAGCCTCATGAAGGCCTTTACTTTCCTTTACTTTTCCTGTAAGAGTGCTCGCATTCATATGGACTTCAGTCTCATAATGTGCCCATCCCCTATCAATATTTATAGCTGGAAAGAAAACTTCAGGATGAAGTGTAGCTGTTGGCAAGTGGAAACACTCAGCTGCACCTCACCTTGTTTTTTCAGCTCCTCGATTTGCTCCTCCTTCAGGTCGATCTGATCAGTGAGACGAGAAGCTGAATCCAGAGCGGCGTTGGCTTCGTCCAAGTTTATCTGAAGCAGAAAAGCGTGAAGGCAGAAATAAGAAATTAAATTACAAGAGATGCGTCCATCTCTGTAAATGACTGATTTACCTGTAGAGCTGATGCTTGGTCTTCAAGCGTGAGGGCTTTTCTTCTCCACTCCTCTTTCTCTCTTTTGTGCTTCTCAAGCTCTGCTGAGTACATCGCTTTCTCCTCTGAAAGGAAAAGTAAAAAATATATAATACTAAAAGATAACAGTTATTTATTAGAGTAGATGCCATTTGGGAAACATAAGGAAACATATTACTTAGCTGCACATAAACAGCTGGGACACAATCATGTTTCTGCCAACTTGCCTTGCTGGAACTGCTCTAGCACCATCTGCAGGTTGGAGAGGGACACTGCATACTGGTTGACCTGTTCCTGAGAGGTTCTGAGTTGGATGAGTGCGTCATCCCTCTGCTTTACCACTCCACTTAGCTGCTCCTGCAGAGACTCCACCTGCATGCTGGCCTGTTGGCTGTAGAGGGTAGAGCATGCAAGCAGAAACGCATAGGGGATGACATTAATAATTACTTTTTCCCTCCCCACAAAATCCCTGTTGTGGCCTCATAGGAAATGTTTGTTTTTTGCTAACCTTGATTTCTCCACAGCATTGGAGGATGTGGCCAGCTTCTCATCCAGCATCGCAACCCGCCGGCGTAGTTCAGTCTCCCTGTCCTCAGCAGCGAGGGCTTCTCTTGTGTATGAATCTTCAATCTCCAGCAGGTGATTACGCAGCCTTTCCAGCTCCAGGTTCAGACGCTGTTCTTTATCCCTCACATGCTGCAGCTGAAAACAGAAACACCATCATCTGTGAAGATCTATTGAAAGAGTTACGAATCTTTTACAGACTCTTTAATATGTTTCAGGGCATACATAGAGATTTGTGACAAAATGATGGTTGGAATCTAATAATGTGGGCTTTTTAAGAACATGCCATTTAAAGAATATTAAGAACACCCTGTAAAAAGTGAACAACATTGAGCTTGTTTTGGATGCACATATAACTGGTTTAACACAATCTATTACAAGTAATTTCAATAATTTTTTTAATCTGTTGTCAAAATGATTAATAATAGTTTAAGCTTTCAAATGAGAACATTTAATTGCTATCAATTACATGACTGTGTAGTATCTATCACAAATTTACATTTTGTAAAAAGTTACCAAATGTACTGAATGAATGAATATACAGTGAATGTACTTTTGTGCCATTAGCCAAGCCTTCTAATGTGTATATGACAGCTGTTTTGGGTAGGTGGATGCAGCTGAGGAGAAAAATGTGAAAAGGGTGTTTTAATTATTCATTTTTAGCCATTACAATTACATTTCCATAATGGGCCTAGTCTTTAGAAATAACCCATCTGAACTGCAGAGTTGGTAACAAATGATCAGCTCAAAGCTAAAAGGTAGAACACTTTGGCTTGGAGGCACAATTTCTGGAAAATTACAGTACTTTACAGGACCAGTAACTGCAGGTGGTTGACACCTTCTTTTTAACCTGTTGCTGTGTATTACTTCAGTAAGGTCTGGCTCTAATAGGCAATGAAATGCATGAGGGTAAAGTAGGATACAGTATCCCACAGTAACAGACAACACTTTCCCTTAAAAAACAAAGGGGTAATAGTGGGTGGATATTCTTTTCTTACCTCAGTCTGTACCGCAGTGGTCTCCATTTGTTTCTGTTTGAGCGCCATCATCATCTGATCCCTCTCCAGCTGGAACATCACAGCTTTCTCTTGCATGGACTTCAGCTCATTCAGAAGCTGGTTCAGCTCACCTGATTTCCCCTGTCACATGATCACAGGAAGTCATCAAGACATTGACAGATGTGAGAAACGCATTGTTCATTTGAATTACTAAACATTTTATAGAACTACTAAATGAAAGAGAAAGGAAGAAGTTATGCAGCCGTCTGACCTGCTCTTTGTCTTTCAGCATCTTTTCCATTGTGGCAGCCTTCTCGCTCATTGCGCTCAGTTCAAACTCCTTTTCTCTGAGCAGGAGCGAGAACTGCATGTTTGTTTCCTGCAGCGCTCTGAACTCAGACTCTTTTTCTCGGGAGCGTGCAGCCACCAGCTCGTTCTCTTCCTTCAGCTTCTTCACATCAAGTTCCAGGATGAGAGCGCGTTCTTTCAGGTTGGTCACAGCCTGCTTCAACACCTCGTTGTCGTTCTCGCGGTTGCGCAGAGTCTCGCTCACTTGGATGAGTTGGTCTCCTTTGGTTTTGATGAGCAAGTCTTTCTCTCTAAGCGACCTCTGCAAAGACTCCATCCTCTCTTTGACCTGCCGAACCTCCTCAGCATGACTTCTGTGTTCGCTCTCTGAGGCCGATGCTGAGTTGGAGAGTCTGTGGTTGTTTTCCTGCAGAGTCCTGATCGTGTTTTCTTTATCAGTTAATAGCACTCGCAGTCGTTCAAGTTCTTCCAGCAGTTTGTCATTATTTACAGGCGAGGCACTCTGGTGCATGGGAGCATCAGCTGTTAGAGGAGGACTGCTAGATTGAGCAACTACAACTTCAGGAGTCTGTGTTACACTGTCTAATTTACCCAGAAGAACATCCTTAGTGGTGCTAAGTTGTGTGATAGTCTGCTGCACCTGAGCGAGTTCAAGGCTGAGACTTCCCAGCCTCTTCTCCTTCTGCTCATAACTCTGGATCAATCGAGCGTAGTCGACCGACAGCTTGGAGCTGCAGTCGCTGTCGGCTGAGACTTGACTCTGCAGCTTGATGAGCTCCTCGTGCAGCTGAGCAGACTCGTGCTGCATGTTCTTCACCGTTGTGATCACTTGCTGCTTCCACTCCTCCATTTTCTTCACTTGCTGCTTCAGCATGTCCCTCTCCTGCAGCAGCTCCTCGAACTGGTTGCTGCTGACGCCTCCGACGCCGGGACCAGACTCTCCTCCTGTGGTCTGCAGGACGGTCACCAGGGTTTGGCACTTCTGCGTCAACGCATCGATTTCTATGTCCTTCTCCCTGATAATTCGAGACAGGTTCTGGATGGTCTCCTTGAACATCTCTTGGCTTCCTGAGGGGTCGCTCATGTGTGAGAGGCGCTGATTCTCTTGCTGAAGCTTCACTAAGGCAGCTTCCTTCCCCGCCATGATGTCCATGAGACGGTGATAGTCAGACCGAAGTTGGCTGTTCTCTCTCGTCTTCTCGTTAAGCACGGCTAACATCTGCTCTCTCTCCACTGCGTAGGCCTGCAGCTGCTGCTGTAAATACAGGACATCCTGGCTGTGTCCTCCACCCAGGGAGATTCTGGCATGAAGCGCCTGGATTTCCAGATCTTTCTGCAAGATAATCTGAGAAAGTTTGTCCACTTCCTCCCGAGACACCACTAGCTGATCCAACTGTCTGGTCAATGAGAGGTTCTTCTCATTCAGCTGACTGATCTCGGTCTCTTTCTCCTTGATGCCCTTCACCAGCTTCTCTATTTCTACCTTGGACAGGTCGTGCTTCTCATTGCCATTCTCCTGATTCAGAGACTCCGTCTTGTCCTCTTGCAGGATGACCTCTCCCTGCACAGGTGGAGAGTTGGCACGGCCCTGGCTCTCGCTGAACCGATCCACTGCTTGCTGGAGACGGGTTATCTCTTCGTCTCTGGCAATGATGAGTCTGTCGTAGCTGAGCGTGGTCTGCTGATGGCGGGCGTGGGCCTGGTCAAGCTCACTCTGCTGAGCCTGCAGAGACTGCTGAGACAAAAGGAGAGAAGCTTGCTGATCCTCGATTGCTTTCTTCAGAGTCTGAACGTCCTCTTCCAAGCAATTCCTGGAGGACTTGAGCTGGGTTATCTCGGTTTCCAGCTCTGTGATTATGTCCAGGGTCTTGGGCTCAGCCAGAGGTTGAGGTCTGCTCTGCTGATCCCTGATACGATCGATCTCTTCTTTCAAATGGCTGTTCTCCTCTTTCATGCCACCGAGCTGTTTATCCTTTTCCTCCAGAGCCTGTTTGAGGGTTTCTGCTTCTTTGGTCAGGACAGAAATGCTGTTCTCCATCTCCGTCTGTAAATCTGCTGTGTTTTGTTTTAAAGTCTCCACAAAGGCATCCTTCTCTTGGAGCAAATCTGTCAGCTGCTTCTGTCCTGCGACTGTGATTGAAAGCATCTCGTTGGTGTCTCTGTGGTCGGATGCCAGCTGCTCGATGTCTCTCTTCAGCTTAGCGATCTCAAAGTCTTTCTTTTGGTTAAGATGGATTGCAGATTCGTGCTCAGTCTGCAAAGCCGAGGCATCCATTGACCGAGCTCGAGTCAGCTCCTCGATGGTCTGCTGGTACTGTTTGACCTGTTCTGTCAGCGTCCTCTCAGCCTGCGTCAATTCAACCTCAAGTTGATTCTTCTCCAGCTTTAGAGCTTCAATGCGAGTATCCTTCTCCCTTACAGTCCTGTTCAGAGCAGCCTGGTTTTCCTTCAGCAGCTTGGTTAGTTCCTCTACTTTACTCAAAGCACCCTCACCCTCCTCCCTGAACTTCCTGTTCTCCATTTTCATCTCATACTCCTCAGATTTCACCCTCTCATGAGAGCTCCTCATCTCATCCAGTTCTCTCCTGAGGTCTGACAACTCCCTCTCCTTCCCTGCCAACTGGTCCGAGGCTCTCTGCACCTCAGTTCCTCTTTCCCCTCCTAGATCCAGCTCTGCTTTAGCAGCACATAAGTGCTCTTCTTTCTCCTGCAGGGTCTTCTTCAGCTCCGCAACTTCTCTACGAGTGTCCCGGCTCTGCTCATGTGCATGTCCCAGTTTGTCTTTCAGCTCCTTCACTGTTCGTTCCAGCTGCTGTTTGCTCATGTGCAGATCATTCAGGGTGAAAGCACTCTGACCGTTTTTATCTTTTTGAGTCTCAAGCTCTTGCTCTAGTGTCCTTTTCTGCTCCTTGGTAGTGTTGAGCTCTGAAGTTACTTTTATCAGCTCTGCCTGAGCCTCCTTTAACTGTCCCGAGAGCTGCTCCTTCACAGAGATCACATGCTAGAAAAAATAGATAAATAATTAAATAATGATATCCTACGACGTGGAACTACAATATCATTTACAGAACTAGCAGAAAAGATGCTGCAGCTGAAATGTGAAAAAAAGGTTAAATGATACACAAATAATGATAATAAAAAGCATTCATCAGTCAGACCTGTGTTGCTTCTTGGTTTTGTCGGTCCAGCTCCTCCAGCTCAGACATCAGGGTGTCCCGTTCCTCCTCCGTGGCTCTCAGGACCTTTTCTCTTCTCTCCAGCTCAACCTTCAGATCTTCCAGAGACTCCATATCATTTGACTCTGCTCCTTTACTACTAACCATTTGATCTTCTACCACTTTCAGCTTTTCTTGCAGATTAAGCTGTGAACAAAAAGAAAAAACAGCATTCAGCTTTTGACACTGTATCACTTTCACATCGTTATTTCTAACAATTCATCAGGAACTAGTAAGGGGATTTCTTTAGTATGGAAAACAAATATTTTACTAAACATTCAGCAAACTTGTAGATTTGTTATTCAGGTGGTCTTGTGTGTAGCTACTAACCTACATATTACAGATATTTTGAGTAGCCATGTAATACGGTCGTTTCCTTTTTGCATCAGGTAAACAAACCTTTTCTTGTTCAAGGATCTCCTTTTCTTGTCTCAATGTTCCAATAATGGTGTTGAGTTCTAAGATGTCTGCATGCTCAACTTCTTCCTTTGGTTCTGCCTATAAAATTGACATTAGAGAGATTATTAAACTAGCAGTAAATGATTAGAAAATGTTACATATCAACGACTGTGTTCCTCTCAGAAGCAGTGTCAGAGCAGAAGCATCTCTCACTACCTGCAAAAATCTCTTAAAGTCTCATCTTTTCCAGTAACACCTCCTTTCCAAACACCTCTAACACCCTAGATTTAAACTGATTTAACAATTTGCAGCACTAAAACTTGAATGTTGCTTCTTTCCTTTAAGATTGAATAAAAACATCTGCTAAATGACTAAATGTAAGCGAACTACATATAGTTTATGTATTGCTTGAAAATGCACAAACTTACCTCAGCCAGGCTTTTCAGTCTCTCATTTTCTTTTTCTGCAGCTGGAAAGTTTAAATTTTGCTTAATATACAATTTGTATCCAGTAAGACAAAAAACCTGCTATTGATAAAACATCATTAACCCTAGAACACTAACGTCGTACCCATTCAAAACCAATGTAGCATGGGTGAAATATACCCACCTTTAGTGTTCTAGGGTTAAGAAGCCTTACCGAAACAAAAAAAAGCATTCAATCCTTGTATTCAACACAAATAGAACATACCCGTGAGGTTACTTCTCAGGGTTTGGATCTCATGCTCTAGCTGGGCTTTCTGCAGGGATTTCTCCTGCTGTTCTTGCACTCGTGTCTGGAGTTCATCCACAGAGGCCTGGAGCCGAGAGTAGTTCTGCAGCAGTCCTGCATTTTCCTCCAGGGCATCGTCCCTCTCCAGCTGCAGCGAGGCCTGTTTACTCCGTGCATCCTCCAGGTTTGCAGACAGTTCAGCAAGCTGCTTTTCACGCTGCTCTGCTGCTTCCTGCAGGGACTGTATGGTTTTCTGGAGTTCAAGCAGCTTGGATGTATCTGATGAGGAGCTGGCTTGACTGCCTCCTACAGAGGATGATTTGGAGAAGAAATATTTTTTGTGGCTCACATAATTATTCTGTGCTATTAAAATCATTTCTTTTATATTGACTTGTGTGCCTGGATGCAGAAAGTCAGTGATGGGAATCTGATAACAGCAGACTTTTGTAAGAATACTTTACATGATAAAATCTCTGTTTCTTCTCTATTTTTGGACCATCATTTTTGACAAGAAATGGCTAAATTAAACTTACCACTATGAATCTGTTCCTCCAGCTCTTCTATCCTCTCCTCATACTCTGCTAACTCATCTCTGTGACGCCGGGTGACGTCGGCCATCTTTTGTCTCTGGACGTCCTGCAGAGCTGCCAGTTCGTGCTGGTGCTCGTCCACCTCACGACTCATCTCGTCACGCAGTTCCTGATCCGACAAAACAAAGTTATAACCTCAAGTGTCATTGCTGCCTAATAACGTTATGAAAGGTGTGCGTTTATCTTCGAAGTACAGTTTATAGTGGCAACAATTAGAGACTAGAAAAGTCACCTTAATAGTCCTTTGAAGTTTGACAATCTCCCCCTGATCGCCATTACCAGCCCCTGTTGCCGTCGATGCCTAAAACAGAGCATGATATAAACCTAAAGGAACAGTGTGCAGAATTTAGATCCATCTGATGTTGAAACTATAGACAGAAACCAATAGAATACTCCGGCCTCACCTTCTTCTTTCCAGCATGTCGGAGAAACTACATGCTGAAATACATGCATTATAGCCAGTGCCGATGTGGTGGGAAAAGAGGCACATGCATCTTCTGCACTTCATGTAGAAACCATCCATGCAGATAATTTGTTGTATTTGAGTAAATGTTAAAAGATTATCTGACATTTATAGCTCAACCCCAAATAAGCGCTTTTACGGAATTCATTTTAGTGGTATTATTTTTCTGTGTTTGAAAGTGAAATCTGTTTTAGCCTACCAGGAAGTGTCAAATGTTAGCTGTAATATATAAATAACACATTTAAATGAGCTTGAAATTACACTGAAATTTCATCTGTATGTCAAAAGAGAACAAGTAAAATCTATGAATTGGATGAAACAGCCTTTAAAGTATTTGGAAAAATTTCAGATTAAGTAGTAAACATATTTTTACATTGATAGACATATTGTCTCGTTCTATAGTCATGCACTGGGCATAAAAAAAAAAAAAACCTGTTCAAGCCAAACTCAGTGATTACAAGGGGCGGAAAAGAGGAAATAAATCAGTCTGTGATATATTTCTTCTCTGTGTGCTGTCAGAGCAATCCTATCACCAAATTCATGGACAATTTTCTTTAAATGCAAGTTTAACTCCCTATAAAGCATACGTTCTGCTATGTCAACATAATCTCCCATTCCTTTACCTGAGACATTCTCCTCCAGTGCGCCACCTCCCCCTCCAGACGCATGACTTCTGTGGACAGCCTGTTGATTTCCTGCTGCGACCAAAGAACGTCACTAATGTCGACTTCATCGCTGTGGAAGCCCTGGTGAGACCCTGAGGGACGTGTCAGGAAGGTGGAAGCAGACGAGGAGGTTGTGGTGGAGGAAGTTGTGGCAATGGGCAACACCGCAGGGCCGACGGAGGAAGACTGGGCGGACTGCTGCAACTTCTGGACGTCTTCTTGGAGCCCACTCTGCCGAGCTTTCAGGTGGCTGATCTCCACCTGGGCGCACATTTACGTATATACCCACCGTTAAGAGCTGTGTGAGTCTATCTTAATTAAACTGGACTTCTGTTTATGCAACAAAGCACAAACTCTGAGTCTTTTTAAACACATTTAAGGCTGTTGTGATTGAAAAAACAAACCACTAATCTAGGCTATGTGTAAATGTAGTTGTAAGCTACTTTAACACAATTTGACATGCACATCAAACATTTCTAAACACATACCCCTTTTTATCTTGAGAGATTTATGACCAGTGAGCCATCTAAATAATTACATTTTCAAAATTATATGAACATACGTCTTTCTGCTGCAGAAGGGTTCTGTATTCTGCAGATTGTTGTTTAATCTGGATCTCCGATGCCTCCAGCTTCTCCTCAAGCTCTGCATGAAGCTTCCTCAATCTGTCATACTGGAACAAACAAGGAGTGAGGAGACATGGGTCAATTGATTACGCAGACGTGCAGGAAATAACTTAAGGGGTACCGATACAGTGAACAAATTCAATGTTTCAGTTCTCTTGAGCCCATTTTCCTCCCATCTGACACTAAAACCTTTAAAAACATGTCAAAGCTTCATTTTTTAAATGCCTTTGTGATATCACTTCACACAGCTGACCACTACAGTTTCAAGCACCTGTTACAAAAAAAAAAAGGGACATATACTGTGTCACATTTGTTGGAGGATATTTTTAGGAACAGACTAAAACACATTTAGTACACCAGTGAGTATTTACAGCATCCAGATGGAGAAGGTGACATTGACTGAAAACAGAGAATGAGACTTATTTGTGGGTAAATTTAGTAGTTGTTTCCTGTTATTCCAATTCGTTTAACAACAGGAAAAATAAAGACATGGAAGGTTTTCCCATTCAGTCTGGTATCATAGATGAATTAGCCCATTTTCTTTTGTGCTGATGATATTTGTAGCAATGTATTACATTATTGTAAGTGCATGCATGTTCAGAAAGAGAGCTTTAAAAGCTTTTCCAGGACTCTGATTGTATAGAAAAATAACTTTGCTTTGCATAAGAACTTGAACTGGACCACACAGCAGTAAGAGGTTGCAGTTAATAAGCTTTTCTGCTAATAGTATTACCAGTGGCAGAATCAGGGCCCAACACCGATGCTAACACAGACATTTCAACAGTGTAAAGCTATTTTTATCATATCAGTTGCACTCATACTGTGAGAAGTCAAAATGTCTGGAGAAGAGGGTGACTGAGAAAGTGAATGAGGAATCTCACCTCAGATTTCTGAGATGCAAACGCAGTCTCGACTTCAGCCAACTTGGAGTTGGAAACCTGTAGTTCTGTAGCAGCATCTGTCGTTCAAGGAAAATATTTAATCACACACACAGGAATTAACCCAAAGAAAATATAACTCACCTTAAAACAACTTCTAAGTAATAGCAAAACCATGCAGCAAATCTTAAATGAAGGAAGAATTAAAAAAAAAAAAAAGCATGACAGATTTTTTTTTGGGGGGGGGGTTTATACTGCAGACACAATAAAAAAAATAAAAGCACCTCAATCTTCTTTATTGTCTACATGAGAAATGCTTTCCTACTCCATCCTCCCAGGGACATGACACATTAAAGTGCTACAATGTTTTTTTCTTCTCTATCATTGACACAGATCTGTCACATGACACACTCGACCGAGCAGACCCACATTATTCTCAATCTCATCAGAACAATGTGACGTAACAGCCTCTACATGATACTCAAACAACATTCCCTACAACACAAATGAAGCCAATACTTCAGCAAAATCTGCAGTTTATGTCCAATATTTTTAGAGTTGACATGAAATCTCCTCCCTGCAGTGATAAGAATGAATACTTTTGGTACTTGAGTGGTGAGTTGGATTTCTGGCCAAAGTTCTCCTTCTGACGAAGGTTTATCTGTTTGCTTTAGACTGGTGATACGTCTGGGTTTAATGGGATGAGGCTCTTCAGAAAGAAACTGACCAGTCATTGTGCTTTAATATACTCGCGCAGGCTACACCTGACAGCAGAAGACAGCAAAAGAAGCAACTGGCTGTACCATTAAGGTCTAGAGCGAACATGATTTGATAAT
Organism: Atherinosoma microstoma; assembly: GCA_037177055.1. Lineage (NCBI taxonomy): Eukaryota > Metazoa > Chordata > Actinopteri > Atheriniformes > Atherinidae > Atherinosoma > Atherinosoma microstoma. The sequence continues at coordinate 20,108,322 of JBBBVU010000021.1, read as the reverse complement.
ACATTTAGGGATACTCAAAAGTGTAAAACTACTAGTCTACTATGCTACTAGTCTGTGTATAATCTGCACAACAAATCCTGTAATCTGGAAAAGTATATTTGACTTATAAAAGTAAAGTAACTGGCTCAGTATATGTTGGAAAATAACAACACAGAAAACAAAACTTATACGACAGATAACTGCAATCGCAGTATCATAAGAAACCGAAAGTGAGGCAGATGATTAAAGCTACAACTACAAAATGTTTCTGACCATCTTTTAAAAAGACCTTGAAACTGCTTCAAGCTCTGTTTCTATCCTCTGAAACTACAATTTGAAGTAGAGAACAAAAGCAGAATTTAAGTGCAAATATATATGTTTCATACTTGCACATTTGGGCTTTTTAAACAGCTTATTCTATACTAACAATAAGGTAGAGGTGAAATGGAAAAGGTAGCCAAGGGCTGTCAGTTTTTCATATTTTACCAACAAGGCTAACAAATCAAAGATACAAATGTCAAGAAAACATAAGACTACATATACATTAATTATACAATTTAAGTACACTTTGATAAATTAATCCTTCAGGGTTGCTGCAAACAATCACAGTTAAAGCAGCTATAAAGTGATGCTGGTTCGTCTTTATGGTTATTTTAGAGGATGCAGTTTGAGCTGGCATGTTTCTACTTAGTTCACCATCAATATAACTATATTACAAAAACCTCTTGTTATTCTGGGACTGGAAATATTAATGGATACATCATTAGTTTTCTTGCAGAAGACTGATCTGTTGAGAGACAGCAACAAATTGATATGTGAAGGAAGGATCTTACTTATTCAAAAGCATTTCTTTTATGAATGTAAAGTTAAAAATGACAATACCAGCTAAATCATAGTTTTGTCCATGCTACATCCTGCTTTGCATCAGATCAGCAGAGGGACACATCACATAAACAAGGCTTCTGCTAACATAATTTGACTAGATTTACTTCTTTGTTACTTCATGCTACACTGATGTATTAGTAGACATCAGTCACAGCAGCATGGTTGTCCTAAATCTTGGACCCAATTATAGTTTTATATCTACTCTGCTGAATTTTTTAAGTGAATATTTGTTTTGTTTTTAGTGTGTGTGTGAACAACCTCATTTCTTAACCTGATATATATTGCTGTCTGTGTATCAGGTTAAGTTAGTGATCTAAATATTTGAACACTTTTCTTGCATTTTTATAGATCTAATTCATTTATAATACTCACACTTTGTTGACAGTGAGCGTGGAGAGTTTTTATTATCATCTATAGTTAGTTTCATACATGGATCACTTTGTTTAAGACTGAAAACTACATCTTTTTACCATTTAGACCATAAAATGAATACCTTCGAGGGATCAACCTGCACTATGTATTATGTGATACTGGTGTGCATTTAAAGAACCTGATTCCAGGGTGTTAATGGGATGTCTGGCAACCACACAGAAGAAAAAACAGGAACTCAAACTCACCCCCCACTTCTTCCATTCCTTCCAATAACATGTCTTTGGTAAAGTTTGATATTTGCCCAGTAAATGATGACAGGCTACCGCCGACTGTTCCCAAGGACTGGCCGAGGCCGGAGCCCAGTCCACCCAGCCACGATGACATCTTCAGGGGGGGTGAAAAACAAACAAAAACAAAGCAAGGCCGAACAGGACCGTGAAGCTAACCTCGCTTTGAGTTGAACTGTGATCAAGTCAGCTCGGTCATTAAGCTCAGCTGTAGATGTAATGCTGAAGAAACGCGGTTAACTTGAAAATCCACTTTTTTGGTCCTTCATAAAGTGTCTTTGCAGGCTGACAGACGCTCATGTAGCAAACACAAGACCCGGCTAACAACAGCTGGTGCTTCGCCTGAAGGAATTCGTCAAGACAAGCGAGTTTTGCGACATTATATTAAAGTCAGAAAGCCGTTAACTTACATGTTAACTTTAAGCTGGAGTTAGCAATGTCTGCGGTTAGTTTTAGTCATATGTTCATCATTTTATTGCCAGTCTAAACCCCTAAAAGTGCCACCTCAACTGCAGCCATTATCAGCTCGGCTCCGCTGTCAGCTTTGACGTGGACACGGAACGTAGCAGCGGTGCATTGTGGGATACTGGAGGACCAACAAAGTCAAGACGCGCTCCGCAACCAAGAGTCGGGCACTGAGCTTATGGTCACACTTTTTATTTAGTCTGAATGTTATTTTCTTATATTTGAGTCACTTTGAGTAAAACTGTATTCAAAATGACTAAATGTGATTTTATGATAGAATTTTTAAATCCTTTCTCCTGTTTGAATGTGAATAAATGAATGAATGAATAAATAAATGAATAGATAAATAAATAAATAAATAAATAAATAAATAAATAAATAAATAAATAAATAAATAAATAAATAAATA
>JBBBVU010000021.1:20054279-20064413 GCA_037177055.1 Atherinosoma microstoma | reverse complement strand
CTCCCCCCCCCCCCCCCCTCCCCCCCCTCCCCCCCCCCCCCCCCCCCCCCCCCCCCTCCCCCCTCCCCCTCCCCCCCCCCTAAACCTAGATGCAGACAAAGAAAACCACAAGTGGCCAAATTTAAAATCTACTTGCAGACTTTGCGAAGGAAAGCACATTAAGTGAAATGCAAAAAGTGATGGTATAAAAAATAACGTCTTGTCATCCTTTTGTAAAAGATGCTCAAGAGAATGAAGGTTTAGTGAGTCATTGTTTTCCTCAGAACAGCTGAGCTGAAAGCAAACATGGCTTTGCTTATCTATAAACCACCTCTCTAAAACTAAAACATAATCGATTCAGGAATGATAGAGAAACGCTAACCATTGATAACCATTAAGCTACTTGTCCTGACCAAGCTCTTTTTCAATCGTGTTGGACTTGCTGTGGCAATGAGGTAGTGCAAAATAACCTAAAAAAGAAAAACAAATCTAATTTGATCACAGGCCTTGATCTTTGCTACAGTACCTCGTGTCTTTACTTCTTTCACAGAAATTGGGAGCAGACAATTTGTTCATGAACAGATTGCTTTGATCTAATTGGAGTAAGCAGGAGGATTTTTCTTCTTTTTAAGAGAAGCAACCATTTTTAGATAAATGCAAAAATCTCACCCAGATTACATCTTCAAATTTGACCCAAGCAGGAAACGCCATGGGTTTTTATTTTTTGCCAATTCAGTGACTGCAGAGCTAGTATTACATGAGGTTATATATGGACATAACCAAAGTGTGCATCTCTTGAGGTCAGACACCTCCAAATCTTGGCAGCTGTCCTCTTTGGCCATCAGGCTGCAGAAACAGGCCAGGACCAGAAGGGATGCTGAGGAGGAGAGATAGCCAGCGTCCCAGAAACAGCAGGAAGGAGGACGTCTGTGTCAGAAAATCCAAAAGGGGTCATCTTGACAACAGCTCTCCTTTGGAGATCTTGGTAGTGGTGGTGATGTGTTGGTTGTGCTGGGTCTGCTCTGAATAGAGACATACTTCCAGTCTGGGCTTCAGCTGGTTTCATTGGTGGGGTATTTCCTCCTAGAATGATTATTTTCATTATTGTGCGGCTCAGATTCAGATGAAGCTGAAATACTTTTGCAGAATAAAACCCAAAATAACTTAAACAGCACTGCGGACAATGAGTTTCTATATATATACAGAAATCTCTACACTATCAGATTTAAAAGACCGGCAGAAACACTGACCTTGGCAAGAGTTGGTCCGAAATTATGCAGAAATATTCCCTCTGTGCTTGGAGCTGCAGCCGCACACAATGGTAAACAAAAGCCGGGGGTTCTTCTTCTACGGTGACACATTACTGGATTGCTGGGCTGATTTCGATGAGAGGAACCCTGTCGTCGAGGACAAACTTAATGGAAAATAAACCAAAAACCCTGAGGACCCCCTTCTCTCTCGCCCCCCCTGCATAAGCCGACAAGGAGAGAAGAAGGTCCTGTCGTCCTCTTCTCCGCACACCCTCCGATCTACGCCATTTTTGCTCTGCTACTACGAGCTAACGGAAGAATGCGATGATTGTGGCGGAGACCTGTCAATCAAAACCTAAAGCCCGCCCCGGAAATAAAGGTTCTTTCTTCTTTTGTCTTAAAAAAACATAGATCTACAGACATAGATCAAGTTTCTGGACCTTACTGAAACTTATGAAAGCGGAATTGGGACTTTTTTTCTTTTTTTATTACATAAATTGTTGTTAAACCTAATTTCTGAATTTATTTAAATTAATTGATAAAAAAAAAACCCAACAGATTTTCCCACAATCCATGAAGTAGCAGAGTCCATGACAGCTGAATACACTCAAGCTTCCCAATGAATGACACATAATGCATGGCACTTAATTTATTCAAATCAAATTCATGATTGATACCTAGACCAACATCACATAACACATGAATCATATATGACCTATGATCACACAATGATTATCAAAATGGTTAAATATTTTTCCCTGCACTGGGTTGTGGAGGGTATAATAATTAGACAAACTCACATTAAAGATTAAAAGAGGTCAGACATTTATGCTCTGGTTCATGTACATTAACCATTACAGGATATATCTTCTTTAAGCCTTTTATTCTTTTAAAGCATTTGGAGAAAGTCAGTGGGGAAACACATTTAAGACAAATACTGAGCAGTGCTGAAATCAACATTTTTCTTACCCACAATGACATTCATCACAAAGACAGAAGCATACCATGTTATCTGTAGCTGATCTAAATCTAAAAACTTAGTGTTTCACTGCTGATTTTCCACCACAGGACCAAAAACTCAGCCAGGCTTTTATTCAGTCCTAAAAATGGTTGAAAATCATTTTAAAAGCAGCTTAATCCTGCTAATACCAGTTTATTGGCACAGCTACTGAAATGCTTACTGTACATGAAGACTTACAATGTGCAGTGGCTCCAACAAGCACCAGGTAGGTATAAACTTCAAAATAAGGGGGTCAACTTTATTTAAGTCCAACAGTTGCTGGGTTAAATCCATATGAAAACAAAATGCACAAACGAGGCTATAGGTTCCTGATTATTGTTTAGATTAAAAGGAAACCAAAGCCATGGCACTTCAGTGAGTTAAACTATTTGTGGAGTGGATTCTGCTTTGCCTCAACTGACCAACTTACAGCTGACTGCTTGGACTTGCTCCACCAACAAGTCAGAGAAGGATTCAGAATATCCCCGTTAACATTTTTAAAAATAAACACGGACTTCTCTGACGTGGAATTGCACAACTAACAGTTTAAACTATTGTATGTTCACACAGACAAAGACATATGTGCTAAATATGAGCAGAAGACTGAGTAAATGTGGAATAAACTTACTTTATAGTACAGCACTATAAAACCATTTTACCATGTGAAAAGCAGAAGAGGAGTGGTATTCCTATGACCCTCAAAAGGTTTTCTAATAAATAATGTTGCATTATTGGGAAAATAAACATGACATTGCATAAAACGGCCCAAAGGCACGCACTTTTTCCCTTTGTTTACAGAGCAGTGCAAATGCAGAAACTCAGTATCTAAGACTTTATCTACCAAATGCTCGGTCTGATGGCGTGTACTGGTGCGGGCGGCGGCCCGCTAAAAAGCTCGATGAGGTTGTGTCCCGACATCAACGGAAAAAGTTCAAGCTCTACTAGAAAACGTGACAAATTAAACTTAATGCAGGAACCGGATGCTCATTTTCTGTTCCACGTCCACTTTCTCCAAGACCTGAGAAAACAGAAAAAAGAAAGTTTGCGTTCAGAAATATAGTTTGTACAAATTCTAGTCCCAACTTAATTATCATGCATTTGGACAGTTTGAGGTGTGTGAGCCCACGTTTGTCTCAAGTCCTCATGTCCCAACTCTATAAGCAAATAAATATTAAGCAGAATTGCCTTCAAAATTTTGTAAACTATATATGTATGCCTGCACCTCGATGTTGAAACTACAACCTGACCCATGACTAAAAGACACCACAGTTACTCACTTAAAGTGCTTTGCTTTTACTGAAGCAACGGGCCAACTGTTGGATGCAAAACTAATGACTAAATGGGATAAAGTGGGTGCTGTGCTCCTCCAAACCCATTTGTGTCTTCATGTCGCACTGGTGCAGTACAAGGCTGGTGTGCAGCCCTGGCCTGCACCACGTCAATGCGTCTAATCGGAGGCAGATTAATTAATCCCCCAGCTTTGAAGACATAGTAAAGCATGGAGGCTGGCTGGAGTGGGTCCTAATTTATGCGAGTCTCTGCACAACTATTACCAACAGGCTGTCACATGAATTCCTCCTGAACTTGAAGTACATCTGAGGAAGCGGACGGTGTGCAAATGCAAGTCCTGAATGAGTCTAAACTCTCCAAATTGCTGTCTTCTCAAAAGCTTATTATGAACCCACAACCCCTTAGCTGCAGCTCGTCTCCTCAACAGCAAAATGCCGCTTTCCTCCGACAGCTTGACAGATTCATCCCATATGCAAAATGCAGATGAATAACAAGTTGTTTCTTTCTAGATGTTTTTTGGTTGCAACTAGTCCTGAATATTCTCCCCCTGCTATGTAATCTACTTCAGCAGCTCAGCGAATACCAACACACGTGTCAGTATGTCGCTGTCGCCTACTTGATAAAGATCGTTCAAACAAGTCAATGGTTCATTCTTCTGAAAAATCCTGTAGTGTATGACCACCTCTGAGGACAGCGCGATGACTCCAGAGCTGTCCACTTATGACTAGATCAGCAAAGATGCATCTTAAATCAAGGAAAGGGCCGCTGCCAAAATAAATTGTTTAAAACATGAAAACTATTAAAAACAATATCTGTTTTTGAGGTGTTCACACACACAAAACTAAACACTATTAAGGCTTTAATGAAATCATCTATCCTCTAACTATTTCTTTGTTTTCTGTAGCCACTTCTGGGCTCTAGTATGTGTTGCACTGGGGCCTCAAAACCAGGAGAACATGTGCATGTGGTTAAAAGCGCCCCTCAAATAGCATCCGTTTGTACTGAAACAAGTGGTTGACTTTAAAGGGACAATGTGTAACTAATTTGGCTCTATTTGCAAAAATCAAGTATCACTTTCATAAATACGTATTTTATCTTAGTCTAATCACAATCGTATCCAAATGTAAGTGTTCCCGTAGCTTAGAATGAGTTATTTATAAATACATAAGTGGTGGCATACACAACTGAAAGCGTCCATGTTGCATCACCATCTTTGAATTCAGTAGCCGAAAAGCAGTGAATCCCGGTGTGTTGTCGGGGGAGGAGGAACAAGCAGCCGATCGTGGGCTGTTCAACTTGCCGTTTTCCATTGAAATAGAGGACCATTCATACTCTCTGCCCCAGGAGAGGGAGGGAAAATAACCAAGAAAAGAAAAAGGATTAAAAACTGGGAGAAAACTAGAGTTTACATCGGCGTAGTCTTTACCAGATGGAGATAATTCACGAGGGAGAGGGACATGAAAACTGACGTGAGGTTGCAACTTTCTGCTGGACAGGTGAGTTAATTAAGTCTAACAATGAAGTTTATTTTGGCGTTATGTTAGAAACAGGACAGGATAGTCCAGCAGCTACTTTATCCTCCCGTTTGGTCGGATCATTTACTGTCACTTGCTATCTAAAAATGTCAGAGACGGCTAACCTGTTAGCCTACAGTGGAAAAGCTCTGTTGCTACGTTACAGCACGGTATTTTCCTCTTGTAGCGCGGACAGGTTCACTAACCCTGCTTACACTGCCTCTACCTCTTCGTCTTCCTCTCCCTCTCACTTCATCCGATCATCTCTGAGTCTATAGGTCACAAAAAACGATTTCGCACAATGACGTTAGCTATTAGCAGTAACTTGGTACCAAATACGTGGAGGGCATGCTTGTAACTGTATCGGCATCAATAAAGAAACAGAATCCTCATCCACTGACAGGACACTCCAACTTCACATTAATGACTCTCCACGGCTTCGGTAGTGGTAGTAACACACATAAACGGGGAGGCGCCAGAGAGCACCGCTCGGTTGTTTGCATTCAATTAGCGCACCGCTAGATGGGAGTAATTATTACACACGGGGGCTTTAAAAGCGAATACTTATGTAGATGACTGTAAAACTTGCCTTCATAAATTCATTGAAGGAAATACAGCTGTCTCCATTTGTGTCAGCCTCCTGGATGGTCCTATCAGCAATGCTGCCGAGCTGTTCGTCTGAAATGTTCACGCCAACCATCATCCGCAAAACCTGAAAACCAACAAGTCTCATTATGGTTAATGAACACCAATGAAAAACAGCTACAGCTGAAGGTTAAATAACATGATGATAATGTTGTGAAAACAACATTAATGGTACATGTATTGCAGCAGCACAAGCTAATTTGTAGCTATTTTGGTTTTCTGGCAGGTGACTGTATAAATTAGTTGATTATGAATAACAGCAGGCATGTTTAGTAAAAAAAGGACACAAACAGTACTTTGAGCTTCACCGGCTTGTGAATCACATGAAGCAAGTGACACAGACCTGTTTTGCGCAAAACAAGGCATGTGCATGAGTCATTTAACCTGCAGCTTACACCAATTACAGGTCACACAATGTCACCAACACCAAGGTGGTTTCAGAGAGGGATAACAAATAACACAGGAGGAGGATACAGGAAGCCAAAATACAAGATAATAGACAACCTGGAGGAAAAGAAAAGTCACCCTGTAGTTAAGGTGAGATATCACATCATTATCAGTAAGAGGCCAAAGTCTTCAATTGACATGGAAGTCCTGCTTCATGCAGAGCACCTTAAAGATATTGCATAATTGCATTTGTTCCTCTGACTTGTGGAAGAGCAAGTCAGGCCAGCCGGCCTCTATCAGAACTATTTTCAGAGAAAAAAAAAAGTTTTCCCAGAGAAGAAAATTCATTTTAAATCTATTAATTGCTCTTCCAAGATTGCTTTACTTCTCACAAAACAAGCAACAAGGTGACTCAGCATCTCCCTTCCATGACAAACCAACACACTCACCTGCAGCAACTCATCCCGAGAGATTTTGTCATCTCTGTCCAGGTCGTACAGACGGAAAGCGACTGGAAAAATAAAACAAATGCAAGTCATGGCAGACACATCGAGTCGACACGATGAAACCCTGTGAATGTTCACGATGCTGGTCAACAACTCTGCCGTAACACGTCTGTGTGACCGAGCTCTACACTCACAGAGCAGCTTGTTTGTCCGGCTGTTGAGTGGCTCATTGGCAGTCGGGTTCTTGGTCTTCTCATTGTCCTCGATTGGTCTGAAGTGGGCCAAAGTGCGCATGAAGCCCCTGAAGTTCACCTGGTCTTCTCTAAAAAATAAAAAGAAATAGTTACTGGATGGATTCCTTTGGTGGCTCAGATTACATTTGTACTCATAATAAAAAGGCAGTGAGGGCAGCACAAGGACAAGGACGACTCAAAGCAGGAGTAACTTAAAACCATTGTACAAAACCTCTTCTATTTTCAACTTGCTTGAAAGAAAACAGGCCAAAAAAAAAAAGAACCCATTTGAAACTATTAAAAAACCACATCTGGAATTAAAACGCCTACACATCTGCCTTTTCTGGATTTTAACAACATCTAAAACCATCTGGTTTTTGGACTTCCACAGCAATTAAAAAAAAAAAAAAAAAACCCAGCCAAAACAACTTTCCAATATGCATGTCAACCCCCTATTGATTTGTTATACACTAACTTGGCAGAACTTGGCCTCTCGTGTTTTCAGTCATGGGGCCACAACTGAACACCACTGCAGTAAAGATTTGTGGTCATGGTTACTGAAACCACAGCAGGGCGCTAACTTGTAAGGTAAGAACGAGAGAGAGCGGAAAAAAAAACGTTTTCAAAGTATACTTACCCCTCAGGAAAGAAGGCATTGATGATTCTGTCTCCCAGAGGATTGATGGCCAACTCAGGGATCCTCTGGAAATCTTCCCGACTGTGGGTATCACAAAATATGATCTCAGTAAAGTTGCAGTGTAACATACTTTTACCACTGACAATAGATTCCATTTTTCTTCTAGATAATTTACCAAATGCCTCAGAATAAGTTGTGATGAACTTGAATGAGAGCAGACATTACAAGATGCATTTTTTATTTTGAAGTAGAAGATGACAGCCGAGTCAGTGTTTTCACCGTGAATAATGGGATTTGAGAGTCAGTGGTAAAAGTTATACGATCCAGCAGAGAGACTGGACATAAGCCTGCTGAGACGTATGTAAAAACCTCACTGTTGTGTCAACCAGTGACTGATAAGAAAAATGAGAACAACTCTGGCATCTGCATTGAGTAAAAGCACCGGAGATGGAACAAGCAAAACCAAGAACCTGTTATGTGTAAACATAACATCTTTCAAAAGACTTGAGTTCAATGAAATTATACGGACATGCACCCCCCCCCCCCCTTTCCTGTCCTTGAAAGACTGACCTGCCAATGACTCTGCCACACCAAACTACATGGCTGAAACTGAAGTTTTACTTGCTTAATCATTATCAACTATTCCATCTTCTATCACTTATCATAGAGCCAAAAGTTAACCACAGAGATGTCACACAGAGGTCTCAGCTGACAACTCAGATAAGCTCCAAGACAGGCTTCATGTGATGCAAGAATGAGTGATTGCTTACCAAACCCGTCACCAACCTGCAGCATATTTGTATTTAATATAAATGTTGTTACTAAATTCACAAAACCTGTTATATCAATTAGTCTGATTAAATCTGTAAAAACAAAAACAAAAAAATCTCTTTTCCCATATTCCTATTTTTGGTGATCCAGCTAACCATTTTATTCTCAATAGCATTTATAAAGCTGTGTGAAGATACATTTTAATATTTCAAATAAAGTTAATAACTAATAACATTAAACAACAAATAGAAAAAGGCTTTTGGCCTGGCTAGAGGAACCACACACACATCAGCTGTGATATCTGACTGGTTTGTCTTGATTTTCATACTGGTGGTGATGTTGGTTGCTTACCTGAGGGTACCGTTTTCCCCTTTATCCAGACTGGTGAAGCGGCTGTACAGCCGGGTGATCTGACTGTGGGAGACTACAGGAGAAAAAACACCAGAGGCAAAAGATTTTACTACCAGGTGACTTCAAGATAAAGCACACACTGTGCTTTAAGCAAAACAGCCCCCCTTACCCAAGTAACGTACTTCGTTACACTACTTTATAAATCTTAACGGTTGCGGATTTACTATCTAAAAAAGAAAGATTAAAAAAAAGGGTGAATATAAAATCACCGTAGAGAAATTGGTATTTAAATGCAGAGCATGGTAAATTAAATGTGTGTCCACACAACACAGCTAGCTTGTGTCCTAACTGTCATCTTTATCGAGGTAATTTACTTACAGCCAGTCTCCTTCTTTATTTCTTCAATTTCCTCTTCTCGAAGTAACGTAGACGCCCTGGATCCCATGGTGAAATGTTTAAAAACGAGCAGCCACACTAGCCGTCTTGTGCAACCGGACCAGCGGAGAGTCCTGAAGGGACGTCAAAGTAAGCAAACAGGCTAACCGAGCGAGCTAAAAACCGAGCGCGAGCTAAAAGAAAACCTTCACAGCAACCGTGGAGCGGCCTAAAAACTCCAACTGGCGCTAAAGTTCAGAGCAAAGAGAGGTTTTCTGACTTTCTGTCGACGCAGTTAGACCCGTGGTGTGTTTGCCATTAGAGTTTCTCTCCGGTCTGTAGTGATTTCATGTTGCCAAGTCGAGTTTCGGTCAGGTTATCTTCCTGTTTAATAGAGTGGGAGGGATTAAACAAGGCCGCCTCCCTGGCAGCTGGCAGGATGGTCGGAGCATAGGTAGCAAAACGTTTTGCCTGTTTAAAATGTGAAGAAAAGCCTTTAAAAAAAAAAAAATCAACCAGAAATTAATCAAAACCACCACCATCACAAACAAAAACAACAACATTTATCTTAATGGTTTTTCAAATTAGATTTCTTTCTGTCTCTAAAGACCATTATCTCAAGAAAAAAAGTTAGATACTATAATTAAATATAATAAATGATAATATATTTGATTACTTAAATAACCTAATTTAAATATTTCCCGTGTAAAAATGAATAATTCATTTAATTTGAATATTTCCGAAGTCAAAACTGAACCCCTCCCTGAACATACACAGAGTAGGCTATCTGAAAAGCTCAGTTTCCTTCCAGACATACTGTATGTCAAGTGAAATAACCTTTCAGATTATGATCTCTTCCCTCATTTGAATAAATAAAAACTATGAATGAAGATATTAAAGTTATGTCAATATACAAAATGTAATTACTGGATGCAAGATAACTTTCTATTTCAAAAGAAATAAAACTTATTGAAAAAATATTGAGGGAAGGAGGGTTTTAAACTTGTTTTTCTTTCAATAATCAATATATAAAACGGCTACACGGTGGTGTGTCTCCCCGTGTATGCGTGGGTTCTCACCGGGTACTCCGGCTTCCTCCCACTGTCCAAAGACATGCCTGATCGATTAATTGGTAACTCTAAAATTCTCCCTAGGAATGAATGAGTGTGTGTGTGGATGGTCTCTCTGTGTTGGCCCTGCGACAGACTGGCGACCTGTCCAGGGTGTACCCTGCCTCTCGCCTGATAATTGCTGGG
>JBBBVU010000021.1:20038051-20049853 GCA_037177055.1 Atherinosoma microstoma | reverse complement strand
TTAAAATAGGGGCTTTTTAAAAAGAAATTCCTTTTACTTATTTTCATCTGGCACTTTTAAAGTTCAAGATAAAATTACCCCCTCTGGTTTTTTCCCAAATCGCACCCTGGTTACACAAACACATTGTTAATTTGGACGGCTCATTTCCCCGCTGTGTTTGACAAGGAAAGATGTTTGTGTGAAGGTCTACCTCCGTTTTGTGCCAGTTGAAGCAGTGGTATTTGTAGAATTTGACCACAGCCTTGTAGCACTGATGCTGGGACAGCTCAGCTCTCTCACCGAGAACTTCCACAGTCTTGAGCTTACTGCCCGTCACCTTCTCGACCACGAGGTGCATGGTGTTGGCCAGCAAATCCCTGACCTGAGCATTCACAAAGATTAAAAAGTACACAAGTCTTTTAAATAGGGACCATGATCGGGGTTCCTGCTTTTTTGTGTTAAATTGATCCTGATTTGGAACGTGCAATGCTGTACAACAAACTTTATGAGAATGAATCATTTCTTTACTTTAAGGTGGCTGTCAATCTCCGCCAGCAGGGTCTTTGTGGCCATGAGATCATTTGAGCGCATCATCTTTCTCTTCAGGATGGCCAGAGGAACATCCGGGCTCGGAGTCAGGTCTGGATTTGTGACCGGTGGCAGGGTCATCTGAAGAGGACGGGTGTTGATTGCTTTGGGATTACCCTGAAACTCTACGACTTTCATGTGGGCCAAAGTCTGCAGAGAAAGTAACAAACATCAGGACAAAAATAAAAGGAACAACATTTTTTCTGAATCATCGCTGCTCTGCTGTAAACTTAACAAAAACGGTACTTCCCCTTAAATGTTGGTCTACAGACAAACTCACAATTAACCCTTAAAATCCTGACATTTTCACCTAAAACTGTCTTTTTATGGGTAAAAGACATGTTGTGGACCAACTATTTTACTGGACTACTTTTACTGGACCCCTGCTACTAGAATACAGTATAGAGATAAAGTGTTTACTGAATCTACAGTTCCGATGGTGTCTGACATGTCAATTCAATTCAATTAAACTTTATTAGTCACTGTACCAGCGTCCTGGCACAATGCAATTCTTTTTCCAGTCCAACCCGTCCAAGACAGGATCAAGTAGACTGAGGCAGCAGCCGCATAACAGCGCACCCTTCTTTTTTTCTTTCAGTTCAACTTTGTGGAGGGTAAACTGAGTAAATGATATTTATTTGTCATGTCTCGCCCATGGGAGGACTGGTACCAACGGGTCAACCATATGCTTCATAGTATCAGACATTTAGTTTTAGTGTTCCCCTCCTCGGCAGAGCTCGTTCTCGTCCCTCACCTTGTTTCCGAACTGCTGGACGTGGCTGGTGTTTGTGTGGCTCTTCACAATCTTGAATTGCTTCATCAAAGTCTCCTTAGTCAGGTCCTCCTGGAGGAACAATGTCAGACAAGAAGATAACATGAGCAACAAATATTTCCATAAACAACCCACACATTTGCTATTTTTCCAAAGAAAAAAAAAATCCCAAATAAAACACAGTAGCGGTACTTTATTTCATGGTTTGTGTTTCATTTTCTGTTGAACTTTAACGTTCTGTAACTGCAAACCCAAAGGTGTCATGATAAGATAAAGGAAATGACCCAGCTCCCATACTGTTACTGAAAAACAATTTGTTGCAGCTGCTTTTGGAAACGATCACCACATCCTTTTCCTGTGTATCAGACACCAGGTGTTTGGAGTAGAAAATTTACTTTTTATGGACTACATGTAGGCGGAAATGGTGTTGTTTATTTTAACTTCAGCCTGCGGCAGTGAAAAATCATCATCAGCTTGTTTCAAAGTAAATGGGAAGATAGGAAATTAAAAATGGTCCAAGAAACCCAGTTATTCTAAGTTCTTTTTTTTTTGCACATTAAATATTTTGTGGAAAAATAAATGTTATAATAATACACTAAAAGTTAAGGTTTGTGACAGTATTCTAACAATTTTAGAAAAACCTTCATTTGCTTCCCACAGATTTAAACAAGACTGATATGAATCGTTAAATAAAGCTGTACAGCCAGCAAGCGGTCTTTGTACTAAGCTAGCTAAGCTGCTGGTTATTAACTAAAGAATATGACCTAAAATACTGAGATAGATCTTTAAAATGGTCTCTAAACGTGGGTGAAACACTTAATTATGAACACAAGTTAAATTTCCATTCCAGGTCTGTCACTGGAAAACATAACATGCTATAATGCTACATTTCCCAACATCAAAATAAAAAATAGCATTGAGCAGATGCTATGATTTAGACCCAACAGGGGGGGGGGGATCACCCACCATATCAGAGTCCTCCATCCAGTTGACACTGTACCAGTCGCCTAGGTAGGTGTCCCTCTTCTCGTCATAGTAACAGGCGTATGAGGACTCATGAGCGTTGGCTGCAGTGGTGGCGTAAACTACAAACACACAAAGGTATTTTCATGTTACGCTCCATAAAGTAAATGTAGACAACAGAAACGTGTGTTTAAAAGTAAGTAAAGTTTCAAAGGCAGAGAATGAACTCTATCAGAGCTGAAAGGAAGTAAAGATGTGATAAAATATTGCTGTATGTTATAAGCCCACAGATGAGACTGTGTGGAAGATTAAAAGTCAAAAACAGGCTTTAGGCAAAGGTCATCTAAGCAGATCTTTGACCCATGTCTGTAAATACCCTGTTCTGTTCATCACATGATGCTACGCACATAACCGTGCGACTACGCTGACAAATGACCACAAACCATTACTGCTTACTTCAGTATTTGAGATGGCATTTAACAAGGAACTAAATATTTAAAACTGAAGTCCGTAGCTCACAGAACAGACCTCGGTCTAGTCCCCACATGACATGAAACAAGTAAATGGAAAACAACATGAAAACGTTTGCTTTGTTGTGAAAGAAATCAAACCTGTTGGGCTCAGCATTTTCTATTTGACAACTTTTAACTTCGACATCAGCTGTAGGCGAAGTCAAAGAGTCGTTAGGGGAATTCATGTTCACAGTACTGAGGATTTAAGAAGCTTATCAATTGTCAATTTTTATTGATCTGTTGCTGGTTTCTCCATTTTCGCTTACGTTTTACTAGAAATTCATTCTGATAAAGGAAAGTTCAACTCACCGTCAATGTCAGCAGGCAGGTGGTTCATCATTGAGCCAGACTCACATGCTTCAATGTAGAACACCATCTGTGTGTAGCAGGGGGAAAAAGGGGATAGCAAAAGAAGTGTTACAATCCAATATTTCAGTACAGCTACATCGTCACTTGACTGGATTTTATTGATAAGCTAAATACATTCTGATGTGTCCACAAAAAAACTGATCATGTTGCCTCGTACCTTTTTGTACTTTTTATTTGTGTGCATGTATGTTATGGCTTCTTGGAGGTCTTCAACATGGAGCTGCAGAGAGAGAAAGACAGTAGACAAGTTTTTATTTAATGCAAGTTTTAGAGCAAGCAAACCCTTATGGGACATTTTTGGAGTGGATACAGGGAGGGTATTATGTAAAGAATCAGGCATATAATATGTCAAGAAGGTGGTTTATCATCCTAAAAATCCAAAACTGGACTGAGCAAAGGTGCTCCAGCATCACTGTGCATGAGAGTTGTTGGAAAATGTCATCTCAGTCAAATTCCTGAGACATTACAGTTATAATAGTGACTCTGTGAGGCCTTATTTTGATGCATCAAGCCACACAGAAACAATGCAAAACTTTCTAAAATCAAAAAGAATCTTATCTCAATTAAACCTTCACATCAGGAGCAGACAAAGCCTAAAACATATTTATGACAATGTCATCAGTCTTGGAGGCTCGCCATGCTTTTCTGGCATTGTGTTAAGATGCAGAAAATATGACATAAATGACTTGACTTCATGTCTAAATATGTTCATTGTAAGATATTTACGCAATAATAAAAAACAGGCACATGACAGATATAGAGAACGGTAATGCAAAAACACTTCCTGTTTGAAAAAAAAAAAAATTTTTCTGTAAAGGTGTGTAGGCTGTGTTAGTTTCAGTGACGACAAAGTAAAAGAGAAAAAGAAAAACAAACAATGCCCACATCATCACTAGGAAAGGCCAGGATACCAGGCGCCCCATGGTCGGTGAAATACACAAATACATGGTCATCGGGCCCACTGCCAGGAAAAGAAGAACAAGGTTAGCAGAAAAGAAAAAACCTGATAAACCAGATTAAGCAATGTTCTGTTTGTCTGGTATCGTCTCTTTGAGACTTCTCCGTTTGTTTATTACTTGCCTCTTCAAAACCTTCCCAGAACCACCTTTGACTTTTGAGGAGTCGCCCTTCAGCACAGCCAGGAAGTTTTCTGGGGTCACGTCCTACAGTAACAGGAACACACGATCCGAAATGACAAAGTTTACCTTTACAAATCAAAGCATTTCCAAACAACCTCTTCAAGGCGCTGATTCAACATCTCTCATTTGAACATGAAACAAATATTTGCGCTGAAGCACTCACTTCCCCAACGTAGTCTTTTGGCACTCCCTTGTACACATCTGTGCCATTTGGTCTGTTGATCAATATCCCAGGAGTTGGGTTGCTGGAAACAAAAGCATGACTCAGAGGAGGAAGTGCAAATGGCTGACAAAACAGATTACAGGGAACTTAATGGAGGATAATGATTCACTAATCAGATGACAGAAAAATTGCAAAGCAGCACTTTAGACTTTTCACTCTTCAGTGCAGGACTGCATTCACTTTTTCATACATTACACTGCTGGGACACCTTAACTTATGATCTTAATTTCTTTAAAAAGGACAAAAACAAACACATAAAAGATAAATGAGCAGTATTTCTAATAAAGCCTAGAAGCTTTACTTATTATTTGTGGCCACAGATTTGTGCATGCTACTAGAAAAAACTTGCTGCACTCTTGTTTGCAACATTAGTTACATATTAACCAGAAACCCAGTAGATCCGGATTATGTTGGTCAAATTGAGCACAATATAGATATAAAGCAATCAATGTTGGGTGACATCTTCGTGAGACTTGACCCACTTTATGGAGACATAGACAGCGACTATGGCCTATCACTGAGCCATGAAAACAATCAATATAAGCCGTGTGAACTGAAACTTGGATCAACTTCCCTATGAACACAGTCCAGGAAAACAAATGCCACATATTGCCACAGTCATGTGACATGCCATCGTTATATGAACTAGCGAGTGTTGTAAGTGGTGAATCATCTTACAGGATAAGTTGACTATTAAATTACATTTTTCCAAGGTTTTGCTACCAAAACTAGCTAACCGTTTTTAACAAGTAACTGACTAGACATTTGGGAAAAGGATGATTCAAATATGTGTGCACTGCAGTCTACTATATGCTAAAGACATAGTTTCTGCCTTTATTATTAACATTAATGTCGTAACATTTCCCATAAACTTGGTTTCTATCAAACTGATCATAACTCAGCAAATGTTATTGTTAAATACTTGTGCATCCAACACTATGTCACACCGTGAAACATAGATTCAGACAACTAATCTGTTGCAGCAATGCGCCTCTGTTAGTAATGACAAATCTAGTCAAACTCTGAGGAAGCTCCGTAATTGTTGCCTTGTGACTTTAATGCAGCTGGTTAATGCTGAATGGCACAAAAGCCACATGCAACAGGAACATGGGAAAGGCCACAGAGTGTGTGTGATATTTCTGTCATAGCTGTGAAACTTGAGGAACTACAATTAGTCTTTTTGTTGCAAATATCTTTTTTTTTCTTGTCTTTCATTTACAATATCCTAAATTTTTGGTTTTACACAACTGATTACACCAAAGCACTCAGAGGATACCATGTTAGGCACTGGAATAAAGTAATGGCCATCTCACACACCAGTTTTATCATGTGAGGAAAAACAATACTTGAAAGATTAAAATGATTGTTTATCATTACTTCTCTATTCACATAATGAACAAAATTAAGTTTAAAATGCAACATAAGAGGCATACAAGTCATTTTAAAACTTGAACTTGATGCTTTTTCATGCTCGATTACTGCACAAGAGCAATCATTATGACTGATAACCTTTACCCACATTCTACAAAGACCGAGATAAAGTAAAACGTATGTACAAATATGTTTAGAGACTCTATAGAGAAAAGAAGAAGTCTCTGCAATGCAGGAACAAACAAACAAAAAAGAAAGGAGCCGACTCACTCCTCGTTCTGAGCCAAGTCATCATACATCATGACCACAATCTGCTCATCTGGGATGCCATTCTTGCGGACAATCTGATAGGCATGGCAGGCATCGGCCTGTGCAGGAAGAACAGAGGGCAGGTTAGCTGCATATTACTACAGTCTGACATTTTTAGGAAACTGGAAAAACTCTGGGAAAGCATGCATAGTGAAAGGGAAAGTGGCTTATCTGAAGTTCAAGTGTATGATATGACCAGGATCATAAGAGAAAACAAGAGTCAAGCAAAGTTTACAATGTGGGAAAAGACTCAACGCAGCTTCTCTGATATATAATAACCTTCTCACCTGGTGTCTGTAGTTGTACCAGCCATTAGAGCCGGCCACGATAAGCACCCAATTTTTTCCTCCGTTTTCGGATTCCGGGAAAGGATATCCTATAACCAACCCTAGACTCAAGCCGAGCAGGGCGAGGAGGACAGATTGACGCATTTTCTTGCCTTCTGTGGGATGACAGAGGGAATAAAAGCTCTTCTTACCAAATTCACTTTCAAAATACAGTGAGGTCCACCGTCTGGACTATGAGGTGACACAAATATCGACTGTTACAGATAAAATGAGGCAAACACGCTATCTGATGCCTGCAAGTCACATGATAATAGTTTCCTTTCTGGGAAGCTAGCAATGCTCTAATAGCACAAACAAGCTAACCATGGAAATTACTTTATGAAAGGGCTACTAAACCACACTCCAGATAAATCCCAACAGCTTTAAAGAAAGACGGCTTTAAAAAAATAAAAATAAAACATGCGCTATTACCTTTTCTTAGACGTGTCGCGCGCTGACGATGAAGCAGCTACATGGATATCCAAAGCTGCTGTCAATGGCAAGTTTATATGTGACGTCGGGAAAACTGTTGGTAGGAATTTTTCCACAGTAGCCAATCAGAGCGCCCGGGGGGCGGGGCGTAACTGTAAACAGTCATGTGGTTTAGAGGTACAAAAACATGCATAAGCTTGTCTGTTTTTCCAATGAAAGTTAAAAAGAAAACCTAGATTATCTCAGGCCTTTGTAATCAAATGAGATCATATCAATAGTTTTTCTGATCGTAGGTGTTGGTAATAGAAATTGCAATTACTTTATAATACGATTATACCAGAGAACAACCCAGTAATCACAGAATATACCAATTTGTGTCATCTTTCCCTTTTTGGAGGCATTTATTTAATGTTATTGAGATGATTCTGCTTGCTTATCTTTTTGGTGGTTTTGCTTATGTTTGTAGTTATGCTTGTCTTCAGTATAATTTTGTATCCATTTATGATTTATTTTTGGGAAAAGTAATAGGTGTTTTCTTCCTCAGTAGTAATTTGGCTTCTTTTTCAGAGTTAATTAATGTGCATTAATTTTCATCTTTAAAATCATTCTCCTGTCCAGTTAACTGTTTTGTGTTTCTTTTAAGATTGCTTTGTTTCACATTATTGTCACTTTGCAGCTCTTTGTTTAGTCAGAAATCGGGCTTCCAATTCCAGACAAATTGCTTGGAAAACATCATATAACTCAAACCGCTGAGTAAGAATGTTCTTCAGATAAGAGATCCTGCAGTAAAAGATATACAGTTTGGCTGCAGCCATTAACATACCTGAAAAACTGAGGTTATTGAACCATATTGATCTGTACCGTTTACTCTTGGACACTTGATCTATTTGCAAAAGGAAATGAACAGACATTTCAACACGCACTTGATGTCAGACTTCCACAGCAGTCATCACTTTGCATCACTTAGATTAGTTTGTACTCTGAACGCTGTGTTCTACGTGCTAGTCTTCTATACACAGCTATGGTTGTTATTTACAATTCAGTGTGGGGAAAGTCTGCAGACTCAAACCACTCGTCCTCAACTAGCAGGTACAACGTTACATTTATAATCATACGTGAAACTAATGCTTCTGTTTTCGTCCTTAAACTTTGACATCTGAAGTGCTGAAACTGCTGACTACATAGAACGGTCATGTGAAAATTAAAGTATGACCTCTTTCATGTTTAATTTTTTACATAGTAGGCTATAATACAGAAACATGTGGTCCTCACCAAATCTTAAAATTAGGTAAATAAAACCAGAGTGGGACAACAACACATGACATACATTACAGTGTTTTATTAATTTAACACAAACTAAGCCAAAGTTCAGAGGCAGTGTGTGAAAAGCAGAGTATACTCCATGATTCAATAACCCGTAGACTTTGTTAGTCATTGTAATGGAGTTTTGGCCCATTCTGTGTAGCAACATTGCTTAAATTAAGGTTTGCAGGCATTTGTTTACAGTTCTCTGAGGGTCTCTTAATCTTTCCTCCTGAGGCCTGTAGACTCTAAGTTGTAACTCTTGGGCTTTTTTTTCTTTTTACAATTTCTCTGATCATGGCACAAACACACTTGGGGGTGGACTTCCTGGGATGTCCATTCCTTATATGATTGGCAACTGCCTTGTTGAGATCATTGCAACAATTTCCTTGTCACAGGCCTGGCCGAAACTCTTAAGTTTTACTTCACACATTATATTAGGTTATCTGAACCCTTTATCCAAAATGACTAACGAGTGAGGAACACATTAGAGGACCATGTGGGTCTCAGTATCTTGCCCAAGTACACTTCAAGATGCAGACTGGAGAAGTTGGTGATCAAACAAACAGTCATCTGATTGTAAAACAACCACTTAACCTGCGTATTAAGAGTTACCCTGTTTACCTTGGAAAGACGTTCTTCTTCAAATAAAATAAAATGAAATTGGACAACAGCCAAAGGTATAATTTGACAGAGTAAAGTTGAGGCAGTCAGCATTAGGAATGCTGAACCAGCTGTGAAGTACAGTGGTGGTAGCATCTACTTTACCGTCAGTGCAATCAACAGATTTCAGAAATTAGAATAACGAGCAAAGACGTCCTCAATAAATTTATGCCTATTGAGCTGATCTATCCTGTCCTGCAGTTTTTGTGGCCTACAGTACAACCAGCTTAAAATCTTCTCCACATAGCTTGTGCCAACTTCTCATTTCACCAAGTTACCAAGGTTGATTCCTCTAATATTTGACAAAGAACATACATGGTGACGTCACGGTTGTGAGAGTGAGACTGTAGGTGGTGCAATGCATATTTAAAGCGGAAATCCTCAGTCACTGATGGCGGATTTTGGTTGTGATATGTCTGGCAAAACATTAAAAAAGTTATTATGGACAAAGTTGCAAACCTGATGTTTAGGAAAGGGAGACTTTAAAAGTTGGGAACAGAAGTTTTGCTTGAATCACATTATGTGAAGCATCCATCCGTCCATCCATCCATCCGTCTTTGTTAAAAGAAATGCTAAAGTCAAACAATCTAACTGAACTTGCTTTTATTGTTTTACACTAACTGCTTCTTTTAAAAACTGATCTATTCTCTAATCTTGTCTAATCTCTAATTATGTAAACAACACATTAATTGTTCATAAAGTTTAGTTTTCTGATGTCATAAACAATCTTTTAAGTCAACACAAGGACATATAAGGATTGCGAGGAGGCGTATTAAAGACAGCAATAAATCAAATTTTATTTCTCCATATAGAAAAGAATTAAGTTAAATAGTGAAACAGTCCATCAAAATTGCGGCTTCTTGTTTTCAACCAATGGTCCTCAATACATTAACCTTTGTCCCAAAATGAAAAAAAAAGGGGGAAAAAAATGTAACAAAGTGTAAATACTATGTTCACAGTAATAAATATTGAAAAAAAATCTTTTATACATAGACATTATATATATATATTTGTGTAAATATATATATGTATAGATAAATTCATGTACAGTAAAAAGTTATTTTCAAGTTTATCAAACAGAAAATATTAAAATAAAATTGGCTGAAAACAGAATAATGATTGCATTTTTTTTTCATTCCCAAGGCATCGGTAACCATGGCCATTCAGAGTCTGTAATAAATAAAATGTGATATCATCTAAAGATTGTAGTGCATTGCTGTAAATTAAAATACAAAAATGATAGTGCAAGTTCTTAGTTCTTTGCGCAAATGAATCTTGCAAATTTCAAACTAATTAAAAAGGAATGACGACAATGAAACAGAGCTTGTGGAGGACAGCGCTGTCTGGTCTCGCACTTCCGTCTGTTCTGAGCCACAATTTTCTCTGCAGTCTTGGCAGCCGAAAAAAAAAAAAAAGCAATAAAATAATAATAATAATAATAAAAAAAGAAGCGTTCATGTATGAAACCATGGCAAATATTCAATAGACTTATTTGGCAAAATATTAAAGGATTTACAAAAACGGAAAAGAAAAAAAATCTCCACGCGCTTCTTACACTGAGCTCTGTCAGTAAATTCAAGAAAAATCGCTGATGAAATGCATAGAAATTAATTACCAGTAGCAAGAAGTAACTTAAGGGTTGTTTACCGTCATGCAGCATTTGAGACGCAACAAAAGGCAGATACTGTGGATGTGTGTTGATGCAGTAAAGCATGTCGGGTTTATGTATATTCTGCCTTTGAACTTTTCCCTGGCATCTTTTCCCCCTCAGCGATGGGGAACAAAAGGAGGGAGCGACAGCTCCCATTCCCTGTTTGTCCACAGACTCCTGCAGAAAATCAGGGAGGTGTGGCTCCATCTTCACACAAGCGTGTGTTTGTGTGTGATGTGTGTGCTTGCTCGTCTCAAACCTCTGCACCCAACTCAATGACCCCAGTCTCAATAATGGGCACTAGCTTATCTTCCACCTGTACCAGCAGGATGGTCTTGTCGATATGGGAGCGATTGGCTGGGTCTCGGCTACAAGGCACCCACCGGTGAATCACCTGCAGGGCACAACACGGGAGGAGAGACAGACAGGAAGCCTGGGATCAAGTTTATGAAGCTTTTATGTAAGCAAGAGGGTCGTGGGTAGGGATGGGCTAGATCAAAGTTTTCCTGTTGATACAATACCATCAGTTTATGGTACTTTTTCATCGATATAGACACTGATGCCAATACTTTTTGCCCTTTAAAAAGAATAAATCCCATAGTTATAGTGTGATTTATTGTCTTTGTTGCAAGGGCAATAAGAAATATTAATAAAACTCATGAAGATAAATACATAAAAGGAATGCTAATAAAATTATAATAAATATATCTGTGAAACTCAGTAAACTGGTAACAAATAAGTTGAAAATGAATGTTTAAAAATAGAATAATCAGACTACAAATTGATTACAAATGTATACAATTTCTTAAATTGAAAGAACATAGTGCTCAAAAACCAATAAAATTAAAACAAAACATCATCACCAACACTAGCATCATCATTATCATGACATCTGATTGGCTAGAATAATCATGTGATACGGAAGGAATACACACGGCTGGTTTCACATGTTATTTTATCACCTAAAACGCTCCGAAATGAAAACAAATAGCATGTTTTGTAATATTAAAGTGGTATCAGATCAAAAAAGTATCTAATCTGATATCTTGACTGGAAGATATAGATCAGGGGTGTCAAACTCCGGTCCTTGAGGGCCACAATCCTGCAGGTTTTCCATGTATCCCTACTCCAACACACCTGACTCAAATTAATTAATCATTGTGCAGAACTTAATAGGCTGCTGGATCCATTTAATTTGAGTCA
>JBBBVU010000021.1:20027894-20037951 GCA_037177055.1 Atherinosoma microstoma | reverse complement strand
TTAATCATTGTGCAGAACTTAATAGGCTGCTGGATCCATTTAATTTGAGTCAGGTGTGTTGAAGCAGGGACATATTGCAAACCTGCAGGACAGCGGCCCTCGAGGACCGACTTTGGACACCCCCGATGTAGAAGTATCTGTTCCAAAGTATCGAAGGCGTTAAAGGCCAAAAAAACAGGACACACGTGCAAACAAGGTAATTACAGTAAAACTAAAAGGAGTCAGAATGTCCATACAGCAGCAGCAACCAAACAGATCATACTTTTTCTGAAATCCAACACTAAGCTTTAAGCTAAGCTATACGTGAGGATGTGTGGAGGTAATCGGCCGATGCTGATGTGTCACAGCTGTTAGGAAAGACTTACATGCCCTTCCATGCCCTCGATAGGGCTCCAGTCTCTCCAGCAGGTCCGTCCTGCTCTCAGTCTCATGGTCTCGTCAGGCCACTGCAGCTCCTTCCTTTTTGATAAGTTGATGTTCTCCAGCACCTGACTCGATTCTACAATCTGAGACATCACAGAAGCTCCACAGTAAAAATGAGGCTGATATAAGAATTCCCCAAAGAGTAATCTCAGTTTGCTTTAGCTTCCGCTGAGTGGAAATATTTACGAACCTGCACTCTGTAGGAGATGTCGTCTCTCCGTACCGTGGCGACAGTGGGATTGTGCTGCTGTGGGTGGTGATGATGGTGATGATGCTGGCTGAGGGGATCCATCACGGTGCTGCACACGCTGTCGTTGCCCAGGAGACCAACAAGTGTGTGACGTTTGCAGGGAGGAATGCTGTGGCTGGAGAGGGAAGAGGAGGGGCCGGCGGGGTCGGAGGTGGAGCCCAGCCGGAGCTGCAGGGATGTGGGGAGTGTGCGCAAAGACAGTTGGCTGGTGGAGGAACGGCGGCAGGGCTCCAGGCCGGTGGTGGAGGTGCGCAGGGAGGAGTGGCGGCTGCTGCTATAGCGGTATGATGATGATTGGCTGGCCATAGAGGCTCGGGCCGGGGAGTGGCGTACCAAACCAGACTGAACAGACTGGGAACTCTGGCTGGTGCCTGGATAAACGGAGGAGAGGATGTATGTCAAATCCTGCAGGGTGACTTAATGTGCGCTAGCAGTGTTGTTGATGAGATACAGTAGTTCTCACCCAGAGAATGTGGCTGGTATGAGTGGGGGGGGGCAGGTCCGGAGGTGCCACCGTGCGACACTGAGCTCTGCTGAGAGTCACCACCTGTCCCATTCCCACTGCCGCACGACAAACCCCCCGCATCCGAATCCTCAATATTCCCTCCACTGTTACAGCCGGCGCCGCAGCCTTTTCTTAACCTGCAAGAAAAATAGACCTTTTATTTATTGTTGTTTAAACTAATCAAAGCTGCCAAAGCACACAGGGTCACACACCTGTGCCAGGTGCTGACCACGAAGTTGCGGATGTTGGCGATGCTGATGGGTCCTCCCAGGATGCGTCCCAGCTGGGGGTGCGAGTTGCAGTAGGAGGTGGTTAACGGCGACACGTAGATGGGATATCCGATGGGCTGGTCGCACGATGAGTTGATCATGTTACGCAGAGCCTGCTTGGCGTTCTGGATGCTCCCGCGCTCCGGGTTTCTGTTTCTGAGGAACACCAGCTCCTGTTGCTGCCCCGCCCAAAGGCCTCGGACACATTCTTTATTCACCTGCAGCACGAGTGATAAGTTGTCATTAAACATTATATGCTTACACCCCCCTATATCAGAGTGTGTTGCAATCCCACCTTGATGACACGAAAGCTGAGGTATCGCCGATTGAGCATGATGATTTTGTACTCGTTGGTGCCTTCGTCCAGGACGTGGCGCAGGGCGAGGAGGGATGGGGCGTTGGACAGCACGGCGCTCCTCCAGGCCGGGTCACCTTCGTGAGCGATGACCAGGTTCTGCTGGTGGGAGGAGATGGCCTCAAAAAGAACAGCTGGCTCGTCGTACTCGTCGGGGGAGGTGAAGTGGTCCTGACGAAGAAAAAACAAAACAAACGGGCCCTCGATTAAACCGGCCACGAATACGAGGCTGAAGGCGGATGTTTCTCAGCGTCTGTGGCACCTCACCTGGTGTAATTTGAGAGACATTCGGATTCCAGGCACCACAACTTTCCTGAGAAGTTCCATGTCTGCGAAGATCCACTCGTCTCGCACCGACGAGATGCGGAAATCTCCTTTAAATAATGCATGAAGTCCATAAAGGAAAGACTCCAGGTTGCTGGGATGGAAAGCAGAAATCAGACATGCAAGTAGGGCGCTTGGTCCAGATGGAAATGAGAGAGACAATAAAATGTGTGTGTCATTCTTCGAAAAGTTAATTCCAAAACATTAAAAGCTTTATTGCCCTAAAAAAAAAAAAGAAAAGCTGACTGATGTTTGGCCTACATAAGAGAACACACCCTGCTGTATTATGGAGCGTTTACTCATCAGGATAAAGATTAGAAGAGAACCTGGACATGTGATGGGCTGCAGTCCCAAGAGCTCTCCTTCCCAGCACACACAGGCCGAAGCAGAGCATCACCAGAGCCGAGTCTTTCTCACAGTCCAGTGGCTACAGCACAAAGCAGAGACAGGGAAGAGTTGTGAGACTCAAATCTCATTCGGTGCCAACTTTGATCTAGAAGTTTAAAAACTTCTGTATTTTTTGTCAGGCAGTCTACACCGACAGCTTCCTGGCATCCCCCCTTCACCTAAACTAAACCTAGACATTGGCGTTACCTTGGCCCTTTGAGAGTTGCAGTACTGGATCCAACTCAGGTAGACGCCACAAAAACTGTCCCGGGAGATGCCTGCAAGCCGATGGTCGTAGTCTTCGTCGATGTTGGGATTGAAGGTGGGATCCAGGTCCACGTAGTTCCTCTCTCCGCACCCTCGCAGGCCGTCTTTCATCGTCTCATTAGCCAGCCACTCCTCCAGTTTGGGGGAGGCGACCACATAGTAGATGATACCCTGAGTCCAGGAAGTTTGGAAGCATTTACAAATGTAGAAATATTTATAAATCACATGCATATGATAGATCCACTCTCGCAGGGTCACACGTGATGCTACGAACCTTGACGTAGTAGGTGGTGAGGATGCGTCGCAGGTCAAACACCTGCAGCATGGAGGCGGCGCTGTTATCGGTGATGCTGTAGCCCTCCAGAACGTATTTGGTGACCAGGACCTCCCAGGCAAGCCAGCGCTGCCCGAAGGCAGCATTAAAGGACAGGATGTGAGGAAGATGGCCTGGTTCGCAGCAGCAGCAGCCCTCATCTTCTTCCACCCCTTCAGTGATGGCCTCCACTTCCCTCTGCTGGCAGTAGGTTCCTGAGGAGGGGAAAAAAATAAATAAAAGTCTTTTGAAAACTGGAAAACAAGAAAAAGAACGAAGGTTTTGTTGCTGATTTACCTAAATGTGGTTCATAACTGTGAGAAAATGGCAAGATGCTTTTCAAATCCTTAGGATATTTCATGCCATTAATGCAAAACCTTCAGATCAGCTGTGAGTTAGTAGGCTTGTTGACAAATCGATTTATTATTTGGAGTTCTGATACGTTAAGTAGCAGCTTGACTGAAAGGAGAGCTATAAAAAGCTAATCTGTAACAAAACATTTCACATTTACAGGTAAAGTTGCTGACAACGGTGAAGGGCGTCATGCTTAGAGGAGCGTCTCCAACTCTGTAAAAAGTTCACTGCATCACATGCTCGCAGCAGGAGTCGTATTTCAACAGGTATGTTCTGTAGCAGAGAGCCTTCGGGCTAAATTACCTACAGTCACGATGATAAAGCACATCCAGGTGTGTTTTACGGACAGATAGAGCACGGAGGAATTAATAAGGTGGAATGCTATTTTACACCATTGAAACTGCTAGGGAGTGGTTACAGATCTTTGTTCATTCAGGGGGTTAAATACAATCTTAAAATACAATTTATTAATAATTCTCCATAGCATACTCTGCTTTATCATCTGTTTCAATCTCAATACAACTAAATAAACACAAAGCTGCACTGGAACTAGCAACTAGAGACCAAACATTAAGAAAGAATTAGGTTCTTTTCTCATTTCACATATTCTGACAACATGAAACTAGGAATTAAGCGTCCTCATCCACCCCCCCCCCCTTTCTGTCTCAGTCATCTGACATTTATTCTCCACGACAGCACATGAAACAAAGAAAGTCGTTTGCTAACTCAGCCATCCACGTCTGGTTCAATTAGCCTGAGACAGGGAAACAGCATGGAGGTGGTCAGAGAGGAATAAAAAGTGACATATTTCCACATTTTCATCCCAAAGCACCCTCGTCTGAACACCCGTCTGCAGTGCAACACTGACAGATTTGGAGTGAAGATAAACGGACTGGGTAATAAACTGTGCAACCCTCTGAAACAGCAGCAACTCAGGCCAAAACAAACAGCCAAAACCAAAAGTGGTACTTATGTTTGGGCCCTCAGACACCAGCTAGGAGACACAGCTGCATTTTTCTTTCAACTTTCCCATACTTTAAACTGTGGTGTAAATGTAGAAAATTCAGGCCTGACAAACATTTATAGCTCCTTGAGTTGCAGCTACGTTTGGTTAAACTGTAGCTTATTGTTTATCAAAGAAGGTCTCAGTTTAAAGGGTTAAATTTCATTAACACCATGTTATGTATGTTGAGCACTGAAGCCAATGATTGTATCCAACAAAAGTACAAATATAATATTTCTATGGGTTTATCTATTATTGCTTTTTTATGCCTTAGGATAAAAGGAGTGACACAAATCTCAGGGATGTAGGAGAGTTAAAGGTCTAAAAAAAAATTCCAGATTGGTCTTAACAATTTATTTACTAGAAATTAATTAATATGCAAGACCACTGATTATTCCTAATTATCGGAACCACCTTTTTTAGTGGGGGAAAAAAAAAAAGAAGATCCAAACTGATAAGACTTATAGACCTTTATATGCTATAATTACCCTTTCCTACTAAAATATGTAGATAAAAATACTTGAAATATTCTAGTTATTTAACTCAACGTCTTCCACATATTTGAACCCACAGCGTCCGCCATTACTTCACATGCACAATACATCCTAGTTAATGATTGTGTAAAATGTCTGAACTCAACATTTAACATTTCAATAACGCTGCGACTTCTCACCAGCCGCTGGAAAATAGATCCCTTCAACCCCGTAGAGCTGCTTTTAAGCAACAAGAGGAGTGAAGCAAGTTTTCACAGATTTCCTAATTAACACAAGACCATAAACACCTCACAGCTACTTCCTTGCAAATCCATTTCATACCTTTATCTGTTCATGTTACTGAGAAAGAGTTCAGTGGTGCTGTATGCTGTGATAGAGGACTATAAATAACCCTTGATATATTCTTATGTCGCACTTGGCATCACAGACAGACAAGCGAGCTTCACTTTCAATGAAGTTGTTGTGTATAAACAGCAGGAATATTACCAAAACTTTTATTCTACCCTCTGTGGTATACATTTATACATACATTTAACCTGAGAGCTAGCCACAGTGCTGTCCTTACACACTGATCGAGTCATTGTTTCCAACAAAACCCTCAGTTGTGGGATGGATTGTTAAAATCAACACTGTTCTCTGCCACAGAAATCTTAAAACAAGAACAATCCAAGATCAAATGGAGCTAAATTCAACCATTATTGCATCAAACATAAACTCTTTAATGGATCCGATGAGTTGCAGCACAGACAGGAAAGAAGCAGTCCTCAGTCAACTTACTATAATATACACTTAAATTGACGTCTTAAATCTCACCTTCACTACTTTTGTCTGCACTTTGGTTCAAATGGAAATTGTATTTATCTTCCTGTGGCATCAAGAGCTGCCTTCAGACATATTACAAAAATATTACCCATAATGCATAGTGACCTAAACAACAATGCACGAGTAAGAGGATTTTCTCTAATACTTTCAAATATCGTATCTACAAAGCCGATGTTAATCTAATAAGTCATGTTAAACTGGATTCCATGAAGGAGGAAATGGTATGTGTTCCGCATATCTGACCTATTTTCCACCTCACTCTAAAAGTGTTCATACAACACAAAAGTTCTGCATGTATACACGCAGAATATACATACATTACACAGCAAAACTCATAGTTTGAATGCATGATAGAGATGTGGACCTCCTCACCTCTGAACTCCAGCCCTCGAAGCTGAAAGGTGACCAGGCCATTGCCGATTTCTATAAGATGCACCAGAGCGTTCAGATAGTCAGAGGCCAGAATGAAGCAGTCCCCGGTGCTGAAGTTTCCCCAGCGGCCCAGGAGGAGGTCTCCACAAAGGCTGTGCTGAAGGGAGCGGGTGAGGTGCTCGTAGAAGATGGAGTTCAAATTGTTGTCATCTGAGCCTGAGGAGAGATAAACGGAGGCAGGACTCAAACGTAGCTGCTGACGTAAATCAAGTATATTGAATTTCTAACTAATTTAGATATGAGGCATCTCTGGTCTCCTTCTCTCTGGTCTTTTCTGGAACAGATCTACCTAAAAGACGACGTCCAACTCACCCGGATTTCTGTCCAGCTGAGAAGCCAGTCGAGTGTTGGAGTGATCAACTCTCTTAGTGCTGCATGAAATAAAATAATCACAAATTTTACAAGCCGACTCACAGCAACACTCAGTTTAACATTAGAAATGTTTTTTTTTTTTTCGTACTTATAGTCTCGTTCCCAGAACTTGACAGGGCGGACGTAGGAGGTGATGAAGATGGCACTGCCCAGGAAGGGGTTGAGGGGAGTGGAGAAGACTGCAGAGACTACAGCCTGGACAAACAGCATGGCCGAGTCTGGAGGAGCTCAGGTCAAGGTTACATATGCTACAGTTTGCAGAGATGTAAAACTAATTTAAACACAGACAGCAGCTTTAAAAAAAAATTCCAGAGTTGAACCAACACATCTGGAAATTTCAGTCCGTTGCGACTGCTGCGTGTGGTGTTGCTGTGTTAGAGGTGCACATGTGAAAGGATACGAGGCACGGCAAAGGGCTGAGCGAAGGCGTGGAAGGCCGAGCCCCATGTGATCTGCCACGGAGCGATGTAGGTGTACACAAAGTGCAGCTTGTAAAAAAGCTCCCACAACTAGAAAAAAAACAACAAAGAAACAGACCTTGAAAATGATCAATTTATTTAAGCCACATGAACTAAAACTAAAATTTGTGCATGTTGTACCTTTAACTTCGATCTGCGTATCATTTATAAATGAATGTGTCTTGAATAAAACGAGAACAAGTTATAACACCAGGTGCCTTCTTCTTACCTTGCTGAAAATGATGGACATGAGGAAGAGGTCGAGCAGCAGGGTCTCGGACAGATGATGGTAGTCGAAGGTGAAGAAGAGGACGGTGAAGAGGATGGTCACATACTGGTAGGTGGGGCTGCTGTAGGAGGAACGGAGCAGCTTCAGACCTGCTATTGTGATCATCAGAGCGCCAACCCTGGAAAAAAAAAAAAAAACCTCCTCAGTAAGTATTCAAACCATGATGAAATGCAGTTTGTTAGTTTGTTTAACGGGAAATCTTGAGAATCCTCACTCGGTGTCGAGTCTCTTCGGGCTGGCGAGTTCCCTAGCGCTGCCGCTCAGTTCGTTAAGGATGACGAGCGGATAGAGAACGTTCTTTTCCACAAACAGCAGCCACACGTGAAGCTTTTCAAACCACATGACATGAGCAGCATCTGACAACAGAGACAGGGTTAGAGTTCAGAAACACAGAGCAGGGAAACACACTCATATATCATGGATATGTTTGGTGTTTCTGGATTTTTATCATTTTTGTGATGATCAGCTGGAAGCACGGAAGTCTTTCATCAGGTTCATTTACTTACCCCTGACTTCAAACTGATAGTACTCCTTGGTTTTGAGCAGCGGGTGCGAGAAGCAGTACCAGGGCAGCTGCTTGCGAACTTGAGGCAGCAGGTAGTGCGTGAGCAAACCCACCGTCCCCAACAGGGCGTACAGGACATAACTGAGGAAAGGCTGAGGGAACACAAGAGATCCATTAATGCTGATCATCTCATTTCATTTTAATGTCTGCAGGCATCCTGCGATTCCTGTCTAGTATGTTTATTTCCCCTCACATAGCTCACATAACATTAATTGTTGGTGCTGAAAGCAAACATTTACTGTACCTGTAGTGCTATGAATACTGTGCTGACATGGATGGCGAAGTAAAGGACAGCGATGACCACACACACGATCAGATCCGACTGCAGACGTTCATTCTACGCATTTAAAAAGAAACATTCAGAGTTAAAGGAGAGAAAAGAAAAAAAAAAAAGACTCACTCATGTCTTTTATAAGAAGATTGAAAATGCTGAACTCACCACCGAGGCCCTCAGCTTCTCTGGCAGAGGGTCCTGGACTTCTGACAGGGGGTCCTCTGGGTTTTTGTCTTTTAAGTTGGGTAAAATCTTGGACTGTATCAGTGAGCTATGGATCAAGAAGAACATTTAGCCTTCCTTAAATAGTCTCCTTAGTTTATCCCGGAGGAAATGTCAAATCATCAGCTGTTAGACACAAAAACCCGGTGAAGCAGTTTTAAGCCATTTTAACTGAGAACTCCTTCTGAGTTCATCCTCAGAACATGTGTGAGTGCAAACGTCCCAGATCAAACTTTAATGTGGATTTCCTCCTTACAGACATGGGTCAAATAGTTAATGGAAAATACTTTGTGGTGACCTGCTTTAAGTACCAGATGGGTAAGTTGAACACATCTGATCCTTAGAGAAGCCAAGTCTTTAAATATGTATTTAAAATCACTGTAATTCACATTTTTTTTCTAAGTGAAATCACAGCAGCAAAGATAATGCCAAGAGGTGATGTGAGCGAGGTCTGTGGTGCAGATCTGTGAACTTACATGAGGACAGACGGGTCGCTGCTTTGCCGGCTCAGGTGGTACGACACTGCCACCAAGAGGCCGCAGAACACAGAAAATAACACGGGGATGTGATGAGGCTCCCAGGTCTCCTGAGACACAATGAGAGGAATTTAAAGTTGTTGTTTTTTTTTTTATTTTAAAGGATTTTTTGGGGGGGCTCTAGTGGCCTTTTACTTGACAGTAGCTGGACAGGAAAGGGGGTCAGTGAGAGCGGGGAATGACCCTTCAGCCCCGGGCTGGGACTCAGCCCCGGGCCGGCTGCACCGTGGGGCTGTAGCCTCTGTACACGGGGCAACCGCTCAACCAGTTCAGCTACAGGCCGCCACACTGAGAGGACTTTAACATATTTACTATGATTGTCTTTATCTATATATCACTTGAACCATTGTCAGTATTATTCATGACTTCTTCCAGATGTTTCTTTGGAAGTCTAAGATTTTGTCTTTTATTTGTGAAAGGTGATATATAAATGTAACTTTACTTACTTACTAAACCATTCAAACATCAAAATGTTCAGCCTTTTCTGGACATTCAGAACCATGACGTTTGGTATTTCTAACCTATACTTTTTAAGTCATTTCGTAAAACTTTAATGCATTAAAATGATTTGACAAGCCTTGATTAGTAGCCGGAGCAGCAAAGTGTGTGTGAGGGTACATGCATGATCAGCTAAGTCCCCAGTAAGCAAAACTCCTATGATTGCAGCAAATTTCTTCTAAATACACACATATAAGGTTATCACTTTTAAATACGAGCTGCATTGATATGCAAATATGCAAAACTCTGACTGACTTTTAGTGGTTTAGAAAGCTCTTCTGTTATATTATTGTTTATAAATTTTATACATGTACATTCAATTTTCTTTATCAAAGAATTATATCCTCATCTCAATTTGAGCTAACATCTATGCCAATAGTTCTTTACTGCCCCCTGCAGTGATTTATATAAATGTATGTGTTTCAAACACGTGTCAACACCAACTTAAGCTTCAAATCTTTCCAACAGCTTTAACACATTTTCGGCTTTTACTTTAAACCATTTAAAAACTAGGTTTTACAGCCTTTTTAAAATAAACACATTGTTACAGCTAAATGTTGAAGTGCGTTTAAAGTTTTAATGAGTCATTGCAGAAGGCTTAAAAGGGAAGCATTGGCATGAAAACAAGCTCAAAATGTGGCATGT
>JBBBVU010000021.1:20017202-20027794 GCA_037177055.1 Atherinosoma microstoma | reverse complement strand
TTAAAGTTTTAATGAGTCATTGCAGAAGGCTTAAAAGGGAAGCATTGGCATGAAAACAAGCTCAAAATGTGGCATGTGTAAAAGTTAATGACAAGTAAGGATGCTTCCATAGCTGGGTCCATCCTTACCTGGTATTAAGCTCTCTGACTTTTTCCATATGTTCTCTGAAAGCCTAAAAATGCTGATACTTTATGCTGGAGACGTGTGCTATGGTTTTTATGTGGTGCTACTGTACAGGAAGAGTAATGTCCTTTTGTGGTGAGTTCTGGGCTGCTCTACTGTTCCGTTATCTTTAATCGACCACATATTTGCAAACATACAAATGAGTTACTTGTCAATGCCATGTTTCCTTGTCCATAAAAGCAAGTCCAAGCTTTCTTTTATGCAAATAGTTCCTTTTGAGCCTTCTGCAGTGACTCACTGAAACGTTTTCCACATTTGTCAGCACCGGTTTGAGCTTCGAATCTTTCCAGTTTGCCTTTCAACTCAAGAACTACCTCTGCTGAGAGGTCAGCATCAGGTTTTTCAGCAATTTTAAGCAAGACTTCTGCTTTTTAAGCATCCCCAGGTCACATTTATTCAGCACAAGACATTCATTCTGCTGTTTTGCTGGAACAGCAAACTCCAGCTATTTATATGGTTTCCCAGACAGCAACAAAAAAACGTGCACAGATCTTGCTGATTTGTTAAAGATACAGGTGCAGTTTTTAAAATATCACATGCACAAATACAAAATCATATAAAAAAATAACACTTAATATGAATTGTACAGTTAGTGGATATAAAATACACAAGACCTCCCAACCTTTAGTGAATATAAAGTTGTTACACAGTGTAAGATCATTTCACACTACTCGTAGTTTTTATTTATGCTGACATCATCCACCACTTTGTCCCAAACTTAAATCTTTCAGAAATGACTGACTGTAAAAATATTGCGTAACACGCCTCTCACAGAAACAAAAACATGGAGGCGATCCAACTATCTACCGTATAACTACAATATATCTGACATTTTAACAACTGGCCCAAAATCCCTCTCGTTATCTACTCACAACTTCTGCCTCACCCTCCACCACTCCGCACCAGCCCCCTCCTCACATACCCGCAACCTTGGACGGCCACCTTTCATTTGAAAGCCACATCAGCAATATTTCCAGCAATGCCTTCTTTCACCTCAAAAACATGGCTCGCCTCAGCCCTTCACTCTTCTCCACCACTGCTGAAACACCGATCCACACCTTTATCACCTCCAGACTGGATTACTGCAACAGCTTCCTCTATGGTTCACCCT
Organism: Atherinosoma microstoma; assembly: GCA_037177055.1. NCBI lineage: Eukaryota > Metazoa > Chordata > Actinopteri > Atheriniformes > Atherinidae > Atherinosoma > Atherinosoma microstoma. Next base: position 20,026,500 of record JBBBVU010000021.1, on the reverse strand, counting down.
CACAACTCAGCTGCACGCCTTATTATCCAATGCAGCATCACCCCTGTCCTTAAGGAAATTCCACTGGCTTCCCATCCAGTTTAAAGTCCTCCTCCCTTTCAAAGCCCTCCAAAGTTACAGAACTCCTCCAAACCTAAACTCCATCCACTCCTCCGGTCCTTAGACTCCTACTTTCTTCATCTCCTCTCAGGACCAAGCACATAACCTGGGGAGACAGAGCCTTCCTCACTGCAGCCCCCCCAAGATGGATGTAGATGTAAACATGACTGTTCAGACCTCTGACATTATTTGGCAAGGGATATAATGCAAACTCACTTAAGGAGAAAACTGCAAGTACAGAACATCATTCATAGATCAGGTATGATTTCAATAAATAAAATTTAATTAATCTCGACAACGGTAACAGGTTAATCGATCTATTCTAGGTTCAATATCACCATCTCACCATCCACACTGAGGCCTCTTTTCTTTTTCTAATATAACTGATTGGTTTGGGAAGAGGTGCTTTTACATGTGTTGATGTCTTATCTGAGAGATCAGGTTAATCCTGGCTCTGTAGTACAGACACCAGGACGCAGTAATCCAAAGCAGCTGGACTTCTGGAGCCATTTCACCTCTCACCCGAAAGGCTTTTTCCAGTTCTAACAGACTGGTGGGGAGTGTCAGCTTTAAAATTTTTACCAAGACATTCCCACTTTGCGAATAACTGCTCCAGCAGCTCATCCGGAGGGTTGTCTAGTTTGCCGTCGCCTGTGAGCCGTTTACCTGACACACCAACATGTGTTGGTCATAAAAATGAATATGTGAATGCTTGTGGAACCACCTGTCTAGGAGAATCAAGGCTGCATTGTAGGTGACAGAAAGGCGATACCTGTGCCCCCTTCCTCTGTTTAACATAGCCCCCCCCCTTTAACTGATGGCTTCTTTTACTCTTCTCACCCATCTACCTTGTCCAGAATGTGGAAACTACTGTTCTTATAGTGTGTCCCTTATCCCCGAGATGCAAGTAGGCTGCTTAGTCTTTTCTGCTTTTCTGTGTTAAACCATTCATATGTGAAACAGTTGTTTCGTTCCACCTTTTATTTTGGGGTTATAATAAACTAAAGCTCTCACATAGTTTATTTTATTTTATACAGTTTCTTACCTTCAAAGCTCCATAGCAGAAGCCGTAGAGCAAAGCCACAGTAACGATACTGCGCAGGATGCTGTACAACGCTGATAGAAGACTTGTGGAGGCTGCAGAGAACACACACACACACACATAAAAAAAAAGGATGCCAGCAATGAGACCACTCAAAATGACAGGAAGCAGGCCAGGCAGAATGCTGCTCAGCGCTTTGGTCTCTTATGAAGCCTTGGGACGATGTATAGGGTATGACTGCTTGTATGTCTGTTGGCTCAGCCGGTAGAGGTCAAAGTGACCTCCTGTGGAGAGGCTGCGCATAAACAAGTCACTCACCATTGCCCCCGAACACATGGATGTCCAGCTGCTCAAAGAGGTACATGACGAATGTGTTGACTTGTGGCAGTAGACCCATGAAGAAAATGAGGGGAAAGCACAGAGTAAAAACTGCAGGGAGAAAAAAAGAGAAGATGATGCAGAGTTTTTTTTATTTAATTTCTTATCCAAACATTTTGTACTTTGCAAAGACCAGATTTAAGGCACAAATGACAATGACTTGTTTAATAATTGTGTACAGTGGCCTGCTTCCAGAGCAACAGCAGCACTGTTTGATAAAAAGAGGCTTTAATGTTTGCTAACTAAAAGAAAAAAACATTGCTCTCAGCACTGAGATTGTGACTAATATGAAGTTTCAACTCTATTTTTAGTAAACTCAACTATCCTGTTGAGCTGGAACAGTATCAGACTGGATTCTCATGCCTCTACAGGTCTCAGTGTGCTAACTGTTAAATGAGGTATGTAGAGTCTCAGTTAAAATTTAGAGGGAAATAAAACAATAAGTAAGGTCTGCAGAAGAAAACCTCTTGAAATAGAACTTAGCAGCACAGCTTAGGCTTGTGAAGTCGCATATGAATGAACCATGAGATTTTTGGAAGAATAATCTTTGGTCAGATCAGACCAAAGTGATGATGATGCTTGGCCATAATACACAGTGGTGCAGTGGCGGAGGACTGATGATTTGGGATGGTTTTGCAGAAACAGGATCTGGACACCTTGCAGACATTAAGTCAACCGACTCCTCTGTTTATTAAAGTATTCTGGGGTCAATTATGAGAACATCTGTCTGACAGACAGAGCTTGGCTTGAACTGGGTCATGCAACAGGACAATGATCGAAAAGCACAGCAGCAAATCTGCAATGAAAATGGCTGATAAAGAAAAGAATAAAGTTTTTGTCATCGTCCTCCCAAAGTCCAGATAACAATCTGATTAAATTGCTGTGGTTGGATCTTGAGCGTGTGTGCCAATGCCCTTGAACTTTAATAAACTTAATCAATGTGGTAAAGAGCAATGGGCAAAAATTCTCCCACAATTAATGTGAGAAACTGATGACGTCATGTAGAAAATGAAAGCTTTACGTCGGGGACACACTGAGAAATACTGAAACTGATGAATATCGGTGAATGCTATCATCCAACAGCAGTGGCTGTTATTTTCTAGTCTGCAATGGCTGATTTGCTTTGACTTCATGCCAATACTGACTTTATTTGTTTACATTTAACTTTTGACCACAAAATAAAATTTGTTGGGCCATGTAAGCACTGAGGTGTAATTGATTTGGCAACAGTTTCACAGACTGAAGTCTTTTTAAAAACATTCATTTTTTTCTATTTGTTTATCTTATTTTTACGCAAATGATTGTTATTCAAAAATGTGCAACTATTGCATCTGCAATTTAAAGCCCCAGAAATGAACTTTGGCAGACTTCACTGGTGCACCCCCGACGACGGCTTATCCATCCATCTTGCTTCTCATCTCGTCTCTGAGCTCTAACCAGTCGGTAAAAGTCAGTCGGATGTTGACTCTTGTCTTATCTTTTGCTCTGTCCCTTTTTCTCTTTCTTTTCCTCACTTCCTCCCATAAGGTCCCCTTGTGTTTCTATGCTGAAACAGCCATGGTGTGCATTCAAAACTTGATGTCCAGTTGCTAGCGTGTGACTCTGTGGCATAAAGCGAACTCCTGCTGTAAAGTGATGGACTGGGTATGGAAAAAATACTCAAGTGTGGTTTCTCAGCTTTGGAGTGCTGCTGGGCAATGACGGCTCCAGGAATGTACATAATAAATGTCACTGCGCCGTCACAACGAGCCAGAAGCAGAGCGTTTTAAAGTCGGAAAGTTATGTTGTGCTACTTTAAGTTATTGCTGCTAAAGGTGGTTTTACTAAACTACTAAACCAAGAGCTTCGTCCCAACACTTCCTTTGTATTTCAGCTCAGTTTTTTTTAAGATATTGACACAGTAATATGTCCCGTGTGTTTACCAAACTTGTAAGAATAACAATTTCCTTTTTATTATGTCCCAGTATGTAAAATCCTTGAAAGAGGGTGTATTTTCTCCTCCACATGACTATAATAAGGCCTTTATTTAATCCAGAAATTATCAATATGATTTATATTTTCCAGACACGTCGAAGTAACACAATCTCTATTGGAGCAGATTTACATGCATAATCCACTGAACAAAAACAATGCCACATGGAAGTGTACCTACCTATGACGAGGTCCCTGGCAGAGGCAAGCACCAGGGAGCTGGTGAGGGCGACTCCGTACAGGGTGAAGCGAGATGAAGCGATCTTCAGACTGCCGTAGTGCAGCAACCAAATGAGGCCGCAGCACAGGCAGAAGTAGACAGGCCGGCTGTACGCTATGATACGATTATGGCCCTGCAGGAACAAGAGTATGATGATATAAATGGATCTTTATAGAAGCTGGGTCTTTCTAATTGTAGGTCAGAACTGTTTAGTACTTAGAAATGCATTTTTAAATAGAAAAAAAGGAGACCAAAAACAAGTGCTAATAACACTTTGTCAAGACTATTTGCTTCTAAAATTTAAATTCTATTGTTTTCATCGTTTCTATAGTATTAAAAAGTTCTAAAATAAAAGAAATTGTAATTAGCAGCAACTCCTCACAACAACACAATGATTATTCACAATGATTATAACAATTGGCCCCAAAGAAAATATCTGTTCAGTGATATCACTGTCATATGAGCCGAGGGAGCAGGGCTCATATGACACCAGTGAGACAGGTATAAAAAGAAATGCCATCAAGTGTAATGTTTCACAGTAGAGGGAAGATGCATGTCTGCAGCGTGCAGAGCTCTAACCAAGAGGCTCACGAGCTGCGCATACAGTTTACGCACCAACAATGAGATTAAATATACCGGGATTTTTGCAAAATGTCATGAAAAGGGAAGCAAAGAAGTCCTTAATGTGAATTGAGGGGACAAAAAAAGGGGACAAGACAAGGGATGGTGGGGAGCAAGACACAAAGAGTGAGAGGGTGAGCTGTGGTCTAAACTCTGACCAGCTATTTAAAGCTTGTGCCTGCAGCTGAGTAAGAGCTGCATTAATAAAAGACGCCGTTTTGGAGCAGCCTCCTGACGCAAAGGAGGCAGGAATACACACACAACCACATGGGAAAAGCAGCATCCTCTTACAGAAGCTAGTCGTGTTGAAAATGAAGGGAAATGTAATTCTCTTCTCGTCTACACCTAGTTTAACATAATTGGTTGGACATCGTCTCCACAGTGGAAGAAATAATTAATAAATGATAATTACTTACATGTCTAGGGGATGAGGAGTCTGGTTGAACACTCTGTGAATACAGAACGATATAATGTTGACAAGATTTATGCAAACATGTAGGGGCTATTTCTTTTTTACAAACCAATCTGACGGAGTTAAAAACATCTAATCACTTTAGAGCATCAACAATTCCCTTGAAGGCATACCACACTTTCCTGATTTTGCTGGTGTGCTGAAACACATGACAACAGCGTTTCGACTGCTTCTTTGCAACAATGGCTCTGTTTCACTTCCTGAGGTCAAGTCTAACTATGTTATGTTTCTAAGTAAAGCACTCACCTTTAGCAAGGAATACTGGCAACTTGCAATAACGAGGCAGAACTGAAAGACCCAGATATCAGTGAAGAAGCCGTGGACGAGCAGCACTGAACCCAGAAAGGCCACCAGGACAGCAAGCACAACCGCCAGCACGTTCTCTAAAACCTCACGGTTCCTGCAACGACCCAGACACGTTAAATGCCTTTTACATACAGTGTTTGTTTTTTTCTTTTTTATAAATATACTACACTTTCCCTTATGTTTAAAATAGCCACAACACACACACACGCACACAAAAGTATGGGTCAGTAAAGAGGAGAAACCGAAGAGGTCTGAGATTTAAACCAACTACAAATCGTACAAACCGGCCATCTGACTGATTCCTACACAAGAAAAATAGGAACAGCCTTCTGACCCAAGAAGAATGAATTAACAGCAACGGAGCTAACAAATGCGATGTGCCTGTTAGCTGCTCGGCTAGAAAGATAAATATCACATATGATATTACCGTAGATTTCGAGCTGCCTTTGAAGACTAAGAGACGACTAAATAAAGCTTAATAAGAAGAAAGCAAGAGGAAGAAAGAACGGAAAGAGCCCCTGAGGTATGAACATTGTGTTTTACCAAAGGTGAGACAGAGATAAATCCCACCATCCATGAAGATCCATACACATCCAAAAAAAACAGTTATTCAGCTTTTAAAACATTGAATGTTTGTGGATTTATAATGTGGAAAATGAATGAAGAAAAAAGACAAGTGCTCATAGAAATCTGGTTGATGCTCCTCAGGAACAAGTGGATAAGAAAGCCTATATTGTTTATATTAAATCATACTTGTGTGAGTTTAAAGTAGGGTTTATATAATCTTTTAGGACCTGACGGCCTTAAAATACTCTGTGTGAGAACGCAAAGCTTGACATCACTCATGAAGGAGTTTGTGTAGACTTAAGTCTGGAAAATCTAGTACATGTAAACAAAACCAGGTCTGATTTCTGCAACATGTCTTGCTTCCTGTATGCTCTATCTCTTACAATGCTGATTATACATGTATCAAACCTTCGTAATATCTTCTCTGACATTTTACCCCAGCCATCTGGTCCAAATAAAGCAAAGTACAAACGCTATTGACAGCAAACTTTTCAGGTTCAATTTCCAGCCTGATATGACAGACTGATAGTAGAATACAGATAGGCTGACACTGATACGTTAAAATATATTGTAATACTGATGCCTAAGGTTACATTAGGATGCAAGTAGTTTTAAAATTAGCGTCTCCTCCAAACAACTAAAATAACCCCCTCCACATGGTTTCATAATAATTAAACAGGCCTCTGTAACTTGTAGCTCATGTCCAACTTCACATCTATTCTACTCGGGTACCACAGCTAAAAGTTACTTATTGCTTTGCAAACACACAGTCGATTAAATGTTGCGTTGGCTCACCTGTCAAACAGTGCCAGCAGGGTAAGCCGGTCAAAGTGCAGGCCTACCCACAGGTAGGGGAGAAGCCACAAACGGTAGTACTGTTTGGCTTTGGCAGCAGCAGCAGAGGCTGCAGCGTCCTCTTGTCCCAGTGGTGCATCTTGGAGATCCGGGCTCAGATCTCCGTCCTGCTGCTCCAGAAGCTCTGGGTCCATGGTCAGCAGGCGGTTTAGACGGATCTGAGGGAGGGAGATCTGTCTCACAGTCAGTTAAACCTTTCTATGCTATGTTTTAACCCATGTTGCCTATACATCTTTTAAAAGTTTGTTTTTAATGCTTCTTCTGCACCCCGCTGTAATGCTCATAATGTTTCATGAAGCATCTTAAATTCTCTTGTACATGAAATGTGCAATACAAATAAACTTGCCCTGCCTTGCTTTGCCTTTATTACCAACTAAAACTGATTAAAATGGATCCAGTACAGTCATTTTTAAGTTGGCCATATCTCACTTGTTTTTGGCCTGAGGTGTTAGGACTAAGAAAAAGTGAAGGGGATTTACATCCAACACAACAATAGAGCAACTCAAAACTGGCACAAATACAAAAGATTATAGTGAGGAAAACACTGTCTTTTCTTTTTTGCAAACACACACACATGTAAAATGATGTCACTGGGTGGGCACTCACCAGGTCATGAGGGTAGAAGCGAACTGAGGTAGAACTGGAGAGGTGGGAGTCGGTATCCCTGCAGGGCATAAAACAAAAATTACAAAAAAACAGTGAAAGAAAAGCATTGGAAGAACTTTATAATATTAAATTGTTACTTATTTCCAAGAGGCCTCGAACTAAACAGTCATTTTACTATTTGTTCTGCTTTGTTAATATATAATAATGCTGAGCTCCAGTTATTTACCACTACCATGTACAAAAGAAAGTACACACTCTTTTATTATACAGTGTTACATACCAGGACATTCAGAAAAAAAAAGTCAAGTCCTTGCCAAGTCTTTACTCAAATAAAACTAGAAAATGAACAACAAAACATATCATATTTCACCGTGTCAGTATTTGTTTAACAAAATCTGTCAAATACGGTGTACAAAAAATGGATAGAATATCTTTCTGTTTTGCAAAGAATTGAGAGGGGAAGTAGCAGCCAGATACTTGAGAAACTAATCATCAACAAGTCTGAGTACTTTGTTCTTTGGTGAGTCTTCAAGACAATTACTAATCTACCCTAGAGTGGACACCCCAGCAAGTTCACTCTGCAAGATTAGACTGTGCAATGCTGGAAAAAAACAACCTGAAAACAGCTACATTGCAGCCCCAAACACCTGGATGCCTTGCAGTCATCGACTCTTGGCTGGAATCAGGTCATGCAATGTTTTAAAAGGTCATGTCTAGTTGTTTACCTGGACTTATTTTGACCTAATTTTACTACCCAAATAGGACCAAATGTTTAAATATCTCGATGTTTAAAAGCTCAACATGGAAAAGGGGCGTGCTTTCTTTTTCACATGGCTGAGGCTGGACAACAGATGTTTCGCTATACACCACCTGCATTAGTATAAAGTTAATTACACAGCTTAAGTACATTTTACAATTATATGAAGACAAAAACCACAATAACATGATTAGCAACACAAAAGGCTTTAAAACAGCAGGCCCAGGATGACAGGTGTCATCCAAAATCTCGCTGAACAAATCAGATAAGATATCAATTTGACACTAACCATAGGTTATTGGAGGCTCGTCTGGTTGCTGGTTCAAAATTGACCAGAGACATGTCGCATCCTCCAGCCTCATATAAGGAGGGAGTGAGCTTTCCTGGAGAAATACAACAAAAGAGCATCTCAGTCAGTCCACGAGAGCCTGAGCAGAGCACGGCCTTCATCTGTGGGGATAATTTAATTAAACAACATGTTTACATGCAGAGAATTTAATGGCTTTGGCAGTATTGTGTGTGCTCATCTGAGCTAATGAGATTATTGAGTGAAAGTGCCTCCTCCCAGAGAGGCTGCAAGTAAAAATGTCGCTTCCTGTTTGACTTGAAACGCAGTCAGTTGGTCGCTTGCTTTATTCCACCGTGTCCTGTAATGAGGTACAAAAGCAGGATGCAAATCCTCGACAACTACAGCAGGTCACGGGGAAAAAAACGTCATCTGTAAATCTCATACATCGTAACTCGCAGATTATGAGAGGAACTGGGCTGGCACAATGTAAAGGCCTGTCTCCTTGAATCCAATTTTTCATTTGAACTTCCCTTCCTTTCCTCTTAGCTACAGCAAGAAACATTTAAAGAGACTTCTAATACAGTAATCATCATAATCTAGGTGTACTACACAATGCTGGCATGCTAACACCGCTCCAGCTTGTGGTAATAAAACCTAAGATGCCATTTAAATATTGATTTTAAATGGAGATGTAATAATGTAGCTTTCTGTATTGTTAAGTAAACTTTTGTTAATTACCTTATAATTGTTGACACAAAAATGGACTTTCAGGACTTTGTATGCCTAAATCCGCCTCTATTCAACCAAGGATATTTGATAAGGATATGACCCATTGTGCAATGCCTTTCCTGTGGTTGAGAACCAGAAGGAAAAATATTTTCTTAACCCACTGTAGCTGGGCACAGGTTTAGAGGGAAGCAACAACTCCGCTGCAGTTTCTCAGAATCAAATAGAAACCAGTGGTGCATTAGAACCTGCATGAGAACTCAAACATTGGCAGCAAAGTTAAGTCATATGTTACAAGAAGGCTACAAGAATAGAAACACACACACACACACACACACACACACACACACACACACACACACACACACACACACACACACACACACACA
>JBBBVU010000021.1:19998198-20009427 GCA_037177055.1 Atherinosoma microstoma | reverse complement strand
GTGTGTGTGTGTGTGTGTGTGTGTGTGTGTGTGTGTGTGTGTGTGTGTGTGTGTGTGTGTGTGTGTGTGTGGTACCTACCCCGCAGGGAAGCAGCAGTGGCATCCTGAGGCTCAGTGAAAGCTGTCTGGTTTGGCAGACTGTTTCTGGAGCGGGTCACTGATTCCAACTGGGAGGCCCGACCCAGCAGAGAAGCAGCGTCCAGGACTTCCCCTTCTTTGGCTTCCAAGTCCGACTTGGAGGTGGTGAGGGGTCGAGGCCCAGACGGAGCTCCTAAGCGGCTGGGATCATTAAGGCAAGCAGCGGTGCCACTGTCCAAACTCAACACCCGGGCATGCGTTTTGGCACTACCTGCGCTGGGTGTGCGGCGGGAGGCGCGGCGCTTCCCTCCGCTTCGCGTCCCTTCCTCAGATCCTCCCTTAGCCTTTACTGCAGAGGAGGAGGAGGAGGGTGCGTTGACTGCTGCACGCTTGGCTTTCAGGGCCTTGAAGTGGCCCTCTGGGGAGTGGCAGGAGCGGGAGGTGGTGCTTGAGGAGCTGTCTGTACTTAGATGGTGGGTGGAGTGGAGACTAGAGGCACAGCTGAGTTCGCTCTGATCACTAGAGTCGTCCTCTCCACCACCAGTAAAAACAGCACTGCAGGGCTTAGCCATACCACGCAGGGACAAGTAGTCCCGGTGCCGGCTGGCGTCGAAGCTGCTCGCTCGCTTCTTCCCGCTCTGCCGGCGTCCACTGCGCCCCGCCGACAGAGACGAAGTCCTCTGAACGATGTTGTCCGATTTTAACTCGACATCGTCTTTTGCTTGCTCCTGCTCCGAGCTAGCGACGCCCGTTGAGCCGTCGGCGCTGGTCCGAACGCCGGGCTCCTCCGCGCCTCCGACGGGTTCCAAGACTTCCTTGTTTCCAGGAGAAACAGGATCAGCAGTTTGTTTAGCGGTCAGCTCGTTGGCGTGCGGGTTTTTATTGGCCTCTCTGGGGGGGAGGTTACTGAGACCTCGGGAGCTCAGACTGCCGAGGCTAGAAGTCCTGCCGTCTGCGGGGGCCGACGCGGCCTCTCCTCTGTCCCGTGCGCGCTCGTCCCCTGAAAGTGAGAGCAGACTCTCCACGTGCGTGGAACTGGTCTGTTCGCTGTGGAAGCTGCTCACGGTGCTGTTGGTGTCCCTGTCTGTGCCGCTGCAGTAGCTCTCGGTGGAGCCGCTGCTTCGGGTGCTCAGGCTCCTCAGGCTATCTGCACTCCGCTCTCCTCCCTGGGACTTCCCTCCTCCGCCAGAGCCTTTCCCACCGCTACTACCCACCTGTACCTGGTATAGTCCTGAGCTCCCTTCTCCCGCCTCCCTGGAGACCGAGCGGGCCACTCTGCGCGGTTCTTTGTGCCTGTAACACTCCACTCCGGAGGTGGAGGGCACGGCTTGATCCGGCTGGTAAAGCCGCTCTGCCGCGTCTCTGTCGCACACCGCCGGCCTGTGCGGTCGGGCAGCTTCCAGCTCGCACACAGGGTCAAGGCCACCCCTCCTGGGAGGAGGATACAGAGCAAAGTCTGGCAGACACGGGTCGGGGAAAGCGGAGCCCGCTGAGCTAGATGTCCGAGGCAGGCCCCGTGAGCGGAGCTCCTTCCTAAAGCTCTGAGATTGCATGGATGCGTGGGTGGTCACCTCCGTGTCACAGGATGAGTGCGACAGGCTGAAGTGATAAGCAGCTGAGTTACAGAGATCAGCAGGCTCCCTGGACAACTCCGAAGGACACAAGGAGGTTGATGGCTGCAAGGAGGCGAAGGAGTCGTTGGGAACAAGGCAGTACATCTTTGTGTCTGAGAGCAGATCTGAACATAGACACATGGAAAACATTTTGAGCAAAGTGTGGAAATATTTTAACTTTAATCAGGAAAAAAATGCTTTTGATAACATGTGCTTACCATGATCATGACTGCAGCTCTCAACCAGAGTCAAACTGATATCATCTGAGGTCTTTCCCACATCTCCTACAAAGAAGAAAACAACTAATCAGTCAAGTCAGAGCAAGTTCCCCCCCCGATCGTTACTCATCAGGATATCACAAAGAAGATCAAATAATCAAGTCACAAGAAAGTAGCAAAGTGCAGATATTTGTGTTAAATATATCAGGTAAAGTAAAATGTTTTCATACAAATGACTGAGTAAAACATAAATATCAGAAAATTCTACTTAATTACTTTCTCTCTGCTTTGAAACCAATGATTTAATCACGTGTGACGTTATAGGGAGCAGCACTGATTACCTTTCACAAGCATTGCTCTTCCGTGTGTGGATGCAATCTGAAATGTGAAAAAAAAATAAAAAAAGATCATTACTTTCTTTACAAATTTTTTTATCAAAAGATAATCTCAATAACAAAATGCACACACACTTGTGATCAGTACAAAACACAACACCTTCGATAAAAACTAGAAAAGACTTTTCCGTCAGCGTCTCCTTACAGACAGACAAAAAGTAGTTTGGGATTCTCCACCAATTTGCTAGAGCAGCTGAAGTGAAGCAAAGAGGCAGAACGCTGCACCCGTGGGACACAGAGGTTAAATATATCCCACAGAACACAGCAGCTGAAAAACTTTGAAATTGGGAGGAGACAATCTGATGTCACCGGTCTATGCGAAGACAAGATCGGTCCTAATAAAAACAAGCTTTAGACATAAAAGGTTTATCTTAGTTGTAACTAAAGCAACTGAAGGTGCTAATAAGACAGAACTAAACCCGTTACATGATGTTTCTGTTAAATACACATTAAAACACACATAAACTCATTAAGTGTGTCAAAAACCAGATAAATTGTGTGCAAGATCCCATAGACTGCAAGCTGAAAGTAGCCTTTGTGCCGTGTTTATTTTCCTTTTTTCTTTTTTTGTTCCCTTTCAAATCTGTCAGGTTTGTGTTTTCTATGATTTTCACACACTCGTTCTGCTCCAGTAAAATGGCGGACAATCAATGAGTCAGTGCATAATGGAGCGAATTAGATCGCAATCCTTTTTTTTTTCTTCCAAATCTGATTAATTTGCTCATTGCGTTTTCAAAGTATCCATGACTCAGTCTGTAAAGATGGGAAGAAAAAAAAGCTAAACATGTCATCAAGAATCCACCGCTAAACAAGTCGGATATTTATGTCAAATCCCATGATATGGGATAATGAGATTTTAACTCTATAATCGTATAATATCCTCCATTTCAGAAACATAAACCAGCCATTTGTTTACTTGTGATTTTAGCGAGTAACCCAAACTTGACATTCCTGCCAATTTATTTGCTCTTAAAGCAGCTCAATGCTTATTTTTCCTCATTTATATAAACAAACATGCGTGCGATGAGCGTGATTATGACTCCAACCAGTGGTTTGACACTGTTCTGATCAACAGATGCCAGGGATAGAGAGGAGGTGCTCCAGATTACCTGCTGGTTAGACTCCATCCCAATATAGGAGTTCCTGGAACTGCAATCCACCGGTGGAGTCTCCTGTCGGATGAAGTCTGCCATCTCGATACCCCCTCCAGGGTCCCTTTGTAAACACACAAAGGCAACCACACACCTGAATAGTTGGCACGTAGACGAGGTAATCGTTTCCCAGATAGAAAAAATAAAATCAAGACTGCATTTTAAAGCCATTGTATGGGTTTTAAAACTTAACTGTGAGACCCAAAAAAAAACAAAAACCCCAGACAAAAGCATGAGTGCAGATTTTCTCCTGGTCTATATTCAGCTCAGACATGCTTGTTAAACCAGTCGGAATTTCAAAACAACCAACCTGCCAGGGATATAAATCATTTACACGTAACATATGCCAAAAATGTTTCATTGACGGTTTAGCGAGTAGTGAACTTAAAACATGCCGCGTCAAGGGAAACGGAGGCTGGATGAGGACCAGCGAGGGGGAAAATGAGCGGGCGGTGGAGCAAGACACCTTAATCACCGTCAGTGCTGCTTGTCTGCGCCACCGTAAAACTCAAAACAAACCCAGAATGTTGCTCCAGATGTGTTGGGCAAAGCCGGGACTTGGAACCGTCCCTGTGGTCGGGAGCTCTCATTCTTCACGGTGCCTTTTCCTTGGCTCGGCGTCCGGCTAAGCGCTCCCTCTGGAATGTGAATATGAGTCACTACTGCGATTCACGGGCAGAAAAAAAAAAGGCTGAAGCTTCGCTGGCTTGTTGCTTCTGACCCAACACTTAAACCTCTCCATTCAAAAAGAAAATAGGAAGGAAAGCTGCCATTTAGAGCCAAGTTACTTCATTATTCCGTTTTTTTTTTGGTAAATGTATTGAGAAATGTGTCAGATTAATTCATCAGAAGTTAAAAGTCTGACCAAGCCCCACGTCTTTATTTTCATTTGTTTTGTTGTGGCAATACATAGAGTATAAAATTAGTATCAAAACAGCTTGAAAGCCGATATTTGGCTTGTACAACTTTATTCTTCAACACAGCCTGAACTCTCACACGAGCTTTGTTGTCATTTCTTTAAGTAGTCGTCAGGAATAGTTCTCCTCGCTTCTTCAGGGACTTTTCAAAGCTCTTCTGATGTTGGCTCCCTTTTGTTCTGCTCTCTGTTAAGATGATCCCACACTGCTTCAGTAGTGTTGAGGTCCGGGCTCTGGGGAGGATTCATCACTCTATAAAACCTGTTGCCACTGTTTTTCAGTCCAGTTCTCGTGTCGTTTGGCATAACTCGGCCTTTTTCTCCCCGTTTTCCTCCCTGGACTCTTAACAGCTACCCTTTCATGAAGGACATTTCTGATTCAGCAAACAATAAAGTGATCAACTGAAAGGTTAGATGCATCTCCGAGGTCTCATGTAAGGTCTTAATTGTTTTTTTTCCCTCTCTTTCTTTAAGCAATATCCCTTTCAGATATTGTTCATCTAATGCAGGAAGATTTTCAGGCTTGTCCTCCACTTGTCCAGTTTCCTGAAATTATTAAAGGACACGCTGTATCCAGTCTTGAGATAAGCCAAGTTATGGTTTATAGCTCTTTGGAAATCTACATTTGGTACTTATGTCTGTCAAACTGTTAAGTTTATATGTAGATAAAACCATAAAACCAAAGAAATGAGAATAAATAATGTGTCATTGCAACAGACTACTAACAAAACAAAGTTCCTAATGATGCCATTTACATATTTTGGGGGGAGGGGGGGGGGGTTGTACTTGAGTGATTCATATGTCTGAGTTAAATGCCACACATACTCGATCATTTGGAAAATAGTCAGGAACAAGGACTGTACTGGAATTTATTTCAAGGAACAGACCTTCAGAAAGCCTGGATAGGAACATAGAGCTCATTGGAGGCTGAATATGAAGAAAAATAAGTGTTTCAAGACGTTCGAGGAGTAATAATCAATATATACGAAAATAAATCAACATATAAATGTGAAAAGCTTTGTCAATTATATATTGTCTTAATACTTCTAATTCCAAATTATCTCAATTTTCATTTATTCTTCTTCAAATTTCCTCCATTCATTTTCTTATTCATTTACAGATTTATTCTTTATTTTGGATCTTTTGATAAATGACGAGTAAAAGTTCAAAAGTAGTAGGTTCCCACCTCCCTGCTACTGTTACTGCACTACACTATTGACCTCAACTCCCCGTATCAGTCATCTGCAGATCACATCTCCTTTAACTGACTTATCTCACTCCACCCCCACATACCATGATGATCCTTCACCATCATTGATCAGGAAGTGTGGCGTCCTCCACCCGATGCATAATACTTTGCAGAGTACTTACTCTGCTCCAGTATCCAATATATGTGCATGGAACATCTTCCCTCTACAGTTTCAGATATCAAATCCACCTTTAGGCCAGAAGACAAGCCAACTTACCCCGGGCCATTGCTGTCCTCCCGACGGGTCGCACCTCCATCATTTGCCCCCTCAGTGCCACCTCTGCTGCCCTGATTCTCCTTGGCTTGATGCTCCACCACCTCCCCCTCATCCAGGGCATAGTGGAGGCGGTAATTCACCGTCTTCAGCAGCAGAAACATGGCAGCAATCACACCACAGTAGATCCCCACGATCACCATAGTTGGCTGCAGGGCCTTGCATTAAAAAACAACAAAAAGATAGAAATTCGCTTGGTTAGTTTAGAGGCAACGCAACCTTAAAAATCTGTGTGTGTATAAGTCTGTATAAAGTGTATGAGCTCCAGATTCTGCATCCAGCTCTGATATATCCTACTACATCCTGTGTGGTCATCATAAAAAAAACAGCACTACTATATAAACCACAGAGCTGACCGACACCAGGACTCCAGGACTCCAGGAATAGAAGTGAAATTGCAAACCGATTTGAAATCTCAGCTTCAGGTCAGTAAATCATCCATTTACTGAGCCGGCTACAGTTACTAGTGTGTATCTGGAAAAAACACACAATGATCCAAGAGACATTTCAGCTTCATGTAGCCCATCTTGATAAGAAAGTTTGATAGAGCAACCCTTTAAATCACGTGCCCTTCTGATAAAGAAACTGGCATTGGTGGACAAGACTTGGTTGACACACTCGTATCACTTTTAAAAACATACAGAAAATAAAATGCATTTAGAAAAACAAGACTTAAAACAAAAAAACAAATAAAGTGATGAACCAGCAGCACAGTTATCCGGCTGGGTTTGATGAGCATTTTAACTCTTTCATCCTTGCCAGATGTCCTCCGGCTACTAAAAAAAAATCACAAACACAGCAAATCACTACCGATGGAAGGAAAACAAGCTGATAAGAGGAGGGGGGCAAGGGAAATTAAATTCACTGATTACAGCTTATCAAGTGTTAATAATCCAACTCCAACACTGTGGAAAGACTGAATTTTGATGGTTAGCACACTTAAATGGAGAGAAAATAAAGATTATTATTATAACAATTTGTCCAAATAGAGTAATGCTAATTTAATACATTTTATTTTGGTGTAGAATAATTTAAGTATACTTAAAACAATTGGTGAGGTTCAGTTAGTTTGAATAGGAACTACATTTTCTCCGCTCCGGATAAAAGAGCGAGAGCGACCATTAGTATGTCGAGGCAGCTAACCTAACGGACACTTGCTTTGATAACTTACGTTGTCAACATTAAGGACAAATACGGAAATAAAGACAATAAAATGGGTTTAAATACGCAGCACCGCTCACCATGTACAGCGTGAAGGGGAAACATAGCAGAAAGAGCCAGATGTAGAGATGTAAAGCGTTGACGAAGGTGTTCTGGTCGGGGTCGTAGTACCATCCGCCTGTGACTGAAGCCCAGACCCCCTGCCTCAGGATCTGGAGAGTCTGCGACCCCATGTTGTTTAATCCGCTCCGACGAATCCGGGCGGAACCGACTAACGGAACAACCGGGGTGACACGCTGGCTAGTCGTCGTTCAACATGACAAACGGTGCTCTGTTTTCAGACAGTGGCCTGAAAATCCCCCTCTGCAGCCATCTTCTCTGCTGCTAGCCCGGCCAGCTGGGGCACTGTTTCAGTCCTCCACTGAGGAGACTCCTATCCCACCACGCCCTGCGAGAAAGTTCTTCTTCGTGGAAAAGGTACTCGGCAAGCTATGGAAGCACCGTGGGAAGCGAAAAAAAAAAAAAAAAGGAAAGTAAAGACATCATTTCTTTGTGCTTTGACTTTATTTATATCTGCTTTCTCTTAGCAGAATAGGTGATTGTGAAGTGAAATAAACGTTTGGCTTATTTACGGATCAGTGGAGAGATGACAATAACATGGAATAAAATTATATCAGGCAATTAGATGATCGACCCAAAAATGACCAAATGGCGACACTAAGTGGCCAAATAGTAGTATTACATGTTTTTGGACTCGAGAAAATTTGTAATAAGATTTTTAAAAAAGACAGTGGATACCATATATTTTTTTGATGTTTCTGTTGTACAATATCATAGTTATATCTTTCTATTGCTCAGTTAGCTAAATATCTGGATTTACTTTTACCAGTCTGTAAATCTGTGCATTTCTCAGAACTGGCAAGTCCATATCTGTAAGGGGGGAGAATGAGGTAAGGGGGGAGAATGAGGTAAACATTAAACCTTCACAGGACCAGTTTACCCACAAGAATATCTTCCAGTAAACAGTTGCAACTGTTTGCGAGGTCACAGGAGGGATTTGATGGTTTTGGCCTTTTTCTGTTTTTCTTAAAATAGTTAAAATTATTTTGTGAAGTAGATTATGCTTTAGGTCAAATTTGTAGAAATATAGAAACTTCAAGAGGGTTTAAGAAATGGTCAAGTTATTTATTTTTTCAGAAAATTTACTAGTAACTACAGTAAAAAATTATTTCTCCACATTAAGTATACAAATACAAAGTAACATAAATTGGAATTACAAAGGAATAACACTTCAAACTTTAACCGAGTTACAACAAAAGTGAATTTCAATAGTTCCATCTGGAGACATAAAATGTTTCTTAAAGAGCATCAAAATGTAGATAAATATGCAAATTACTTTTACACTCCATTAACCAACATGCAGTGGACTTGAGAAGATAACATCCTTCATATTTTTGCCTGAAGACGACTAAAACAGAAGTCAAATCTTTTAAGAAAACCCCCCACAGTGTATATGAACAATGCTTTTACCCAAGAATGAAATAAAACTCTTAATATAGGTAAATAATACAGACAAGAGAGACCAAGATTGTTACTTTTCCTCAATTAAACATATATAATTGCTCATTTATTTTATTACAAAAACAAAAACATGAAAGCGGAGTATTTGTTTTACAAAATGACAAACATTTATGTATTTATAGACAGAAGATTCTAGCAAAGGGCTTTTTACATTTCAGATGAGATGCTTTTCCACACATCTGGCAGTAAAGCAGGTAGAGCATTAAACTGTCCTAAACACTTTGCTGATGGCAACAGTGAACCAACACCAAAGCGTTTTTTTGACGAGTGCATCATCAAAAAAAACACTTAATCCGACACGGAAAGCCTGCTGACATCAAGAATGTAAACTCTGCTTTTAATAGAACTACCTGGAATATGCTTAAAGCCCACCGAGCGTACAAGACCGAAGAAAAGTAACCGATGCTCTTTGTGCCAGTTCAGCTCAGACCAGTAAGAGACAGTTTGTAAGAGGAAACAGAAACACTCCATGAGACAAGACTACAGTTAATGCGAGAGGAGTTTTCACAGCATTTCTCCATCTTCTCACAGAGTGAGGGGAATGGCTGTCACTGTAGCCTTGCTCTCTTCTCAGGAGGAGGTTTACTTGGCGGAGCTGGAGCTGAGGACTTGGCGGCTGGCTCCCTTTCCTCTTGTTTTATGGTTTCTGTGGGAGGTTCAGGCTCCTTCTTCACCTCAACTGAAACACAAGTGCATACATTTAGAGGTGATCTCAAAAGGTTTGGCCTCTGTTCCAACATAAACAGGATCATCGCAGACGAAATGAATGAGAAAATATAGAATTCCATGTAAACAGAATGAAACAGTCACAGAGACTGTTGTGTAATTTCAGGATCAATAAGAAATCCAACTCTTTGAAGATCATACCTGGAATGGGCTTCTCCCCGGGCTTAGGCTGGAAGCACAAACCAAAGAAATTGGCATCCATATGAAATATTTCTTTCTTTGAGCGGAATTGAGATGAAATATAAAATTACTGGGAATGTTTGTGGAAAATCAGCGTGAACTTTACCTGGTAGAACGTTGGTGGAAATTTTGATCTGAGATCCAAAAGGAGTGTGTCAACACGATGCCTCTGAAACAGGGAACTAGGCTCCTCTTTTTTCTTAGACTTGGGCTTGGCTTTTTCTGAAAAAGAAAAAAATGAAAAAACCTTTGTTAATCACCTTTAGAAAATGTTTACATCTCAAAGCTAAAACACAGCGTTGTACATTTTCTTTTTCCCACAACTCCATCCCTCTGGCACTAACCTCTTTCCTCCTGATCCTTGAAGTGCCACCAGTATCCCTTGGATGGGTGATAGCGGCAATATGAAATGGCCTCATCAAATGCAGACTGGATTCCATGGACTGCAGAGAGCTACAGTAGATATAGTTTGTATTAAATACACATTCCCAGCACTTTAGTGCTCCAAAATGTTTTTATTTATATATTTATTTTACCACTCTAGAGCTGATAACTGTTCCCAAGTCAGGAGCTTGATACACCACTCCTGCTATGATGTAGTAGTCGGCCAAGGGAATCACTTGAGAATAAACACACAGAGGTGGTGAAGCTTTAGATTGATGTATATATAGTGTTTCTTGACAACCATAAAAGCAGAATCACAAAACTGATTTAGCATTTTATTAAAATCCTCTATTTTGTTACTTATTACTGATTGTTTGCAACACATGAAAATAATAAATAACAATGACACTAAGCAGAATAGTTGATGATCCAATTCATGAGGCTGTGTTTTGGTAAATCCTCGTAAATATACAAAAGATGGCTTCATAACACCCATAACATCCCCACTTATTTGTGAGATTAGACCAGTAAAATTAATACACATTCAAAGTTGACTAATCAGCTTGTCAACCTTTAGTTATTCACTAAATATTTTTAATCGAATAATAATGAAACTAGTTAATAATAATACATTTTACTTTATTAAACCTGATTGGGAAATTCAGCTCCGCATTTGACCCATCTCCACATGTACAAGAGAGCATGGGGGCTGCCATGGACCTTTAGGACCTTGCTCAAGGGGTAAACAGCGGTTCACCACTGTCATACTAAATGTAGACTGTAGATGTAAAAGTCATACTTCTCACCTTGTGTTGGTGATTGCCTCTGTTGTTTACGGATTATATAAAGAATTGGTTCCTGAGCATGAAGAAGAATGTACTCCACGCCCACCATCTGACTGAAATACAACAATAACAATGACACAAGTGTGTAACCATGTAAGAGGAGAGAAAAAAAACCTAAAACGATTATTTTCTGGACCTTTAAAAACTAATATTGTATTAAAACTGTGGGAGGAAACTCCTACGTCTTGGCCTAATAATTCCTTCATCATTGATTTTATGCTTAAAACCAAACTGGGCTGTGAATGATGAACTGACTTGAGATGCTCCAGAGTGAGACGCTGCATCTTCACCACTTCATTATTGCAGGTTCGGTCGTAAAAAGGGTTGCTTCTCTCAGAGAAGTAGTCCAGTACATTTCCAGGGTTAAGAATCGGCACCCAGCCGCTGTCTACCCAGGATATCCACAGGAGGTTGTCTGCAGATTAAACAGGCAGAAACACACACCGATGAGCTACACA
>JBBBVU010000021.1:19978086-19998098 GCA_037177055.1 Atherinosoma microstoma | reverse complement strand
CCGCTGTCTACCCAGGATATCCACAGGAGGTTGTCTGCAGATTAAACAGGCAGAAACACACACCGATGAGCTACACAGCCACATTTCGACTTGCAGGATGCTCGAGGTTAGAAGTAGTGGTTAACATACAGATAAATTAGCTGATGAGGTTAGAAGTAGTTGTTAACATACAGCTAAATTAGCTGATGAGGTTAGAAGTAGTGGTCAACAAACAGCTAAATTAGCTGATGAGGTTAGAAGTAGTGGTCAACAAACAGCTAAATTAGCTGATGAGCTAAACAAAGCTATGTTGCTAGCGTTAGCTTCGTGTGCTAATATATTACATTTGAAACCAGCCAAAAGCAAATTGAGAAACAAGCTGCGTTTCAAGAATTTATCAGTGAAGCGTACATATTCGCCTCAATAAAAGTACACCGCTGATTTAAAAAAAAAAGGAGATAAAGACATCCCAAATAACAAAAGAACGAAGAATCGCAAACCTCTGAAATCCACAGACGCCATGATGTAAACAAAGTGTCTCTCAAAGATTACGTGTTCACCATCTTTTCAGGTCGTAGCGTGATGACGTAGCCGCATAAGCGGCTACTGCATGAGTCGGTAAATTTTAATAATCAGGCCTTTTATTATAAAACATGGCGTCTTTAAGAATAGCGAAGAATTTCTAACTTAGCTTATAGCATATAGCGTATTGTACTACGTTTTGTCTGTTTGACATATATATTCAGTCATATTCAAAAATCCGCTAATTTGCATATTTCAACCGGGGTTATTAGACTATAATGTTAATCATCATTAGGTTTTTGCCTCAGAATTAGTTTCTGTAGGATTTATAAACAAAACATTTAACTGAGATATTTATATGCAAATAGCACGATTTGTGAAATGTTTTATTTTTTAAATAAATAGGCTAAATAAATAATGAAATGAAAAGTTTTTGTCTGTTTGTTGACAGTGTTTTTATTTAATGTACGTATTTATAGTTTAGACACTTATGTAAATGAGACAATACATTTCCACTACATATTACATGTGAGTTGTATCTTTGGGGAGATGTGGTGCTTGTTTGTTTACTTCTTGTTAACAGGTCATTTAGATTGCGGTTAAAGGAGCTTGATGATGCAAAAAAAAAAAAAAAAAAAGGTACAAAATCAATACACAGCCATAATTTTACAAGGGCTCTTTATATCTGCTCAGCAGCACCTAAATATTTCCATAATCACGTCCAGCTGACAAGACTTCCATCATGGTGAATACACCACAGTGTTGTTGAGAAAATATCCAGTCAATCCATCAACTCTTGTAAAATATCAGACGAGTAAAGAGTAAAATCATCACCTCTCTTTACAGAGACTTATATTAATTTGAATAAAGGTTTGGATGACATTATAGCCTGTCCAGAAACTACTTTGTCACGAGTATTGTTTGGTCGTCTGTGCAGCAAGGACGAGGCTGCTTGGGCGAGATGAGTCTGGCTGGATGATCTTTATCTGATTCATCCGAATAGAGATGCCTGCATTCCTCCACAATGAGATAAGACAGTGACTGACAGAAATATTTAAGAGCAAGGATGGGGTTGTTATTCCTCACCAGCAGTTTTAATGTTACGTTATTTCATTTTTTACTGAAAAATAAAAACAACAAAAACGAAAAAACTGTGGCATGGGCTGTAAGAAGGATGGGAGGCTGTTATTTATAGACAAAAAGGGGAAAAAAAGAGAAAGTCGATTCATGATTGTGATTTTTCTGTGATTTTCCTGCAAACACTTGTGGTGAAATGAAACCTTGTTCTCCTGGAGGATACTCATAGGACCACTGCTCCTCTAATTATTGACCAATCGGTTCGTCAGAGCGGAAAACATGAGATGCGGACAACGGAGGAGCGCGCAACGTGCAGGGTTGCGCACAAAGAGGACGTAGCTGCTGCTGCACTGGCGAGGCGGAGGCGCGACTATACGGCCGTGAGGATGCAGTGAAAAGCCTCAATCTTCCCAGCTAAGTTATAGCCGGGCTTTTAGGGCAGCTACAATAAAATAACGTCGAAGATGAGTGTGATCAAGTCTGGGCACGAAGAGAAGGTGGAGAGCGGCGGCGGGGGCGGCGGGTCCCCGAGGCTCCAGCAGTGCGCTCAGCCCCCCAACAGCGGCAGCAGCCGGACCAAAGACAGCAGATATCAGCAGCAGCTCCAACAGCAAAGGCATCATGGTGGGTCGATGCTGAAACAACCATCCTTCAACGAGCCAGCTGACGTCGTGAGGCGGGCGCTGGACTTCAAGAGCCAGGGCACCCAATGCTACAAGGATAAGAAGTACCGAGAGGCGATTGGCAAGTACCACCGCGCTCTGCTGGAGATCAAGGGTCTGTGCAGGGTGTTGGGGGACCCGGACACCAGCTCCAAGTCCCCGTGCCCCCTACTGCCGACCATCAGCAAGTCCGATACGCTGACAGATGAGCAGAAGGGGGCGATGGAGAAAGCGGAGCTGGAGTGTTACAACAGCTTAGCAGGTAAGAGACGTTCCTCTCACACAGATGCTTCTCTGACATGTTGTCTTTTTTTTCTTTTTTTTCAAATAGAGAGGTTCTAGGAAAACTCTAGAGCACATGAATGATTCATAACGAGCATGAGTCATGCTCAAGCTCACCCCCCAATCTTTATCTTAATGCTCCATTTACTCACCCCCTTGCTAAATGAGCTATGTCATTCACTGTAACGCATTGACAAAAGAACCCACAGTGTTTTTGTATGCCTTGCGGCACACTTGTACAGCCTGATCAGCTTTTTTTCTTTCCTGTTTCACCTCATTCTAGCTTGCCTTTTGCAAATGGAGCTGGTGAACTACGAACGGGTGAAGGAATATTGCCTGAAAGTCCTTCACAAGGAAGGAAAGAACTTCAAAGCTCTCTATCGATCCGGAGTGGCATATTACCATCTGGGTGACTTTCAGAAGGCTCTCTACTACCTGAAGGAGTCCCACAAACAGGAGCCATCAGGTTAGGACTAACAGATCATGCCTCTGAGCTCCATAATGTTTATTCCCTTCCATGGAACACTGGTCCAAGAGTTAAAATCATGGGCTTTGAGCTGTTTTTAGTCAAGGACCAAATGATGTCTGTTTGTGCAGCACTTTAAAGGCTCTTGTTGGATCAATGAAACAATGAGTGGATCCATTCATTAAAAAGATGCCGATTCACTCAAGATCTAAATGGTGGACTAAACCAGAACCATGTAAGCATCTGAATGCACCATTCTGGGTCCAAGAACAGGTAGAGTCTTGTAAAAAAAAAAAAAAAATCCCTTGAAAAAAGCAATGCAGACTGCAGATATACAGTATATGCTGGGGAGCTTATTAGGGGATTTGAAGTCTTGTCATGATGACTATAGGTGTGAAACACCAGGGACTACTGCAGGATAGGGAAGGATTAACATGCTGGTGAGTGGAAGTTAACCGGCAGTGAAATCTCTGTTGAACATTTAGTGTAGACTGGATTATGTTCGGCCTTAACATCTGCAGAGTTAAACAAGGTCATGGTCGTTTTTCCCTGTTACTGCTGCCTCAGATCTTTAGAAGACTTTACACTGATGAGTTGAGGCAGATGACCCTGAGTGGTTATGCCGGAGTTTTCTTCCTGTTAAAGAGAGGTTTACTTACTGGCTGTTTCCAAGTGCTTGCTGAGAGAGAAACACTGGGGTGAGCTTTGTAATACTAAAAGGTTCTGACCTTTCTATGACAATTGTCCTGAAATGATTCATGTTGGGATTTGGTGCTATTTACAGTACCCCTCGTTTCCTTATCTTTTGCTCTCAAGCAGCCAGACTTTTGTACTTTAATGTAATCTTGAGCAATAGTTGTGCTTTCCAAAGGTCTGTCAGAGTTTTTCTTTGGACATCGGCTGCTTTTCAAGGACTTGAATATTGTCAAGTCCCTTTACTAAACATTTTCAGAGGACTTTTTCTTTGTTTTGCTAAGCCACTTAAAGCTGACCAATGAATCATTCAAGCATAAAAGAAAAGACACCACACTTAGTTTAAGGGATGAACCAGCATTGTACTTGTACTTTGGGAACTTTGCTCCTAGTAGCCTGTCAAAAAAACAAATAATTAGTTTAAATTTCTCTCTTAACACATGCAAAAAAAGGACAAAAATAACATAGTTTGACAGGCATAAAATAGCATATTTATACATGTAAGATGATTCAGAAACAGCTATCTGCATGGTGCACAGTGAATCCTGAAAGAATTTGAGGAAAGTGGGTAAGTACAGGACAAAAAAAGAAATGTCAGGCCTAAAAATAACTATCTACAGCATATGAACAGTGATGTCTTTAAGAAATAGGTAAAAATCCATCAAAGATCTCACACATCGAGCTGTGAGACACATCTGACCCTTCAGTGAAGCTGAAGCTTTGTCAGAAATGGTCTCTGCATAAGCGCAGCTATCAAGAAGCTATAGGGGAAAGGGAGAAAAGGCTGAGGTGTACCACGTGATACAAGAACTGGACTGAAAATCTGTGACAACCGGTTTGATGGAGGATCAATCTTCCCCAGAGCCCAGACCTCAACATTACTGAGACAGGGAGGGATCATCTTGACAGAGTTTGATTTAAAGGGCAGCCAACTCAGGAAAGTCCTTTAAAAATCCTGGAGAACTTTTCCTGAAGACTGCATAAAAGAAATTGGAAGAAAACTTGTTGAAGAGGGTTGAAGCTGTGTTGAAGAAAGGTGGAAAAAAAACAAATAATAACTTTCAAGACAGAATTGTAAACTCAGATTTTGCTTTATGTACTTTATTTCCATTATGTTTGCACATTTCAATAAATCACTGCACACAATTCCCACTTCCTGGAAATATTTCGGACAATATTGATGCACCATTTCCTGACTGAGCAGGAAATAAATGAACCTTTTTTCCTGCCTTTGTTTTGCAGACACCAACGTCATCCGCTACATCCAACTAACAGAGATGAAGATTCGCCGAAATGCCCAGAGGGAAAAGAAAGAGGCACCGCAAGCGCTCACTGCCTGATGACTTCTCCCCCCCCCCGGCCCAGGTGTCAGCCCCACTGTGTGCCACTCAGATCTTAAAACACAAGCCAGAGGTTTCGGTGTGAAACGATGTTTGTTTGCATTTGCGTTTTTCAGCATACGGTTGCCAGTTATGTGATTGAACTTTGTTGTGTGCTTGGAGTGTTTTTTGTTTTTTAGATTTAAAAAATGATAAAAAAAAATAAAAATAAATATGCACCAGATATTTTTAATCCCTCCCCAAATTTGCAAAACGTACCAAGTACGAGACCATCTTGAGTGTGTTTTAGCCATTCCAAAACTGATGCACTGCCAGTCCAAACATTGCACATAACGGCCAACACTTGTGATAAGAGACAGGAGCAACGAGGTCCACAGAGCGGCGCGTCTGCAGGCAAGCGTCACCCTAAAGTTAGCACCTGCCCTCGCACAAGACGTGTTTCGAATGCGTTGGAGTAAGTGAGTAACAACCGCCTACACTTCTGTCACCTTACGCTGATTTTGAAAGCGCTACAAAAGTCACAATTTTTTTATACTCTGGATCATATCTGTACTAAAGGTGCTTTCAGTAAGTGGGTTTCTAACACAAAACTCAAGGACACGAAAAGAGCACAAGGTTGCAAAGAGCAGTATGAGCTAAAGAGACATATCACAAATGTAAATAGGCTACTTTATAAAAACCACATGAAAATATAAAGCAAAGGGAAGCTTTTTGTGTTTATTAATGCCAAAACAAAGCACTTCATTAACATTTACTGTATCTGCAAATATTTTATGTGTATAGTAAAAAGGTGTAATAAATGTGTTTGTTGATTGAAATCTTTCTTGTGGTTTATTTCCCTTCAATTGATCTTTTGTATTCCCTATAAGGAAGAAGACACAAGTTGAGAAAAAGAGATGAAAACAAATGGAAACAAGCAAAACTGACTGTGTTTGACACCTCTTTGTCTTGGTAGCTGCTACAGTGAAGCCTCTTCAGTACTGAGCTTTTGGTCATGGATGTTATTTTCCAGACTTGCTGTTATAAAAGGCAGAAACTCCTCCTAATATGATGCTGGCTATTATTTAAAAATGGAGAAATTCACTAAGCTTAATGTGTTTATAATGAGGGTTGGAGCCTCTGATGCTCTTATTTACCCAACGCCTCCTACAGACGCTATAATTAAATGAGATCTTTAGAATTTGGAGGCCAGGTCAACACTTTGAACTTGTCATGTTCCTCAAAGGATACTTGAACCGTTTCTGCTGTGAAGCAGGGTGCATTATCCTGATTAGAGACCACCAGGGATACCGTTTCCATTGACCCACACTAGGTTTTAATGTAGGTGCTACAAGTGAAAGTGGTAAAAATTAAAGTTACTTACCCTCTTCCCGTTGCATCCCATTGGACTCAGCCAGCCGAGGACAATGCCATTCACGAGGTAAAAAAATATACAAATACACCTGTTCTGTTGCTTGTTAACACAAATATCTAATCAGCCCGTCACGTGGCAGCAAGTCGACAAGTAGACATGTTCAAGATGACTTGCTGATGTTCAAACTGAGCATCAAAATGGGGAAGAAAGGGGATTTAAGCGACTTTGAATGAGGCATGGTACTTCAGAAACTGCTGATCTACTGAGATTTTCACACAAAACCAACTCTAGGGTTTACAGAGAATGGTCTGAGAAAGAGAAAATATCCAGTAAGCTGCTGTTGTTTGAAGGAAAATGTCTTGTTGATGTCAGAAGGAGAATGGGCCGACTGGTTGGAGATGATAGAAAGGCAACGGGAACTCCTTTAAGCACTGGTTCCAACCAAAGGAAAAATGTTTCCCAGCCTGATGAGTCTCCATTTTATTCAAGTTGAAGTAAAGTTAACACTCACCTGGAATCGTGTGTCCGGTCGCCTGATGATGTGTAAGGTAAAGATAAAACCAAGAAAATATTGAATCAGCTGGATTTTTTCTCCCCACGATTTTACTCAAATGAGTGTGTTTCAGTGCAAATACAAGTCAGTTAATAACAGTATTATTCTCACCCCCGACAACATCCATTCGCAACAGTAAGTTCAGCTTATTTGTGGTAAGATTTCAGACAATAAGACCTTTAGCAATGTTTCAACTAGCCCCCGTAGCTGAAATACAGTGTATGATGAGCATGTTCACATTCGACACAGTCCCCAGAGGAAAAAAAAGCATTCACATTTATATAAATATCATGTCGCGCTCAGGACAAAAGGAGATCAAATATTCGAGGTCACTTAACATTAGACAAAATGAGACAGGCATTAAGACATTTAAGTTGGATAGTATTTGTAGGGATCATTTTCAAATTATTGTTGTAGCTCTTTTTTTTTTAACCCCGTAGGTTTAACAGTTATCAGGAAGGATTTCATTCTTGGCAGAAGCAGAGTAGATTCTTCCCTAAATATCACCTAATGGTTTAAATTGCACCGTCAAGCATATTACACAATAAAAAAAATAAAATAAAAAAAAGAGACAATAAACCAATGAAAATAAAACATGAATATTTTTCTCAGTTTTTAATATCTAAATAACTTGTCAACATCTTTTAATTAACAAATTATATTTTGACAAATTGACAAATGAGATATTAATGTATTTGTGATTATTATTTTATCTTTATTCGCTACATTAATGCATGAAATAAAATTTTTTTAATATCTAATTTACTTGTCAAAGATTTGAATCAATTGAAATATACTGACAAGTTAGATATAAAAAACAGTAGAAAATATTTATCTGATGCATTTATGTAATAATTATCTTATGCCTATTTACTACACATGTGGAATAAATAGATAAATGAACTTTTTTTGCCATTTTAATAGCTAATTAATGTGTCAGTATATTTCTTTAATTAATCATTGCCTTGTTTTGCATAGAAAAACAATGAAAGATGCTTTTCAGTTTAAATTAAACTAAAGTTGTCATTAAATTATCTGTTTTGCAGAGCAAAGGAAATTCCTAGAACTCTATATTTTGCACTTTTAAAACATTAAAGCAACGACCTAAACCAGAATCAGTCAATTGGCTTTCTTTGTTTGATTAAACGACTTATATCCTGGTTGAAGAAATTCTGACAACTTAAAAATTCAAAGAACGAAATAAATAAATAAATAAATAAAAAACACAGTGAGGGAGATGCACCCTAGGAAATGACTGGATGTTTTGTGCAAAAGCTGACACCTTCTAAAAAAACATTCTCTGAGTGTTTACAAATGTAAAAAAAAAAAAAAAAGAAGCGAGGCAAATACAATAAATTAGAATTATAATAAAAAAAATAAGCCATCAGAAAAGAAATCAATGAATGAATACAACGTAATAAATAAATCATTACACATAGAAATACTCAGGAGGGATGTGGGCCACACACACACACACACACAATTATTCACACGGGAATTCAATGATCCCTTTTATAGCTTGAATAAATATTTCTCATCTGGCTGCTTGGGCAGGGTCACATACAACTAATAAATAAAACATTCAGTAAATTATTTGACCTATTTTTTCAAAGTCTTTCTGTTTCAAGGATGTAGCTTAAAAGGTATACCGTGTAACTTTTGGCCACTAGGGGGCTAAACCTGTCATTTCCCACAGGCCACACAGACACCATTGCAAGGTTAAACAGTCTTTCTCTTTCTGGGCTCCTCAGACACCCTGTTCACTTTATTACTTTGTTCAGATTAGACAAACTTTCAAGGAAAAAGTAGCATGAAGCACAGCCCACAGTGTTTCATAGCTGTAAAGCAAAGCGCTGCAGGTCACATGATCCCATGAGAGACGGATCCGCTCCTGCTAAGTTACAATGTCTGGTTTCTGAAGAGGGCAGCCCCATCGGAGCGCCGACACGTGTCAGACTCTGCATTGACCCCAGAAATCATCCATTGTTACTCACATTAGTCTAATATTTGGGTCAAAAGTATAATTTTGGGGGAAATTACAGGTTTAGGACTCCTAGCGGCCAAAAAGTTACACGGTATCCCTTTAATAATGCCAATAAGTGCTCACATTAAAAAACAGCCTTCCTTGTCTGTGGGATATTTCTGTGTAGGAGTGATCGGTGATGACAAGTGGCCAGAGCAAAACTGGAATCCATCCGTCTTCAGTACAAGTGGGAAACACACTGTACAGATTCAATCTAATGACAAAGATTTTGCAGACAAATTACAAATAAAAAAAAAATCCTTAATTAAAAAAAAAAAAAAAAAAGTTAAAAAACAACAAAACCCTGAAGCTTTACATTCACGATGCTTTCCAAAAGTGCACTTAATTAAATGCACAATCTTGAAATCAAGCTTGAATAAGAGAAGTCTGTAAAGCTTTGTGAAGGTGTCAGCGCTGTTCTGCTTTAATACCCCGTATCTGTTAATGTGATGGAAAGAAGACCCTGAACCTGCCGAATCATTTCTGATTTCCTCTTTCTCTAAATGCACCACGACCTCACCTGGTTCACGTAATATTTTCAAGTACGTTTTCTGCTTTGTTTCAGCTGTTTTTTGATGCCTAACTAGATGATTATCGTGCAAATGACAATAAAACCAAATGTCAAAAAGGTCAAATATTAACGGTAAATTTTCTAACAGCAAATAAGTTACAATATTGCCGATGGAGGAAGGTGAACAATCCCACGTTAATTCCAAACGAATGGAGCCAGACTTGTGACAAATTAAAGGCCAACAGCAGACGATGAGTCGGGCCGAGTTAGGACCAGAATCCTGGTTTGTAGCGGTAAGGTGAGTCTTTGGGATGGCTGTGCTCGGGTCTGCAGAGCGGGACTGTTCCATCCCGGCACTGCCCCTCGTCCAGCTTGTCCAACAGGTTTTCGTTCCTGCGGGGGGAGTAAGGGGTGGGGGCCTCCATGGGGGTGGGCAGCACCGCCGGCTCTCTCTCGAACTCGACTGTGGGTGGAGTCTCTGTGCTAGAGGTGTTTGCGGGGGACTCGCCGTTACCCAGGGTCTGTCCGTTCCCCCTGGATCTCGCCTCTGCCCAGAACACCTCGCAGCGCGCGCGAGGCGACGGCCGAGGCCGAGCTACAAAGTCCAAGGTTTTGGGGCGTTCGGGAGTGCAGCGCCGACGAGGTGTAGGGGGGAACACCACGTTTGGATTGGGGAGCCGGGGAACCTCAGAACAGTCTTCTTTTAAACCCTTGAAGCCCCCTGTTGGGAGTGACACCAAAATATTTCAGATTCATTCATGCTGTTAAGTACTCTGCCTAATAATGCATCATTATTTTAAGAAAACAGGGTATAAATAATATCTGCAGTTATACATCTATTAACATCAAACAGGGAAAAAAAAAACTTCACCTGTGTTTTCTAAAGCAGTTTTTTCTGGCAAAGTCTCCAGACTGTTGAGAGGGCAGCTCTTCTTGATGGCTCCATCTGACGGCGTCCGACGCAGGATACGCGAAGAGCTCGGTGCACAGGGAACGTGTGTGGGGGTGAGAGACTGGCGAGGGTTACGCTTGAAGCTCTCAATGTGCGTGTTGACCAGCGGGTTGACGGGTGCCTGGAATGCTCTGTGCTCTGAGACGAGAGCGGGGAGAGGAGGCTGGGAGGGCGGCGTGGCGGAGCGGCACACCAGCAGCTCCTCGCTGTCAGAGCGCAGCAGCGAGCGGGTGGAGTTGCAGTCGGACGCCGGCGATACGGACAGCAGCGTATACGTGGAGGGCACACCTCGCTCTGGGAGTGAGGGCGCCGAAGGCTTCAGCGGGCTTTCCCGCCGGAACAGTCTGCGAGTTGGGGGGCTGGCGCCTCGCTTTTGGCCACCCGTTTTATGGAAGAAGCCCTCCCATCGGGGTTTAATGCTCTCCTCCGGCGGGGCCAAAGTTAGCAGGTTGCAGCCCAGACCGACGGCAGCCAGCAGAGCCCCGCACCCCAGCAGGACCAGCTCCGAACGCCGGCCCCCACCGGGGCTCTTCTTGCATGGAGGGGTTCCGGGCACCTGGCCGCTGAGGCAGTATTCGTCTCCATCACTGTCGGCGGCGGAAGATGTGTGGGCCTCTTTTTGGAAGGGAACGCAGAGGTAGGACTGAGCAGGAGTTGCTCCTGGCTCGGTTGTGAAGCAGCAGTCTTCATTTTCTGAAAACAACGCCATGAAGTCGACGATCACTTCAACAATTCACAAACGTCTCACACGAATATTAGTTGATATTTTCAGAGACAACGACTCTAAACTTTAGAAAAATGATGTGCAGCTCTTTTATCAAGTCAAGTTGATCAAAGTTTCTAATGTTAATAAACATAATAACTTAAACAATAAGCTTGAAATGTCCCCATCTATATAGTTCCTTCTCTGTACAGGACTGTGAAGGGGATCACCATCCTGACCAAGAACAAATCTGATATGTTTCTGTGTGGCCCCTCAGTGAAAAAGGTTTGAACAGCCCTGCTCTAGTGAGTCAAGTCACTTGACTTTCTTGAATTCCATGAATACAAAAATAGTTTGCTATGAGTTTATGGTCTAAAGTTGCAAAGAGGCACAGCTGTGAGCTTCCAGTCAACAACTGACAGCTGCTCTCTGTGTTTTCCTGTAGAGTGGACACATGCCAGACACACAGAAAAGAAGTTGCTAAGCTGTTCCCGTTTACCCATCTCCACAAGGCTGGGCACCCCCGGTACTGCTGGACTGTGCCTCGGGGATCTCCGGAGGTTTGGGGCGCTGCAGGACCGCTGTCGACTGCCCTCACGAGGAGGCTTCACGCTGTGAGCGAGGACGGACATTACTTTTCATTCTAGCCGCCATCGTTAAAACTTGAACTGAAAATATATCCGTCTCACCTCGCATCAGCGCTGTGCTCCCTGTATATGCCACATCCACGGGACCGGCCCTTCTTCCTGGACCCCTTCCTTTCTATCTCCTCTTCACTCTGCTGGAAACTTGTGTTGCGGCCCCAGGCTATACACCCTTCCCCCGGAGTGACTGCAAAAAGACGATAAAAAAGCTTTTTAGGATTGAAAACAAAAGAAAAGCTTCATTTAAATTAGCTCAAAGGTCAGAGAGGTCATAGTTCACTAATTCTGAGACCCTAATTGTGCTCACGCTGGATGGCTCTCAGGCGAGGCAGCATCGGTGGGCTGGGTGGGGGGCTGGAACTGCTGCTGAGCAAACTCCTCCGACGATCATGAGAAGGAGACGCCTGCACTGTGATCTTGTGCTGAAAATCTACAGAATTTCAAGAAAAGAAAAAAAAAAGTGTAACCACAAAAATGTTCTTCATGTGAAATCATTTCTAAATAACAAGAAACATTCCCATGAAAAATAAAGTGCATCCTCTTTCATTTCTGGGGATCTACGCCTCAATATAACACCAGTATAAATCAATGTGTGACATATTACCATGTGGAAGACTACGGCATGCTACTACAGGGACTAAGAAGGAAAGTTAGAGCCGGGTGTTGCTAATAAGATACACTCTATTAACTCATCTTAAACACATGTGTCAGTTAGGCGTGTGTTAACACAAAAGCTAAGGGGGAAAAATACAGCAGCGGCAACTGTTGCCGTCTATCATTCTGGGAAGGATTATTGGACCATTTCCAAACATTTTGGAGTCCATCATCCCACGGAAGAAAGATTAAATCACAAGTGCAAAACAGCTGCCGATATTTCCAGGAGTCCGGGCCAAAGTCAGTCTGTGCAATAATCAGAGAAACTATAAAAAAAAACAACAACAAAGAGCTACATCTCAGACTCTACAGGCCTCAGGTAGCATGGTAAGGTCATTACGGTACAATTAGAAAAAGACTGAACAAGTGTGGTTTGTTTAGAAAGAGTTACCAAGACGATAGCTTCTTCTCTCTGAATAGAATATCCATCTGAACAAATCACAACATTCCTGCAACAATCAGACCGATGAGACCAGCATGGAGATGATAATAATCACCCACTTTGGTGGAACATAAAATGTCAGGCATGGTGGTGGAGAGGTGATGACTTGGGCTTGTTTTGTAGTCACAGGGTATGGACACGTTGTAGTCTGGCCAACAATGAACTCCGACAGTAATCAGGAGTCAAATGTGAGGCCTTCTGACAGCTAAACCGTGGCACAGCAGTAAATCTACAACAGAACGGGGCTGGAAGGTTGGTCGAGCCAAAGTCCAGACCGGACTTAGTGTAGTCACAATCTTAGGATGTGAAACTCAAACTTACATAATTCATCTCCTACCTACACTGGAGCTCTACAATTTTCTTTTCAGTACCTGACGGCAGGCTGATCCTGTTCCCATCCTTGAGTTTAAGGCGGTTGCGGCGGAACTTGCCCTGCCTGCTCTCCACACGAGGCTTCTCCTGGTAGAGCTGGTGAATGATGATGTTAAGCTCCCGTTCCAGGATGTGGATCTCCCGCTCAGCCAGTTCCTGCTCGCGCTTCCTCAACGCCTCCTCCTGACACTTCTGCTGCAGCGCTGCACGGGTCAGCTCTTCCTCCCACGATCGCAGCTCCTGGACGGGTCCAAAGAGAGCAGGCGGAGCAAAAACTGTTACGACTTTCCGAAGATGATGTGGTTAAAAAAAGCAGACCGTGCGGTCATTACCTTTTCCTTGGCCCTCAGCTGATCAAACATTTCCTGGATCTCCAGTTTCCAGTCGTCCTGCAGAGAGTGGAAGGAGTCTGCCAGCATTTCAAAAAATCCGGACTCCTCAATGGCTGTGAGCTGGTCCAGAACCGTTGTGAACAGCGGACGAAAGTGAGGATCTGAGTTCCAGCAGTCTGTGGAAAAAGATGAAAAACAGCCTCGGTCATTTGGGTCAAATTTGCCTCAAAAATTCCAGAAAGTAATGATATTCTCATATTCTCTTTGTTTATTTGCTGCAAATCATATATTTCAGACACTGAAGCTTCTGCGCTAGACGAATGCACAAGAATCATGAGGTTATTTGTCCCTTTTCTAATGAATAATTGTGTTTTGGAAACTGCCAGTTCTGTTACATTTCTACATGGGGTTTTTGGTGCGTGACAACAACGAATGATCCCTTTAATCTTACAGCAGAGAGCTATTTTGTTTTCTTACTCTCCATAAGACGTGCGAAAGGCTCGGGGCAAGTCGAGGGAATGGGCAAAGCCAGCTTGTTCATCGCCACTCCGTAAGCCACTGCGAGTCCATCGATCCCTCGGAATGGAACTTCTCCCGTCAGCAGCTCCCACAGCAGCACCCCATAACTTTAATGTTGGAAAAGCAAAACGAAAAACATACACAAAGAGTCAAAATGAACGTGTACATATTCATGATTGTAGCAGGAAAAAAAAACTGCAAACCTTCCTAAGAGAAAATGTGCAACAGAACCCTGAGAGATACAAGACTGCACACTCATCAGGAATGAATGGGGATGGCAGATTATGTCATAAAAAGTCTAACCAAACAACAAAGCTGGCAACGAGTCGCACACTTTACACAGAACAAACAATTATAGAACATTATTTGACCAAGCTTTGTTCTACACTAGAGTGGAAACATTGATTAGGGAGAGCCGCTGTTTTCTTTCACTGGTTATCACTCCTGTGGACATTGATCCTACTCTCATTCCATTTAAAAAAGGCACACTTCCTGCTCTTGGCTCCGCTCCTGATCACAGCCAATGCACAAGCATAGAAAAACTTCTGTTAAAATAGACATATTATGGAAAAATATTTCACCACACAGTGAAAAAATTCCCCTCTATATGCGCATACACATATAGGAGCACGCAAGTGCAGGGACCATGACAACGATAAAGAAAAAAAAGTAAATAAAAATTAACAAAAAAATCCCCCAAAAACCCTTCCCATCTCTGTCATCGCTGTCCGTAGGTATATATATTATTAGGTTTCCCTCTAAATGGGATAAATAAAGTATTTTTCATTTTTCATTTCATGTCATATACAGGCACGTTGATACAGCATGTCTGCCTCAGGTCGTTATTGTGATGAGAAGTGGTTCTAAATAGACTTATCTGGTTAAATAAAGACTAATTAATTAACATGAAAAGTCTGTGAGCTATCACTAGCTCATGCTTCTGAAGCCTTAGTTAACTTAACATTTAACATAAGAAATGAAAGAGCTAAAAATCTTCTACCAATACTTTAATGGTTTGTATCCCGACCAGGAAATCGGACTAAAATTGACATTTTTTTGGAGTCCCTCTGCTAAAAGTCAACTTTTTCACCCTGTTATCACGTCCAAATGATGTGTTTATATCACAAGACACGTCACAGAGAGCGAAGTACCAAGCAAAGAGCACTATGGTGGAAAACTTCATCTTCAAAAAGGTGAAGTCGGACAGCTCATATGTTCTACGTTGAACATTTGGAGAAACCAATCCAGACTATTTTGCAGAGTCGGGTTCTATCAAGTTTTTTTATTTAGCAGAAGCAAGCACAAGCCAGGTGGAGAGAACAAGTTGGCACGTTTTCCCCTGGGGTGATCTGTTTATGACTCTGATAGCATCAAATCCGATTTTATTTTACTCAAAAGGTGAGAAACTACAACGAAAGCGGTGTCATATCAAAATACAAGAGGATACAGGTTTGTATCCTCTTTTATTTAACCTGCAAACGTGTTGTTCCAACTATTTGTCTAAAATAAGTCCTTTTATTTTCATGCGTTTTCTTTCAAGACAGAAGAGCCGCTCGACCCTCAGCCAGCCGAGGTTCAACGCTGTAGCCGCTAAGACTTCCCTACCCCCCCACCACGAGGGAGCGAACCACCAAAACTGACTGTCATGTTCAGAATGTAATGAGCAAACTTTGATAGAATAATAAAAGGATGCTACTTCCATCAACCACTTATGCTCCTCATGGCTAGTAACACACTTTCAGAGCTTCTGTGCCTGTCTGGCCAGATCCCCTGGGGCCAAATTTGACCTAAAAATCAGCAGGTTTGCCACTAACCTTAAGAAGGACAACACTTCAGGAGACAAATTACTTGTTTAGTTAGAGCGACTGTCCAGAACCCCAATGATATTCTGGCTAATGTGAAAGGATGAAACTATTACACACATTCATGCTGCGAATATTTAAAAAAAAGATCATTAAATTCCACCTTTATTAGGAATAAAAAAAGGTCAGAAAAAGAAAGATTTTATATTACTATGTCGTCATTAAATCATGTCGTTTTCTAGCCATCTCATAAAACTCTCTAACCCATGTGTCAGTGTGTGATCTTTTCCTTGTGCTTGGTTGTTAAATTGTTTCCCTTTCTTGGCCTCCCTCTGCCCACCTCCAAACGTCGCTACCCTTGGAGAACATGGATGAGCGGATAACTTCCGGAGCCATCCAGGCGTAGGTCCCGGCGGCGCTCATCTTGGTGGTGCGGTGCCACTCTCGAGCCAGGCCGAAGTCGGTTATCTTCAGCGTCTTGTTGCTGAGGTCTTCCATCTCAACCCTCTCCAAGATCAAGACTGGAGCGGTCAGCAATGGTGGAGCAGGAGGTGATGAGGGGGGGGGGGGGGATTTAAATAATTTTTTTGGATTATAGGATATGAGGGAGGTTGGAGGATGTGGGGGGGAAGGGGTTGTCAGGGTGGGTTGATGGTTAAAGTAAAAGGTTTTGGGTAATCATCATCATCATCATCATCATCATCATCATCAGGGTTTGAAATGGTGGGAGTGGCACCAGCGGGAGTCCCATGATAAGGCACAATTCATATGGATACACAAAAAAAAAAACGCCAAACAAAACAAACAAACAAAAAAAGACAAATGATGGGTGAATAAAACAGGGTGTGGTTGGAGGGAGGCAATGATGAAAGGATTCATAGGATAAAAGCAGAGAAGAGAAAAAGAAAGAACAAACAGAGAAACCAGGACACTGTGAGTGACTACAACACAGCAGAAGCAGAAAATGAAAACACCCCCCCTCCCAGATCAATGCTAATATATTCACTCTATATTTTCACAGCTGTTCATCTCATACAAACACTGAATGTAGAATCCAACTACAGAAATATCCTGTTGCAACAAACCCATTTGCCCTAATTGCAGTAAAAAAAAACACCCCATTCCTAACATGCTCGGGCAAAGCAAGACTGCACCTAACCACATGCTCCCCCCCCCCAAATTCTACTCCACAATGCCAGGCCATCTGCTGTGGCCGTGCCCAACGGAGAGGGTGTGTCTGCAGGCTGTGGTGCACATCAAGCACTTCTTCATCTGCTGCTCATATGGTTCTCTGATGCTACGGAAACAGTTTCCCTCAAACATGTGCTTAAAGTAAAGCCCAGCTCCCGTGTAGCTGAGGAGGTACAACATGGAACAAACTGGAGCCGATTCACCCCGAGGCCTACCACGCCTCAAACATATACACTCCCTGTAATGTACAGTGCTTCAGATAAGAGCTTCTAATGGTATCGGATGGGGAAATGAGCCAGTAAAAGTAAAACCATAAAAACCCAAAAAAACTTTAGATGATCGTTTATCGCAGATAATTGCGATTAATGATTTGTTTGTCTTCATTATAAGGCAATTCATACTCAGTAAGGCTTGTAATAACTTTGTAATTCATCTAACCCTCATAAAGAAAAACAGCAAGTTCTTTAAAACAAATACAGGAGCCTAAATATCTGCTTCAATTTTTGGATTTCCAGACAAACTTGCACATTTCCACAGCAGACTAAGCACTGTTAAATGATGAAAACATGGAAATGTTTCACTCAGCTGTTTTCACACAGGTGATTG
The DNA here is from genome assembly GCA_037177055.1 of Atherinosoma microstoma. Classification (NCBI taxonomy): domain Eukaryota; kingdom Metazoa; phylum Chordata; class Actinopteri; order Atheriniformes; family Atherinidae; genus Atherinosoma; species Atherinosoma microstoma. The sequence continues at coordinate 19,980,419 of JBBBVU010000021.1, read as the reverse complement.
ATGATTATGGCAATTATGCAACTGTGATCATAAAGATCTAAAATAATAATCTCCATTACACCATCGGGGATGCACAACATTTCAGAAATGTATTATTATTATTCCAGTATTGATATTGCAAAGACACTTTGACATCAACTAGGACAAGCACAGGTGTATTAATGGAGGGCTGCATTCCACTTTGGAAGATCTGCTTTCATGCACAACAAACTAGAAAACACAGGTGCAGAAGCTGAATGCAGCTTTTGGTAATACACCTGAGATTTACACAATATATTGAAGGATTTGTACAGCTAAAGTCATAAAGTCATTGCAATATTCAGAAATAATATCATTAATGAAAGGTTTTTATTAACATTTACCTCTACAGGGAATAATTAATAATGACAAGCCTGGATGGGGATAAAACTTTTAGAATGTCTAAGCAACTAATTTCCCTCCGGCTTACACATAATAAATAATAATGAAATAAATAAATAAGTAAACAACTGGACAGTTGGAGTGCTTTTAAAGTAAGGCCACATTTTTCTGTCCAGTCTTTGACTTTTTTCCCTTGATTTTAGGGAAGTTAATCATCATTTTAATGCAATGTTCATCAAAGCCACAAAACCATTCACTGTAGCTCTACAGAGAAATAAGGACCTAATTTCTGTACCCAAAGGTTCAGTCCTCAGAAAATACCTCTAAATAGTCCTTTTGGTAAATACCGTGGACTTTTATTTTAATTCTAAATTAACTAAATAAGCACAATGGCTTTTCTGCTTTATTTCTGTGTTTCTTGCTTTATGTCGGTTTAAACGCCTTGTCTTTAAACTTTGGTTTGGATAAATAAAGTTTTCTGTTGAAGTGAAACGAGCTACTCTTGTCCCCATAGTATTTAAAAGGATGGTGATCTACCACTGCATGCAACAGCCAAATTTCAAGAAAGTTTCTTTACAGCCTCAGCCTGTGAATTCACAGAAAATTGAGAGATAACGAATAAGGATAATTAACAATAATTAGCTCAGATGGTGAATCGTCTATTCTGGATTAGCCCAAGGGATGCAGCAGAATGAGATGACCCAAAACATCATCTCCACCTGACTAATATTGAATGTGACCAGTTTTGACAGGAGCAATCCTCAGATTTAAACAGTTTCAATTATCCAAAATCTTATAGAAATGTCTCATAAGGAGTTTTCTGGTTATTTTTTAAGTCTTGTATTGCTCTGTGAAGCAGTTTGAGTTGCACCTCAATGCGAGTGCTCTAGATTTCTCATCAGAAAGTGAAAAGATTGCACACAGTGGGCAGGTACATCCAGTGGTGGCTCTACAGATATTAGAGGGTGCTTTAAAAGAAAGGAAACACAAGTGAGGTGGGAGAAGTTGGGGAAGACGTTGTCTGGAGTTGTAGCAGCAGTAGAAGCGCTGCTTTTTCCACAAACCTACAAGACTTACGAAAACAAGAAGCCTATTTTCAAGGCACATCTTTATGAAGGATTATAATTTTTTTGTTACTAAAAATCAATGAAAGATAAATAAAAATGTCAATAGTTTATTGAGCTAGAATACCTTACAGTATGTGAAGCTGAAAAAACTACTAAAAGCGAGCTATCCCAGCAGAAATCCTGAATAAAACTGGGCTCTAACAGCCTTTTTGGTTTGGTCGTAGATGAGCAACTCTGCAATGCTTTACAGAGCACTGCAAGAATTTGGCCTGATCTTCAGACCAGAATGCTGAAGAGTTTGTTAGATTTTGCATTTTCATGGATGAAATTAAGGAGAAAAGAAAGAGGAGGAGCTGAGGTGATGAAGAGCACAGTAAACAGACAGGAAACTATGATCTGGACAGGTGAGGAAGAGGAGTGTATCAGATAACTGAGTTGATTCAATTAGAAGCATTAGCAACATTTTTCATCACTTTAAAAAAAAGTGTTTTACTTCTTTTGCAAACAATAAAACAGTAATTAAGTGAGAACTGAGATTGTTCTAATTCAGATTTTAGTCTTAATTTATGATGCCAGCCTATGTAAATCACTGGTCCAACACACCTTAGATTCATTTTCACTTAAAAAAAGAAATAACTAACTCAAAGACTTGACTGGGCTAAGCGCCCCCCCCCACACATCAGGGCTTCATAATGTAAACATGGCAGAAAAAGTGAACAACTTTGTGCTTGGTTGAATATTTCTCCTCTTAGTCACTTTTACAACAAGGTATAACTTGTAAGCACCGTGCTTCTGTGGAATAAACAACACAGCTGAACGTGTGGGTAGTGGGGGGGGGGAGGGAGGGGGGGGAGGGGGGGGGGGGGGGGGGGGGGGGGGGGGGGGGGGGGGGGGGGGGGGGGGGGG
>JBBBVU010000021.1:19952070-19977986 GCA_037177055.1 Atherinosoma microstoma | reverse complement strand
ATTATTATTATTATTATTATTATTATTATTATTATTATTATTATTATTATTATTATTATTATTATTATTATAATTATAAAAAATGTAAATAAAATACAAAAATAAGGATTAAATAAGTATAAAAATGTATACAGATAAAATATAAATCATAAAATATCAAGTTAAAATATATGTTGAACAATTTCATAAATAGTTTTGATTCAAAATTAAATGTTGATGTTTGAGGTTTAAAATGAATAAAAACTGTAAATAAATATAATGGAAATGACTTTTTACTCCATGAATTTTTTTATGAATTTCACTCATTTTTCTATTAAAAAAAGGTCATCTTTTCTAAAAAGAGGGTTCATTAGATGTAAACATCTTCATAATGTACTTGTACTGTTTCCATGATTCCCAGTTATTCTACTGGAGGTGAAGCTGTTGTGAATGTGGCTCCTGGATTTTTCTCCTACAGGCGGAACAATGAGGGAAAAAGCCTGAGAACGTCCGAGGTGGACGGAGTAAAAACCTTTCTGCTGCTCTTGTTTTAACAAAGTTAACTGGACCGAGCTGCCGCGCCGCATCTACGGCCGCTAAATGACCGTAATACCACTTGATTACCTTCCATCAATCACGCCGTCAGTCCGTCACATGATGGTTGGCTTTGGGAAAGAAGCAGGAAAAAGCCTCTCCGGGTCTCTGTGGGACTTTTCTGCTCAGATAATAATCTCTCATTATGTCGCTCCAGTCAATTAACATCCGTTACTGTCAGACGGCATCTCTGAGTCAATGTTGACGCTCGCTAATTCCCAGCAGTTAGCCTGGAAAACCCCTGCTCGGACCTGGAAACCGGAGTTTTTCTCTCCGTCTCGGGGAACAAGGCCCCAATCTTTATTTAAATAACAATTCAGATTTATCGTTTAATCCTTGTTTAAATAAAGATTAACAGATGGACGTAAAACAGCCATAAAACTACAGGCATGAGACGGAACTGAGGTGATGTCACCACTCACCATCAGGACCACCTAAATATGACAGTAAACCAGAAAATGGACAACAAATAAAGAAAAAAAAAGAAAAATAAGCATAAAAATATTTCAGGACAATAATTCAGCCACATTAACAACAACGTTAAAAATGGAACAAAATGATAAAAACAACACTAAATGGTAAAAACAACACAATGATGGGAAAATAAATAAAACTTCATTTGTTTTTGTTTTAAATTTCAATGTTCTGAAATATTTAGTTTTTATAAATTCACTAAGTTTTGTTGCAGTTTTTTGTTAAAAACATTAAGCTTTTTTTTTCTTTTACAGGAAAATTAAATAGATAAATTAGTTTGTGGGTTTTAACTCTTTAATTGTATAATATGTGATCGTTCTCTACTGAACTAAATGATGGAGGACGCTTCGGTCTGGATCAGAGGTCAGAGGATCACAGGAACTCACCGACACCAGTAATAACACGACGAGGTCTCAGTTTGTTGCTCCAACAGAACAGAAACATGCACGTTAACCCTCTGCAGACCAGGATAAAACAGAAACATGCATATTGACCCTCTGCAGACCAGAATAGAACAGAAACATGCATGTTAACCCTCCGCAGACCAGGATAGAACAGAAACATGCATATTAACCCTCCGCAGACCAGGATAGAACAGAAACATGCATGTTAACCCTCCGCAGACCAGGATAGAACAGAAACATGCACGTTAACCCTCCACTGAGGGTCATGTTAACACAAACACTGGACCGAAAATCACACAAAAAACACAAAATCCAAGTGCAAGAAGTTGAATAAATTACCACCAACATGGCGAACTGACCTTTTTTATGAGTATAGATTGTAAATGTTTTAATGAATCATGTCTAATGTGTCATGTCTATACAACTATTTACATATAAATCCAAGCAGGAGCTCAAAGATCTGGACTTCCTGCTCCACGTTCACACAGATCCTCATAAAACCTTCCTGTTTTCCACTAAACACGCTAACTTCACATTTCAACTCAATAAATGTCCCAAATGTGTCACATCTGCAGACTCGCTACGACTATTTCTGCCTCTCATCTTTCACAGCTCCCCCCCCCCCCCCCAAAAAAAAGAGCCAAAGTCCCCTGTAATATTCTCCGGTTGATATTCACTCTTGTTTTGAGCTTTAAGTGCTGCCAGGTGTGTGTCAGTCACAGATGTATGACTGGCACCTGATTGATAGACAGACACATCAGAATGAGAATCTGGAGCCAGTAGTGATCCCATATCTAGAATCTGGGACTACCTCCATCCCCCACAGAACCAGGACCATCACAGAGTACCTCCAGAATCTGGGAGAGGTGAGGATGGAATGACCCGCTGTGAGTCCGGGCCTCAACCCAGTTGAACACCTGTGGGATCAGCTTGGGTGTGTCGTATGTGTCAAGAGTAACCAGCACCACCACATTGACTGACCTTCAACAACTCCTGGTTGCCATCTGACAGCACAATGTGGCCAGGCTGGTGACCAGCATGAGGAGGAGGAGCCAAGCTGTTATGGCTGCGTATGGATCTTCAACACGCCACAGAAGTCCCCAACAGTGTAAAATGAATAAAGCGTAAAAATGGCCAATATATGTTGTTTTTTCCCTTATTACAGTGGGAGAGTGCAACCATCCAATCTGCCAAGCAACTCAAAACAAAACCAACAAGAGAATATTGCAGGGGTGCTTGTTATTCCACAGGATCCTTACAAGTTACACCTCATTGTAGAGGAGAGTAATCAGACTTTCCAATGATTTATAATACAACACCAGTAAACATTATTAAAGGGGAGAAATATTCAACCAAAGACAAACTTTCTTGCTTTTTGTGTTAAGTTTATAACCATAAAATCTTCCAGTATATAAACAGCGGGAGACTAAAGCTACGAACGTTGTGGACAGCTTTTGGCTGTTCTAATGCTGATGCTGGTCTTATCTTTGCTCTGGGACAGAAAGTGCACAAGTCAAAGTGGACAAAGGAGGGAAAGAAAGAGTAAAACTAAGTGTTAAATAATGAATACTGTTCAGTACAGCTGTTATCTTTGATTCTTTGTCATTTATGGTATTGTGCACTCTGTCCTTTCAGTGAGGGAATCTGCTGTGGTTGACCCCAACTGGCTCCAGCTAACTTTCCACCTATTAGCACTTGACCTGCACATGAAGCCATCTCAGAGCAACATGCTAACTCAGGATTATTTTGCAAAGCTTCACAGAAATCCCTTTGCAAACCCCAAATCCTTCACTCTGCATGGGGTGAGAGTGACACAGGTGGTTCTGGACAAGCTCTAAAAGAGAGCTTGATGCTTTCTCTTGCACTTCTCATGCCGTGTAAAGAGAGCGTGGGTTTTCCCCACAGAGCCCAAGATAACAACTGTTCAGAATGACTTTAGCATTTTAAAAGCAGCCTATTGGAAGTGAAACAACTGAGATCATCACCACAGAGTGGACCAATGGCAGGCAAGAGTCTTGTAGGCATTGTTAGAGCCTCCAATGGGGAGACTGGGGCTGAGCATTGGACAAATCCTCAGTAATAGGCTTGGGATTTAGGGAATCCAGTTGGACAAAATGCCCGATTACAACAGCTCCACAAACATAGAGGCAAACTTATTTTCCTTCCTACTCTCATTTCTCAATTATATACCCATTTAAATCAGTGTGAATAAGATATTGTGATGTTATAAGATATATTTTACAAGTTAATCAAGTGGAACATCTTCTGTGTTTTTCCTTCACTTTCTTATAACATCATCTCTTGACTTTCACAACAAGTACAGTGAGGGAATCTTACTGTTGCTGGACTTGAGGTCTCTGTGAATTATGGGAACGATGGCCTGGCTGTGGAGGTAATGCATGCCCCGGGCGATCTGCACAGCCCAGTCCACCAGCGTACACGGGGGGATGCGTTTCCCATACAGCGCCCTGTTCAGAGGGCCACCTCGAGCGTACTCCATGACCAAGCACAGGTTGGGCTCCTGGAGGCACACGCCCAGCAGAGCCATGATGTTGGGATGGTTGAGCATGGCGAAGAGCTTGGCCTCCTGACGCACGCTCTCCAAAGTCTGCTCCGCATCTTCGTCTGGGTCCCGGCGTGCCGCCTTCACCGCCACCTCCGCGCCCTGCCACACCGCTCGGTATACTTTCCCAAAACCACCGACCCCGATGATCTCTTCCAGGGTGAGCTCTGAGAAATCGATCTCCAAAACTAAAAGGACAAAAGAGGACAGACAAACAAAAACAAAGACAACGTGTTTGTGTTTATTCTCATCAAAAGCACACCAGAGGTCAACCTGTCTGAAGGTGGCTAAGATCCATTCTTTTACTATTTAGCTGGCTGGATTTCTAAACCAGGTCATTTTTTATTGAAGAATGGTTTCTCAAAGTTTTAAGCCACACGCTGGCCCAAATACAGGAAGTACACACACATACACAAAGGTGAACATCTGTCCTATAATATGGCTTGAATGTTTGGAGGAGAAAGAAACAAAAAGTAAAAGTAGGGGATTAATGAAAAGTGTGTGATGATATGAACGGCGTGTGTGATGGCATGTCCCTCTGCACTGGGAGATAATGCCTTTCATCTCCAGTTTGTGGATTCCTAACCGTCTGCTTACCAGACTGACCTTAATGAATATTTCAGGTGTGTGAAAGTAGGCCAGCTGTCCCGATGTGAACGACTGAAAAGCTAACAAAGAGACCCAAACAATCTGGGTTAATCAGACTCTTACTTAATTGAAACACCAATTTTAGTTACCTTATGAAGACAGAAGGGACAGCTGGTTTTCTAGCTGCCCCAAGCCCCATTTACAAGATTTTTTTTTTTTTTACTTTGGGCTTGAGTGCAGTAAACCATAGCTTCCTTTGATTCTGCTTACTCTCTCAGTCTGAGGCCTTGGCCCTGGGAATACAACTGGAGATTTCTTTCTTTACTGCACCATTTTTGCAGCAAATTCAACACAAACCCAACAGGACACTAAAAACCAGAGTGTTTTACGTGGAGAGACTTCTGCATCTTTAACAAGCTTTGTGATGGATGCCATTAGAGCATTGAGGTGGGGCGCATGACTGACTGCTGCCTGAATAATGGTCCTGAAGCTGTAAGGATGCTTGGCTGGGATATGTCTACAGGCCAGCAGGAGAGCACTGCGCCCGCCATGACACAGCACTCTCAATGTGGGGTTCTCTGGAACAGGGATGAAACTGCATCCCTGTGCGGCGTTTCAGAGATAGCTCTCTCATCTCATTAGCAGAAGTATGATGCACAATGGGATACTCACGGTGCAGAGGGGGTACCGAGTACTGCTGCTCTGAGGGTTCCCGTATTTCCTCCGGAATGCCATTCCCCTTACGGACATAATTAGATGGGAAAATGCCAACCCGGTCCGCTATCATACCAGTCCACCAGCCCTCATCTCCTGACACAAGGGAATCCTTGGACAGGACTTCCACCACGTCTCCTTTACAAAGGCTGAGCTCATCGTCCGCAGACGCTTCATAGTCGAACACGGCCGTCCACAAGCCCTGCGCGGCGGGTTGCGCATCCCGCGCGCAGCGGGGGCCAGTCTCCGGCGTGGGCCAGCGAAAAACATCTGCTTCTGCTTCTTCGGGTGGTTCCGCCTTTGGACTCAAACTATTTTCCAAAGCGGGTTTGAAGACATCCATGGACGCGATCCATAAGGACGACGTGGATCACTGCAGCGCATCCACCTGACGCGGCCGGCTGGACCGTCCTGCTGTCCGCACACACACACTCGCACACGCGCATACAAAGCTAAGTAGCAGCTAATCTCGCAGGAAAACACTGCGGGCCACTGACAGCAGCATCCTGCTGCATCGTCTGCCTTTCAGCTCCCGTTGGTTAGCATCAACACACAGCTGCGGCTTGATGGTTTTCGATGCACAATCCTACACCCAATCATCTCTGTAACGTGTGCTGTGCAGTGGGCTTTATCCTCAGCCAATCGTATCAACGTGCGAATTTTTACGGGCGTTCTATTGGTCCAAGAACACGTCATTAACTGTTTAGTTCCCGCCCTCCTCTCAGCGTCAAATGCAGTGCACCCCCGTCCCTACAACACAAGTCAAGCCAAAGACAAAAATGGAAGCGTGTCCTTTTCTTCATCAACTCCTTTTTATTTAGTATATATATATATATATATAATCGATTAAATGAAATCTTGACTTCATGAGCCAACATGGTGAAATATTAGGTCAAAACTGATGAGAAAATAGTAGCTTATTAGTTAGGTTTTTCAGAGTTTAAAAAAAAAAAAAAAGTGTTAGATATTAGGACAATAGTTTAGCCCTTCAAATAAACTGGATGAACTCAAACTGTAAATGATAACGTAGCAAGTAAAAACTCCAAATTATGGCAGAATGAGTAAAAAACAATGAGCCACATTTTTAAGTAATAAGTTGGCTTATAATGACATGATGTGACTTATGTGTTTACTTTTCAAGCCTGAAGGGATGCACACAACGTGTCAAAGGTTTACAGATGCACCAATGTCATTTTAAAATATATATATATAAATAGATATAAGAGGAAAATCTGTGATTTACAAAAAAACAGAACTTCCCTAATGGTTCTTAATGTCTCTAAATTCTTTAGAGACTGAAGAACTGTAGTAGTTTTCTGGAAAACTCAAGTTTATTATCTTTTTTTGGATGAAGCTTTAGGTCATGAAGGGTTAAGAAGCCAGAAATTTAAAACAATAACATTTTTCTCTAGACTCACTGAAATGAGTTCCCACACAGCTGAAGACTTGTTTCACTTTGGAAATTCCAATATTATTATCTTTTAAGACAGATTTTCTTTTTTAAATGTTTGTTTGCTTGTTTATTAGGCCACAAACAGACACTTCACTCTGATGCTGTGAGGTTGAAAGGGAGAAAAAGAGTGTATTGAAGAGATATTTTAGAAGAAAAAACATGGAGAAAACCTTTATAAGCAGTTAGACTCTGTAGTGCTGTCTGGAAATGCGTGAAGCTGCTTTTCCTCCATCTTTTCAGGTTTTTGGCTCTGTGCCGGGTTTAAGAAAAACAGATCTAAATTAGTATGATTCTACTCTTTGCAAAATGTAAACAAAGCTGTTCATCTGCAGCTTCCTCTTACCATAACAGCTTTAGGAAAAACACACAAACATCAGGCAAATTGTGGTCTGACGAAGCAGCTCTGAGACCTTTCTGGCTAATTTTAGTGAAGTGAATCCATAAACCCAGTTTGGGATATAAATATTTAAACAACAGCATTTAGTCTGTTATCTCCGATCATGACGCAGGACTTGTGTGTTTCGTATTTCTGAAAAGAAACTTGAAAATCCCCCGAAACACATCATGTTGAAAGTTGAGAGATTTGTGAAATTATTCGTGACATGATGCATCAAGATGACAAATATCCAAAATGATTTAAGCAAGTGAAACAAGTGTCTTTTTTATGAACCACAACCTGGTTTTATTCTGCAGAAGGAAGAAGAAGAAGAAGAAGAAGAAAACAAGTTGATCTCAAACCTCAGCTTTGGAATTTTGCTTGTTTATTTTTGACATCTCATAGCAGGCCAGGAAAACATACCCATCCATTAAAATGTGCCCCTTTTCTTTTACACAAAAACAAAGTTAAAAAGAACAGTATTCACCTTATTAATGAAACTTTCCTCAGTGTCTCACAACAACCACAAGTCCGATTACTGCACAGTGATGTTTCACTTCCATCCCACAAACTGATAAAAAAAAGAAAAAAAACAGGCTGGCGCCTCGAGAACTGTTGTGTGTGATAAATGCATTTTTTTCTCATCTTTTACAGAATTAAGACATGTATCTTTAAGACAAAAATAATGACAGAACCGATGGAGTTGTGCCCCCGTGAAGACCAAAGACAACATCACCTGTGCACACGAGTGTGAAGAGGATGCACGGCCTGGCTTTCGGCATGGCAACATGCACAGCACACAAACACGCACTGGCCACCATCTCAGCAACTACACATCCCAGCAGAGAAAACCAAGTATACAGCCGAATAAATCATATATATAGTCACTAAAGGCAGAGAAATGAAATGAAGACGCTGGCACTTGCTTGCATTCGTGGCTACCTGCTCAACTTCCTGGTGCAGGATTTCAACTAATAAAACAAAACAAAAAAAACTCCACACTTTCATTTGGCTCAGATGAAGCGGCTGCAGATAACCTGTTGATGAGATGTAAGATTAGTGTTATCATGCCCCCAGCCCAGACCCCCCTCCCCCTCCCCTCCCTCACCAGGACATCTATACTGTGTCTGTGTGAACATACACTGAAAATTATGTACATACTGTGGGGTTTGTGTTGCCTCCGCCCCCTCTAACTGTGCAGCAGTGGACCCATCTCTCTTCTCTGAATGTGTGTGTGTTTATATGTAAGAGATAATGTCGGAGATATTAGAGTGAGATGAGCAGGTGTGGTCCAGGACCAGGAAAAGAGCATCCAATTCAGCCATGAGACATATTTACATCACTGCTCACCACAAAGGAAGAACACTAAGGAGGAGGAGTGCTAAGAAGAAGAAGAAGAAGAAAAAGGGCCAATTACAAGGACTGGGGATTGGCATCCCCCTTGTGGAGATACAGTGTGACTGCTATTTCCTGTTACCCCCTTTTTTTGTGTAATATTTCAGAACCGATGTTTCATCCCACCTCTTTGGTAATCTGTTGGGTGATTCTTGAATTAGTGAGGATTTGACTGATCCCAAACTAACATACCATTTATGCAAATAAACTAAAAAACTAAATTTTTCTGCTGCTATTGGGAGTCCTGGGATTATCTTTTTTTCTCTCTCTCTCTCTCATTTTAAAAACAAAGCACCAGTCACGGGTTAAACAGCATTCAGTACGAATGTCAGGCTGCTTTCAAATTTCCCCCTGGAGCTACCTGCTCCTGTAAGTCCCACACCAGCAGCCCTTCACACTGCTTCTCCCCTGAACCTCACTGACACTCTTTGTTTAATGACCAGGAGGGAAAAAAGGTTAGGATTTTGAATATATTTGAGAACACATAAAGAAAATTACCAACACAGAAATCATATTTCTGAGGATGAAACCACCTTTCTTAAAGCTGAACTAATCTCTTTCATTATTATTAAACATTTCAACAAGGGAGGTATAAATGATTTACAACAGGTTTGGCTACTGCATTATGCTAACCCTCTTAAACAGGTTTTCATCAGTTTGACATAATGGAAAAAGATAAATCTTTGTGTTTTTGTTACCTTAGAACCCCCCCCCCCCCACCACCTATATCCAGACAATGGAGGCCCTGCTCCCTTGGAGCCAGCCATAAGGCATCGTCATGTTTCTGCATCAGCCCATAATAGACTAACCGAACTCTGCTTCTAGAGACGTTCTTTCACTTTTTTCATGTTTGTTTGTAAATCCTGCCCGATGTCACTAATGCTGTTTTAACCAGTCTGATGTTGTTTCAATTTGTTTGACTTCTTTAACAGGCATTTATATTAAAATGTGTTTGTTGTGCAGCTCTTTCATCAACAATTTCGAGGTTATTATTGTGCAATATAAATAAGATATCTTTATTGGGTTCAGACTTGTGAAGCCAATAGACATTTCTTATAATTCAGCTGCAAGAGGTCTTTATTTCTTTTAGGGGCATTATCATGAAAACAGAAAACATCAACATGAAACAAGAAAAACAAAGTAGCTTTGGCACCTAAAGCTGAACCAACACCAAGTAAAAACAAAATTAAATATTGACTTATACTGAAATTCATTCTTAAAACAAGGCAAAACTACATCTAAGAATTAAATGAGTAAATGATAGTAGCCCAATACACAACCACTAAAGGCAATACTACATGTAAAATACAAAAAAACTAGGCCCAAAATTGAAACGAGGAAAAATATATTGATATCAGTTGTGAGTTAAACCAAATTAGCATCGGAATAAGTTAGTATCTGAGTAAGACATGATATAATCTAATCTATTTTTTATTGTTAATCAACAAAGCTATGACATGTTTTGATGTAAGACTTGGAAAGGAAAATTCATGTGAAAGTTATTTGGTTTAATTTTAGCCTTCGAAACTTAACCTGTTTATAAAGACTCATGTTTGTGTGGCTGGTTGCAGTATAAATGTTGTTAAGTGCTCATTTTCCTGATATCTTGACTCAGATCACTAATAACTACAGTCTGGGAGAACTATTACTGTCTTTAGAAGTTTACTGTTTTGAAAATGAGTTGCAAAAAATTGACCATTTAGAGAAAAATTTTAAGGAAAAACCTTTAAGGAAGGGATTTAGTGTCACACTTAAGCTGCAATGGAGGAATCTTTCCTGGCAGGGTTGGGTCAACTTGTCTCCTTTGAGGAGAACATAATCACCTTTATTCTATGATGATCTGATGGGAGCGGTCTCTTCCTGGTGGAAAAGCTTTCCATCCATATGGCTTTGACTGGTTTGACAAGAATGAAGATTATGTGACTCCTACGCCATGGCCTTTACATTCACCAGATCCCAAATCAGGAAAATGAATGAAAGAAACCTCATAGTATAGAGTGGATCATCTTCTAGGGGCATCAGGAGTTAGTCATTTTTTAGTGTAATAAGTGAGAATATTGCAAAAAATAAGAAAGATAAAAACAACAGAAAATCAATTGTGCAGCTTTAAAATGTAATTATGCATGATTTTGGACAGAAATTCCGTTTTTTTTTTCAGTATAGCAAAGAGCTGGTCAGTGTGGGCAGTTGCAGCAAACACCTCTCCCTCCGCAGGCACTGTTCAGTTCGCAGTGACAACTTTAATGTTGGCCTTTTTGCACATGTACAAGTAGAAGTCTCCAGAAGTAGAACTATACAGCAAAGTGCATGGAAGGAACAGTACAAAAATACCTTAGAATTTATCTCTGCAGCAACACGTTTTGATTTTTTTGTCTTTTTTGTTTTCCGATTTCTGATTGAAAAGGTGTAAAGTCGAGTGAGACCAGTATCAGTAAATAAATAAAATACAATGTCATACTTTTACCTAGGCAAGATACATAACTCTTAGAAAGGTGAAGACATCGTTCCAGTATATAGTTTGACCCCCACCCCTCCCCCCTTCCCCTCCCCTCTTCCCCTCCCCTCCCCTCCCGCTTTAGCCACAGCAATCCTCTGTCGTTAGAGCAGAAGGTGACCACACTTAAACAAATATTCAAAATATACAGAAAATATGGAAATATATTATATATAGATACGTTTAGAGTAAGGAAGTAATGTTCAGGGCAGTTTGACCGTGTTCTCTGTGTCCACATCTTCTCTTCTTGTTTGAAAGGTGATTCCTCTGCCAGTATGAACAGTCACTGTCGCTCCCCACCGTCTTCTTAACATGTGATTTGATTTCTGAGAACTCAGCAGTGCTCTGTCGGAAACTATGCAAATAAAAATAAATACTATGAGTCCATCACAATATCGTCAGCATATTTCCATTTCTGATAAAATCTTTTGTTATTCCTAAAATCCGAAAATAGTTCTTCGATCCCTGTTTGTGTGTGTGTGTTTATTTTTTTTGTTTTGTTTATTTTTTGTGTTTTTATCCCCAAAATACTTTTTTCTTAAAAAAAAAGTCGTTCTCGTCAGATGTTGAGAAAAATATAGACTTCTGATTAACTCTGCTCTCTCCGGATATAAGACCGCAGTCTCTTCCAGTGGAATGCATGAGCGCCTCTTGGCATCGGCATCCTTTGGAGTTGTTGGTAACCCAATCCCAGCTGTAAGCACACTCAGGGCTGCTCTCTATCAGTCAGGCCTGTCAACACTAGAGGGCAGGATACGCACCTCCAAGCATCCTCACAGAAGGGGTTGAGGGAGGGAGAGAGGGAGAGGGAGGGAGGTGTTTAAGAAAACCCCAGGTTTGGCCTCTCCAGTTGTTTCATACCATTCAAGACTCACGCAAATTCCACAGTGAAAATTCACTCTTTCACCTCTGAAGTTGGACTTTAAACCTCTGTATGTTTAGAAGCCCTCTATATGACAGTAGGCCTCCAGACTTGAGAAGAGGATGTAAAGGAACCAGAGGCTGAATAAGAAGGCTGATGTGGCCAGTCTGTGTCCTCTGGGCCCACCCAGTTCTCCTCCGATGTGGGCCCGGCGCCGGTAAAGCAGCACTGAGACGGCCAGGAAGGCGAAGATGGTGAAGAGAGTGACGGAGAAGGCCAGCGATCCAGCCTCCACTATAAATGGCTTCCCTTTCATGTGCCAGTAAATGGCTGCCACCGACCAGGCCATGCCGATTCCCAGGAAGACATTGACGGCGTTGCTGCCGGTCACATTCCCAATGGAGGCATCCGCGTAGGTGTCCTGGACGGCTGCTACCTTACTGGCAAAGGTGTCTGTGGAGAGATGAGACATTTTTCCTCTCCATTTTCGTACGATTAAAGAACTTTACTTACATTTTATACAAAACAGTCTGATGATTATGATGATTGCATGTAGCTACATCTGCCTGTCATTGTGCTTTTGAAGAACTGTTAAACAGATTATAAGAACCTGTGTATTGAAGTTGAAGATATTTGGCTCTGCTTGCGAGGACTAAGAGATTAGGTAATTAAATTGCTTTGATAGGGTTAAATAAAAACAAGGGGGGAAAAGGCTTAGGTCTAAACGCTAATTAGTTTTGTTTAAATATGAAAAACCATCTGGTTGGGGTTTGTAATCACTGCCCCATGATAAACAACAAGCAACATAAGACATCTGTCTGAGCAAACATGACACAGATCATCCCTAAAATGTACATTCTTTTTCCCTTGCAGCATTTCAGGTGATCTCAAATAAGTTTCTTGCAAAAAAAATGTAGAAAATATTTATATTTTTCATCCACAAAGTAAACCCTCAGTGAGAACTTTTTCTGTCCGCTGGGCTAGCTGCCTTATTAATGCCACATACGTGACCTTTAATAACTGAAAATGCTGACACAGTCTGAGCTTTCTGTGACATTTTATTCCCGTCGGGTGCAAATGTCAGTTTGAAAGAAATAAGAATATCAAGCATCTTGATGACGAGGCATGTTTGCTGTTTAAGCTTGTGAAGTCAGACTTTTTCACAAACATCATAGAACGATATAATCCATCAGCTGACAAAAAGTTGGTAAAGAAGAGGATGGGCTCATTAAATAACGTCCATTAAAATATTGAAAATGACATGTCCTTATCAGAGAGCGTCCTCACCGCTATTCTTGGACTCACCTGGGACTGACGTGCCGAGAGCGACAAAAACCACAGCAGTGACAGAGTCCTTGAGGCCAATGGTGCAGCCGAAGTGAGAGGCCAGGTCGCCGATGACGGCCGTGAGCAGGCCGATGATGACGATGGAGACGATGAAACAGGCCCAGCCGTTCAGGTAGTCTGTGGGAGGAACGCAAGCAAACAGGACCTTCCAGAAGACAGTGAGGAAGTGCATGACGTAGTCAAAACAGGACGGTAGCCGCTCTTCCCCTGTCTCATCCTCTTCCTCATCTACTGGGCAGAAAAGGTAGCCGAGATGGAGATGATGGGGAGGGGGGGATAAGGCAATATTCGGACAAAGACAAAGAGAGAGGAGTGAAGAAAGGGATGGAGATAATAAATAGGGGATGAGGAATAAAAAAAAAGGTCAGACAAAGACAGAATGATGACAGATAATGAAGCAGAAAGTTGCAAGAAAGCAGAGAGGATAAGGAGCCATCAAAGAGACGGGAAGTAGTAGCAACATAAACACATTCACAAATGAGATGAGGGGGGGACATAGAGGGGAAGAATGAGAACAACGCTCAATTAAAATGGCACGCTCACTTATTACTCAGCATGACATATGCTTTCACTTCAGCCTAGGCACTGTTACGCATATTCAACTGGAAGGGTGCAATGAATACTTGTCAGAGCCAAAGGCCACAAAAAACTACATGCTATTCTTAGTTAAGAGATGTGACAAAGTTTTTAGAAAGATGGATAAAAAAAATGTCAATATTCTCCCAGATTTTATGAGTTTATAGCCTGATTATTATATTACATGAAGTGTTTTTGAGTAAATAACTTTAAAGTAAATGTTAGCATTGGTTAAAAGCTTTCGGCTTAGTTTACTGTAACCAAGCTGCATTCTGATTTCATTTAAGAAGTATTCCAAGTGGCAAAATCAAAGCAGAAAACATGAATATTGAAAGCTGCACAAGCTGACATTAAAACTAGCCCATTAGTCATCTAAGCTATTAGCTTTTAATGTGAAACTTACTCCAGGGGTGAATTTGAGGACACTTCAGAGAACATGAAGTAGGGAATTTTAGAAAGCTGTCTAAGATATGAGCTTATTTTGGCCCCAAAATCTTGCAGAAACTGTTGCGTTGTGCAGGACTAACAAGTGGCCAATTCTTCTAATGTCTTAGACGGTCCCAAGTTCAGGCATCACACTGTCCTTTCTTTTCCCCAGAGTGTGCAGGAAACTCAGCGGGCAGACAGGGACGCTGTCATGATTCAAAGTGTCAGGCCAAGCGAGCTGCATGCATTTTTCAGCCAAGGATGGATTATGAAAAAATAAAGAGCTTTGCTAGATTGAATATTTCAGCACTGAAGTGACAAACCGAGGCCTTCACGGTGCACTCACACAGTGACTGTGACTGCAGCTGCACTGCTGAAGATCTGATGCTGATGCTGCTGCTTTGTGTGATGGATGAGGTGTCTGTTGTGTACATGAGATTATTCCAGAACTTTCAGTGCTTTGCTGTCTGAGAAAAATGCACTGATATGAACTTTGAAGACAGATACTGACTAAGAGCACTGTCAGACAGAAGTCATAGCGACCACAGGTTGTAGCTGATGGTATTTTCTATTTTTATATTCAATGATGACATTGTAATACAGACTGTCGGGTGCCATCTGAATAAAAAAAGCTTTCTCCCTCTCCTGTCATGCCACATGTAGGTCACACATCAACATACAGAGCCAGTTGATGAAGTTTGAAGTATGAAAACATTACCTGCACTGACTGTAATGGCCTCCAAGAATTGTTCTCTCCAGGAGTTTGTTCCCACCACCAGAGCCAGGTTGGTCTTCTTGATCAGCTTGTCAACTGTGCTCTGCATGATATGACACCAACATAAGAGTTAAATCCATCCTATCAATCTATTATTTATTTACAGATTCTTATGGAGAAATACAAGAGCTTCACCACATGATGGCAGTGCTGTCCAGTTCCACGCAACAGAAACACCTGACTGAAACATGATAAACTTGCCCAGCAGAAATAAACAGGGTGGGTATCTCATCTGGATGAGGAAAGCAGATGATGCATATAATCTTATCTCACCCAGAAATAAATCTATGTTGGTTGGGAAGCCACAGAGGAGCAACGTTGCCCTGCGGTGATATGCAGCAGTTTTCTGTGCAGGATGGCAGCTGGATTGAAAACTTCATATAAACAATGCAACGATGCTCCGTTTGAAACGCAACCTTTCTCACCTTAAACTCGTATGATTCTTCAATAATGACTTCCAGCTTTGAGTGCTCCCCCAGCACCGGTTTTCCCATCTCTGCGATCCGCTTTGCTTCCTCCTCGTCTGATGTAAGTTTCCTGTCTGGTACATCTGAAGGAGACGGGAGCCAAATAAGAAGAAAGACAGCGATCAAAAGAAGTAGATGCTCAGCCGACGGTCATGTTGAGCAGCTCTTTAGAGCACACAAACAAAACATCAGAGGGTTGCATCAGTTGTCGTATTTATTCATCTCAGGCTTTATAGAGAGATTTATTTAATGTGTTGTTTTTTTACATGGCATTAGCAAAAAACTGAGATTCATTAGTTATGCTGACTCTCTAAATACTTTGTCTACATCAAACATCTTGGTGGTGTGCCACCTTTGTCATGTAGAAGTTAGACAAACATGCATTTTTAACTGAGCAAAGGCAAATGATTTATAATCTCTGTTGTGTGTTGTTATTCCTCAAGTGTTATACTTTTGTTGGGAAAGCCTCTAAAATAAATTTCTCATTAATTTTAACGGCATGTATGCTAGGATATTCACCTCTAGAGGTTCCCGCCACCCAAATACAATGTAGCCCGAATTTCTCTATAAGTTTATTTCTATATAACTATTTTATTAACCAGCAGCAAGTGACTTAACTGTGCTGCCATCATTATCTGTCCACATGGCTGTGGAGTTTTTATGTATAAGAAATCTCAAAATTTGCATAACTGCAAACTTCAAGGGGATTAAAACAATCCCAACTCATTGCAAATATGTCTTTTTGTAGTTGATTAGAGTAGGTAATGAAGACTGTGATATGACAGAACGCTCAGTAAATGGACCTTGAAGTGGGATTATTCCCCGTCAAGGTCATAAATAAACTTTGCACATTTATTATTAAAATTAAGTTCCTTCACAACAAATCAGCTACTTTAAAAGTCCACCCACTGAATGTCAAAGTACATTTCTTACATTTTAAGTGCATGTGGAAGCTCCAGTCAGTGCATCCATCTGCCTATCAGATATGTCTTGTGTGGCTGTACTGTGGAAATAAGCTTCACAGAGCTCTGGAGTGCACTGCGCACTACAAAGAGCCCCATAACATCAATCCTGTGCTGTCGAAGTCTATCAAGAAGGAATGGTTGTGTATCCAAAGCCCTCTCATCTCGCTTTTTGTGCGACACCCCCACCGAGCCACCTGGTACAGAGGCCTTGTCATCTTTTATATGAGCCCTGAGTCCCAGCCTGCTGCTCTTTCCTGACAACACGCTTACCATTAAATATTAACATTGCCATTAAAGATCACAGCCAAGTTCCCTTGATAGGAGGGCGTGTCTGCAAGCGTGCACACACGGAGGCATGCATAATATACCAGTTCATGAGCTACTGCACGCACATACACACACATACACCCTTTACAGCTAAATCAATTAGACACCCAAGACAGTGTGTACCATCAAGTCCTGACAGGATTTCTTTTGCTCTTGTTTAAAATTTGATTATCCAGCCTTTCCCTTGCTCTGTGCTGCACTACTACATGACACAATTTCCTTGACAAGGAAGGGGACTATAATAACACAATCACACACAGGTAATTAAATTTCTTATTTCAGAACTGCAGTTTTTTTTTTATCTTGACAGTTATCAAGTGTTTGCACATTGCTGTTGACTGGACAGCATAATTTATGGGTTTATGATTAATGAATCCTCAGATCAGCGTGCAAATCCATCATTAAACTGAAGGACTGAGCTGCAAAAGAGGATGCAATGTTCCTAACAAAGACAGCTGAAAAGAAAAACACTGTTTGCATGCAGTTGATCTGAGCTGAACCTGTCAAATTATCTACTCAGAATTGTTTATCAGCAGCGAACTAAATCTTGATTTCTATTTCAAGCTTAAACCACAGCAAACATAGAGGAGGTGACGTTAGTACAGATGCAAAAAAAAAGAAAGAAAGGAGGAATGGACAACTTACCATCAGCTAACAACAAGGCTGTAGAGGAGAGGAGAGAGGGGACAGAGGAAGAGGAGGAAGGGAATGAGTGGAGAGAGCAGAAAATGCAATGAGTAATGGAAGAGTAGGAAAGAAATGTAGATAAGACAGAAAATAGAAAGCAGGTCAATATATGGGAGAGAAATGTAGTGGCCTCAGAGAATGACTGCAAATTGACCCCGAGGTCAGAATTTATGGCAATCGACATTTGACTGGCCGAGGCAGTGAAAGGCTCAGGGGTGCATTATGGGAAAAATGTCTAGTAGAAAGTGATGCAAATTTGCATCGTTCTCTCCAGGTATCTTTCTAACATCTATTGAAGATACATGATTTTACAAGAAATAAGCACACATAAACCCCACATTTTACTAACTGAATGAAGTGTCGGACCAATACCTGGATCTTCCCAAATACTCAAATATATTTTTATTTTACATCATAAATCAGAGTCAAACATCAACCACAATATTGTCATAATATGAAACTAAAAACTATAATGGGTTTGTATTTAGGCAAATTAAGTCCTGTTAAATATTAAAATATGATACAAACAGTATGATCATTTGGAGGATAATTCAACCAATAAAAATAATTAACGTTCCTCAAAAAGTGCAATTATATGTGCACATTCATTATTTATACTAAGCATAATAATTTCCAAAAGCGTGAATGAATAATTCAAGACAAGAGAATTATAACGTTTGAATTTTTCTGAATGGAGTCAGTAGAGCAATAGTCAAAGTAGCTGCAGATCTTTGAAGTTGACGATTTGTTGTTGTATTATATGAAACTCAGAGTTTCTACTGTCTGTATAGCGGAAAAGAGGATGACAGGATTTTATTTGGCAGCCTCTGTTAGGGGGTGCTGGCTGCAAATACACAACATCAAAACCTGTGTCAACCTGTCATCAAAAGCTGCCAGCAAGCTCTAAAACCTTGTTAGCATGTGAGGGAGTTTCAGTGTGTAAAGGAGGTCTAAATGCTGCTTTTAAAGCTTTTCCATTCCTAATAAAATGCTGGAACCTTTGTGAATATGTGGGCACTAAAAAATACAGAATTCCTGAGCAGAGCATGAAGTGTCTGCTGAATATTTCAGCCTTTGGCGTATATGTATAAATATACAGCAAATCATTTGACATTTGGCCACTTAGTCCCAATGCAACAAGCTGAAATGTTTGCTGTATCATCTTAAAGATATATATCAATATTCATTTAGAGTCATGTCTCTAACTAGTAAAGCCAATCTAGTAACTATGCATCATAGACAACTGTTGTCACTTATAAAAGTGGCTAGGTGTCCCCTTCAGTGTCAAATTTGCAATTTGCATGGTAATCTGATCAACTTTTGAAGTTAGTGTTTGAAGTTAGTGAGGAAAGGCTTGTTGCATGAGGGCCATGTGTGTCATATAACATGTGACTAATGGAGAAAAAGACTGTATTTTAAACTATGTCTTCCTTAACGATTTGTGTTTTTTGTGAAACTTTATGTATGTGCTGTTTCGGGTTGGTAGGCAGTACATTAAAGCAGCACTACTGATCTTTGGTAGATTTTCACACCCCCTAACAAAGCCTGATTCAGCATCCGTCTTGCATCCTGTCTCTTCTCTGAGCCCAACCTTTAAAAGTCAGTCTGGAGCTGATTCTTTCTCTGTCCCTTTCTCTCTTTCTTTTCCTTGCTTCCCCCATTAATATCCTCTTTTTCTTTGCTGAATCAGCTGTGGTGTGCATTCAAAACAGCCATTGTGTTGATATCCAGTTGCTTCAAATGACACGGTGCCATAAAGCAAAATGCAGCTCACATGTGATGCTCTGGGCTGGAAATAAAAACCTATGAAGAGCAGTTTCTCAGTCACAGGATGCTGGAGGAAAACAGTGACTCCAGGAATGTGCAAAATAAATGTCAGTGTGCCATGAAAATGAGTCGGAAGCCCACAGTTTTGTGGCTGGAAACCTATGTAGTGTTGCTTTAAGGATCTGTTGAACTTTTCACCTTAAAAGTGCAGCATGCTTAATGTATTCAAACTAAAAAAAAAGAGCAGAAAAACAACTAATTACACTGAATCTGTCCTTTAATTATCAACTTTTTAAACTTAAAATCTTTGAACATAATGTCATTTCCATAGCTATACAAACGTTCATTGGATTTGCCATGTTTCACAAGTTCACATTACCTGGCTAAAGTGAGTCAAGTGCAGTTTTTTTCCTTTGACCTTATTTTTCAGGGCTTCGTGGAAACAGAAATCCTGTCATCAATTCTGACTTTTAAATCTGGCTATTGTAACTCCAGTATGTGGTCCTAGATTAAATATATGTTGAATACATGACCATATAACATGAGGAGACTAATCATTTGCTCACACCCATGTGCTGAGCGTCATAAATCTGCAGCACTGCCACAGCACTGCAAGCAATAGCAGCTAAAAGCTCACTTTTCTTGCTAATCTCAATCTTTTTTAGGTGGATAATTTCCTGCAACAGCATACATTTCAAAATGGTTTGTGTCTCTTTTCTAATCTTCTGAGTGATTTCACAAAGGCCATGTTTTCTGTTGTTGAAATAAATGACATGCAAATACACATCTTCTGCACATGTGCGCTGTTTTCAGTGAACAGTTGTGTTCACATGAAAGTCAGATGCAAGAGACACTTGTAGTTATGATTGATATATACTGAATCAGAATTTAACAAGGCTGGTAATGTGAATACAGCAAAAGGCATTTAAAGGGTATATGCTAGGGTTCTATACTGAAGCATACATGTTCCCCATATATGAGCAGCTTTGGATATAAGCTACATTGCTAAACATAATGGAAGAAACTGAATGCAGTATTGGGCTGTACAGATTCAAATCCATTACAGCAGTTGGTTGTAATTAATAGATGCACTTGAGTGGTACAGCAGTTAGTTAACAGAAGAGTAATGTACTTCCTCAAATTTTCCTTGTCAGAGATGATCATCTGTAAGAGAAAATGCACTGATGTTGACATGTCTCTTACCATTTAGATTGGGCTCTGCCTGATTGTTTATCTGTATTATGTCACTTCAGTGACACAGCACAACATGCACACATGCCCACGGCAAATACCATAGCACAACTAAATGATAAAGAAATAAAAGATGTTTAGAAAGCCACCCAGCGAAAAGGGTAATTCCAGGACAGAGTGGAAGCAGAGAGACAGAGGAAAGATTTCCCATGCCTTTCAGCCTCAAGGGATTCACACTGACAGCTCCTCCTTTTGACATCTTCGTCATCACCTCTTCTTATTTCCGTGAAACAAAGGCCAAATTTTCATGCTCCCAAAGGGATCAAAGGATTTGAAGGACAAAGCAAAGCTCCATGAAAGGAGCGGCTCTTTTGCTTAGACCCCTTTCACAGAGACATAATACTAATTAACCTGTTTGTTTTCAGAGTCAGCTTATCACCTTCCTAAATCAAATACAGTCTACTGTTAATCATCATTACTAGCTGAGTACATTAATTGCTGTGGGCGACTTGCTTCATTATCATTAGTACTAGCCGAGCTGAGCTGATCTGAAGCCAAGTGTGGTGTAAAAGCCAGCTGTGGTGAGGCTGAGTCTCTGTATTCCAGTCAGTAATAATGGTATGTCATTTAGTAAAGGCTGGCAAGGGAGCATCTATCACGCAAACCACACAAGCATGAGTAAAAAGCACATATATCTTAAAGTCAGCAACAAACAAACAGGGGCTGTTACTATCTGTCATACCCAAATTGCATTTGTTTGTCAATAACTGTTGTAATACCATTTTAATCACAGCGTTGATGATTTTGTTACGGACAAAGCTCATGTCTACAAATAGCTTATTTTATTTAACCAGTAGTGTAAAATGTATTATGTAAAAGGTAGAATTCAAATCATATTGTTATGAAACAGAGAACAGCATGTGCAAAAAAAATGTGCAAAATTGACTGTAATTGGCTAACGGTGAAAATGGTTTAAAAATATCACAGAGTTACGATGGCTCCGCAGCCATACAATACATGCATTAAGAGATGTGGCTGCTACTGACTGCGTGGTAATGGAGAGAACATAATGTGGTCTGATTAAAATTTAAAATGTGTTTTATTCTACTGCGTGGCACAAGTAAAGAAACATGTCTTGCACAATATAGTTGCATCAGTTAGGTGGACCAGAGAAATGCGGGCAAAAAACACTCATGCTTACTGCAATGCCACCTGACTTCGGAGGTAAATAATACTGTGTGCCTCCTAGGTGTTCTGAGTCTATCAAGTTTAGTTTTAAAAAGATTTAATCATTTTTTATATCCAGTATGTGACCTCATTTTCTGTCTGGCAGCTTAATGGTAGGCTGTTATAGAATAATGCCTCTGAAAACCCAAAATCCATAAAATCACTGTTGTGAGTCTTGGTCCGAAGATCATCTGTGCCAATTTAAGTAAAGATTGGAAAAGAATTTCTGGCTGTCGAAAGCTTTGTGCGTCTCCCTTCAACTTGTTGCCAGATCACAAAACGATTCTTTGTCGTTCGGTTTAAACGATGTGCCAACTAATACATTTACGTCTGTGCCACGAGGCACAGAAAAAAAAGGTCAAAAAGGCAGGTTTGCAAGTGTTTTATGAAGAAAAGTAGGCTACTTAACATAAAGACCTCAGGCTAGCAGAGGACATAAGTAAGAACCCACAATGAGATTCATTTTTCCTTCCTGTGGATGAATTATTCACCGATCCTTTCAGCACAGATACGAGTGTGTACACACGTATGAGTGCACACGTGCTCAAGCCACAATAGAACATGCAGATAAGAGAACACATCACAAAAATTAAAGACAGATTATAAGACGTGTTTTGGAGGCAGACCACCAGCTGCACACGCAGTCGGTCTAGAACGTTGTCATTCTGCCAGCACTTCTACTGCGATAGGGAAGATTAACCAAAGGGATGTAATTGGCGGGGTGGGGGAGTGTGTGTATGTGGTGGTGTAGGGCGTTGTGCCTGTTTAACTGTCATCATCATTAATGTGTTCTTCTGCGTTTTCGGCCCCATCAGATATGCGTCGCTACAAAAGAGTGAGTTTCACACATCTGGGCTTCGAGTCACAGCATCAATACAACACTAATAGATACCTTCTCTCTGCACAGCTCATTAAGGCGGAATCATCATTTGGCTTATCAGGACTATTCTGGTTGTCAAGGCCGGAGGCAGATCTGGGTCTGTGCTGGAAGCAGCATATGAGGATAGGTGGAGGGAAGTATGGATGCATCGATGAGGGACGTAGAGAGACTGTCTCAAAAAAGAGGGAGAACCTGATACATGTGTGGAAGAAGAAATGGGGAGATGGCTGAATGGATTCATGGAATAATAGAAGAATATAAACAAAAATTAATGAAAGGATTTGGGGAAATAAGGAAAGTAGGAAGGGAAGGACAGCAGAAAAAAATGAAAGGAGCAAGGATGGAATATGGAAGAGGTTTAAGAGAACTGGATGTGATAAGGTGGATGGATGAGTAGTGGCTGTGGTTGGAAGGAGGTGAAATGACAGAGATGCAGGGATTGATGAACGGAATAGTAAAAGGAGGAGTAGGTGAATGAATGAGGAGATGGTAGCATAGATGTACAAAAAAATGATAAATATAGTGGATGCAAAAGGAGAAAAGGATAAATTGATGAATGGATTCATGTAGAGATCGAGGATTGAACTGGTGGAGGCGATGGGAAAAAATAAGAGGAAGAGGATGTCTTAGATGGAGCAAAAAATGTGATAAATGCAGGATGAACATTAAAGAAAGGAGCTATAAACAAAAAGAAAGATAAAAATCTAGATATACTGAATGAAGATGTATGGACTGGTGGAGGAATGAGAGGAGCACTTGAAAGATGTAGGGGTGATAAGATAGGAAAGGTACAGCAGGGAATGTGAGTCATGCAGGGATGGTAAATGGACTGCACTTAAACAGAGCTATACGTGCACATGACAAAGTGCTTTATCATGTTCCTTACAGTATTACACCTACAGCTATCCAACGGGCTGGCAACACAACTCTGTTACTCAAGAACAATTCAACATCGACACCACTAAAAATGATGTTAATGGGAAGGATGATTCAATCACCTGAGTTGCAACCAAAGACAGAATATACAGGGAATACTGAAGAAAACAGGGGAACAGAGGAATGAATGACAGGCAGGGTGGCAGATGGGTGCTTGTGGGGATTGGGCAAATGCATATATGGATTAAATCTACTTGCAAGCTTAGTGGTGCAGCAACTGTCAGGTGGATAGAAGAGGTAGAGGATGAGAAAAACAGTGAGAAAGAGGATTGAGCTATGGGCAGGTAGATGGAAGAAAGAATAGACAGACGGGTGGATAGATGGGAAAACAGAAAGCTGCAGGAATGGAACATAGAAAGCAGGATAGATTATAGATTTATAATGACGAAGAGACAGAGGTTTTATGAAAAGATGAAATACAAATGGGAATGAATAGAGCAGTGCCCGCTCAGCGCGTGCCTGTTAGCAGTGGACCGACTGCCTTGAGGTGTGTATGTGTGTGTCATATGGGCCTGAGGATTAGATGCATACATAATGAGGCTGTTTTGAAAAGAGAGCAACTATTAGGAGTGAAAGGGCGCTTATCCAGTTAGGTCTAGTTAATAGTCAACATGTATACTTCAGGCAGTATAAAATGGGGAAAGTAGTTCCGTTAAAAACAGTGAACGCTGGACACATTTACATGACAGCTGGGGAGAAAAGAGATTTAAACCAAAACCATACAAACCCACATAATGTGGTTGGGGGCCAACTTGGTCCTGCATGTATATGCTCAACTAGACACATAGACACTGCATGTTCTACAGTTCCTGTCCCAAGCTTTGACCGGGTAATTTATAGATAAGGTCTATAATTTACAGACTTAGTATAATACAGCTCCTTCATTATTAAACTGTCTTTTTTCTTCTTATTTCAAATTTCTTAAGTAATAAGTTCATGTTTGCAGATAGTGACCACATTTCATATATTTCAGCATCAAAACTGAACATGCTTTAATAATCCTTAGAACATGCTGAATTTCTCAAATAAACTATATCTAAGCTCTCACTAAAATGTCAAAAGTGCTGGACTTTTTAATGATTGGTTTGCAGAGATTTCAGTGTGAATTCATGCATTACACTTCAGCTGTTTGCTCGTAGAAAACCCTTCAGGGTGAAACATAAGGTCAAGGCAGCCATAAGAAGATGTAATTACATGCACAGTTGAGTGAAGCTAAGGTTAGAGTGCAATCTGGCATTTCAACTGGACCACTGTCTTTGTCCCAGTATACATTGTCACATAGACTATGTGACAATTCCAGTCTAGTTGAGAGTAGAAATGCAGGACTTATTGGACGACTAAAAATTGTTTGTCTAGTTTTGAGAGCTTTGATTTCATAATGCTTTAGTCAGACTAACCTGTTTACATACAAACAGTCTTGGTCTGACAAACACAATTATATTTTTTCTGAGATACAGTCTTGCCCAAAATAATTCCCGGCCAGGGTTTAAATCACACAGGGGCTTTCAACGAGCCTTATTTGGGTACATGGGTGGCAGATCATTTGCATCATTTGGAAAATTTTATGTATTTAATGAAAAAACATACAACAATAACAAATGAATGCTATTCTTTTCATTTAAGAAACATCAGGAACCTCATGGAAAATAAAATCAAATACAACCTGAAAGTGGACTGTTTTTAGAGCCCCCACCCCCCTTATTGTCTCAGGTGAGTGTTTTCAGAGAAGCCTAGCTCCCTTTAGAAACCACTTCATTCGAATCATGGTCCTAGCTATACGAAAGTGGTCACTCAATGGTGAGACTTTTCTCTTAGCCCCCTATTTACAAAGATCAAGTGGCAAATAACGAATCACAACTAGATAGCAAATCAACAAATCGCAGCAGGGCTGCAGTTAAAGCTTAAAACAAATTTCAGCTAAATGATGAAAAGCGCTCGCTGATACGAGTTCACGCTTTGCATACCTACAAGGATCCCAGCAATATACTTGCCAACACACACAAACACAAATGTAGAAACGGGCAGGGGAAAATGGGAGTGGAAGGAGGAGGACCTGAAAGGACAAGGTGGGTGTATTGATTCATGGCGACATGAAAGCACAGATGGAGAGCTACGACTGGATAAAGCTTGTGAATTATACATAAACATGCGATAACGTTTATGTGAGGAGCAACGGACACAATAGCATGTCCAAGATGGTTTAGCGTGTTAAGAAATATTTATTATACACTCTAGAGGGTCTGGTGATTAGGTTTCATTATCTGAGAACCACATTGTAAGATACATCTAGAGAAGAATATCTGGAAAAAATGCAAAAGTGGGGAGGGATGCATGTAAGAATCAACAGGAATAAACATTAATGGATGCATGAGGAGCTGGGGAGGGGTTTGAAACAGTGGCCTTTCTGTGTGGAGTTTGCATGTTCTCCCCGTGTATGCGTGGGTTCTCA
>JBBBVU010000021.1:19934911-19946990 GCA_037177055.1 Atherinosoma microstoma | reverse complement strand
TTCTGCTTGTCTTGGAGTCAGACTAATGGATGTTTCCCAAACATTCCCAGTTCTTGGGGCTTGCGACTCTGATCTGGGCTCCTCTGGACGTGGAGGCGTGAACAGTCCGACGCCAAGCAGACTTTGCTTTCGAGAAGTCCATTCCAACGCTTGGTGAATTCTGGTTCACGTTTAATAAGAGCCGATATTGAAGGATCAAAAAGTGACATCGCTGTATGTTCTGACTTTCTGTTGTCACGGTTACCAACTAGCATTTGAGCCAGCGCAATAATTTAGAGCAATCAGTCTATTTGACCGGAACTTTTTTAACAGTTGTCCTATAACACTTTTTAACAGACACCCTGCAGCCAATCAGAATAGAGCATTCACCCAGACCGTGTTATAAGTAAGTCAGCTTCACGTCGGACGGTTCACGCCTCCGTGTCGTCCATTAATTTCTGATAATGGACACCTCGTCTGGCATTAAAGATCCATGTCATGAAAGCTGAGCTCACAGAGAAAGGAAGTATCTTGGTTTCTCAAAGTGATGTATTGCACAAACTGCGTTCACTGATATAACCACGAGAGCTGATTAACAGCCCTACTTGGCCTTTATGTTGCACACAGACAAAGCTGCAGCCGACACCAAGTCGTCTTTTTGGCTTTTCATACATAAAAGCTGGAGTATCCACTTATCATACACAACAATAACATCTACAGAATTACAATCTATTTTCCAGTATGGGCTGCTGTAGAACTTTTTTGTTAATATTTTCATGTATTACCCTCTGGCTATAAGACAGCCTGAATATTAATATTTTATCATATATGTTTAGAGTTGTGTTCCTAAACGAGAAATTCTTGAGTATTGCTCATACTGTACCATAATATTTGAATAAATCTTTCTGATTCAACTCAAAAATAATCAAGTGAAATCCTTTACAAACACAAGTATGGGAAAATATTTCAAAGCCACAACAGCAACTGCTGTCCTCAGTTTAAACTGTCCTCCTGGCGATGTTCTTGCAGCTGGGATCAAGTTTAAACTAAGCAAATATGTATAAAAAATATAAATTTTCTTGGTTTCAGTTACATTGCATTTACACAATTTTAACCAAACATGGGGTTTAAATTAAGTTTAAAGAGTTATATTCTGCTTAATTTTCCATTGTATGAGGAGTTCTTGGAAATGGGATCATAGAAAATACCAATATAAGTCTAAAACCACTCATATCCAAGAAACACTGCCCTTGAGGATTATTTCAAAATTAAGATGGGCTAATGTTTAAGTCTAAATTGGAAATGGGTAATTCATGTTTTTATTTCTTCTAGTTTTAAGTACTGTAACTCATGTTTTATTTGGCTTTAAAAAAATGCCACAATTATCTACATACTACAAAACGCTGCAGTAAGGCCCTTCACTGGTACCAATAAAAGAGCACATATGACTGTTTTATCATTTTCTTCTGGGTTAACATTTAATTCTACAATTCATTTGAAAGTTTTGGCTAACTTTTAGGGCTTGCACAGTGAAACCTTTAATCACACACTTAGGTCACCAAACCATAGATTGTTAGTGGTCCCTGATACCAGATTTAAAGAAGCACTACAGAACTTTGCCAGATCTTTTACACTTTGGTGCCCCTGAAGGAAAGCTAAATCAGCATCTGTCTTGCACACTGTCTCGACTCTGAGCTCTATCCAGTGTGTAAAAGTCAATCCAATATTGATTCTTGCTCTGACATTTTTCTCTTTCTTTACCTCACGTCCACTGATAATGTCCTTTTGAATTTCTTTACTGAATCAGTCATGGTACATGTCCAAAACAACCAGTGTGTTGATATCCAGTTGCTGGTGTGTGATGCAGTGTCAATAAAGCAAAACACAGATGCATTGTGATGCTCCAGGCTGGAACACATTATTGTGAAGGGTTGTTTCTCAAACATGGGATGCTGAAGGGCAATGACAGCTCCAGGAATTTACATAATGAATGTCAGTGTGACATCAAAACAAGTTTAAAGGTCAGCACGTTATGTAGTGTTGCTTTAAATCTCGGGGGTGGGGGGGGTGGGGGAATTGTGCCGTTTAATTAGTCGCATTTAAAAATGAAATGCTTCTTTTGTTTTCATTTCCCATTGATTTGGTTGGTTCATCTAAAAAGCAGCTGAAGATTCTGAACAACGCTTCTGATTTTTCCAAATGACCAATTCAACCAGAATGACCTGCGTCTTCACATAAACTGTGTGAGATCCTTTCATGCATAAAAAAGTCCCAGCGTTCAAATAATCAGATAAATAATACCACGTGCGTGCATGTCTTCAGATGAAATTTCTGTAATAAATCACAGTCCAATGGGAAATGGGATTACTCTCATCAAGCTTAAATTCTGCTCTCTGCACACCCACATCGAACCATAAATGTTCAAGGCAAAGCACTTCATGAATGCTGATGTATTGTAACCAAGAGGAACACCAAGAAAATGAATTGGATTTATCGCAGACATCAAGGTGCTCGGGGCCCAGGAAGCATTTTGTGGTCCCTGAACACTTATTCCCTCCAAATTCTTTCATTCATGTGGTCCTTTAGTAGCACCGGTGTACACATCATGTAGAATTACACACAACTGTCACCACAGGATTCATATGATTACTGCAGTCAGGCTGACTGTCTCACACCTCCAAAAATAATCCCCACAGTCAGTCGAGATATCATTTGAAAATGGGGTTTTGACAAATAAACACAAGCGATTTACCTGCTTGGGCCTACGTAGGTTTCGTGAAATGCATTATTAGTAGGAATCAATGAGGATATGAAGAGTAAAGATTGTGTGAGAAATGTTGCTGGATTCATTTGCAGACGCTGCTATTTTTCACGGCTGATATGTTCAAGCGGTATAAAACAATGTTGGTCTAAAATTTAATCCAAAATATAAACATTAAGTGGTTACAACAAAGTGTCTCCATAATATGTGGTATAAAGAAAAACCAAACTATTAACCACTCTTGGATTTAATTTCCAGAATCTAGTGCAAGTTCACAGTTTAATGAAATCTAAACTGTGCTTAAGACACTACAATCAGACAGCCCTACAAGTCCTTTCTACACCCTGAATTAAGATGTAAAGCGATGCACAGACTACTCCCTTCCCCTCTCTTCTGCAAGGTCTGCCTCTTTTAAGATCTGTTTCTTCCACACACCAGATTAATGTCTTGTTTCATACTTACATACTTACATATCCTACATCTGCAGTTCCTCCATGTGTAAATGGTTCTGATTCCTCTTTTAGGCCTAATCTCATCACCAGTTATGCATTAAGCTACTCCAGGTTGTTAAAACACCAAAACATAGAATGTAATAGCCAGCCAGTCATGTACTAATTCTTCCATCACTTATTAGATCCCTAACCCCAGGCCTTGACTACTGGTCCATTCCCCTGTATTACGTTTGAGTTGATTACGGCTAACATTAACTGCTATTAGATAAGCTACATCTAAAACAAAGTTTACAAGCCTATTGTAGCAATGGAAAGCTGCTCACGGTGTACGCGAAGATAAATGGGAAATCCCTACTTTATCTACTTTCTTACAATCAAGGTTGATAATCTAAGGTTGTTACTAATTATTTATACTAAAGTTAAATTCAGTGTAGAAGAGTTTGAGCAAAATGCACAACTACCGAGCAGAGCTTTGCTGCATGATATGAGCTTGAAGTCAGCTGGAGATAAAGATGAGGAGGTCGGATATTTCTGCTCGGAGCTGGGACTGTGACACGTGATACATAAACAAATTCAAAATGAACTTTCAACATGAAAACTAATCAGGAGTCAAATCATCTCTGAACGCCATCCAGCAGGAAGTGGACTGTTGGGAGAAAACCTCCTTCTAGTGCTAGGTGTGTTAACGGGGAGCAAATTTGCTCTCTTGAGGGCTTGAGAAGGTCACCTCTGACAACAACATTAATGAGAGCCCATGTAGAAATCTGGTGTCCCTGCTGGCCCTCAACCAGTGTTGTCAAGTCAGACCTGACACCGTGGTGTGCTACTGGCATGGCAGGCAGCAGCGCAGTTCATCCATATCGCCGTGATGAGAGCAGCCTCCTCTCAGGTCTCAGGGACAATCACTGCTCCTCCAGCTCCTCATCACAGATGGTGAGGGCTTTCAAAACGACCCCCCCCCCCCAGCCCATTTCCTCTCTCTGTGGCTCATTGTGTCTGTCTCTCTCCACCTTTAAGTCTTTTTTATGCTCAGACTATTTCTGTCACTCCCTCCTCTCTGTGCTTCTTCAGCCATCCTACACCCCCCTCCCCCTCCTCCTGTCGCTCTCTGCCTCTCCCAGCCTGAAATTTAACAGTTCAATTTGAATCCATTACACCAAAGCCCCTGACAACGTGTGCCATCCATGGTAACTGTTACTAGACAACAATCTTGCTGTGTCCCTGCCACCGCAGCAAGGCCACCGGTGTCTCGGAGATGCAATGAAAGGGATGTGGGGGGAGGTTCAAGTAAATGCTTGTCTTATTTGCTAAGTGACAGGACCTGTCCTTCAACTCCAACCCCAATCCAGAAGGGAAAAGGATCAAAACATAAATCAAATCAGACTGACGGATTGAAACATATTTGTTCAAAGGCAGGACCGTGACGACTGAAAGCAGAGGGATGAATCTAATTTCATAACAACACAACAACCTTCTATCGTCATTTCCTGTGCACAGCCAGCCCTGCAACCCTCCTATGTGCTGGGCACGACGTTGAGTGCCTTGCATCGTCCACTAACTACAGAACAGCACAACGCCACAGTAATCACAGCAAACCCCCCACGCAGAAGGAGGTGCTCTAAATATACACTGCAGTCGTATTGATTCATGGAACGCTGGGCAAACAATGTGCATAAAGATGAGGACACAGAGAAAATGTACAAGGTTATAATCACAATCATGGATAATTAAAGGGACTGTAATGCAGTGTTTCCTACAATAACGCTGCATCACTGAATTAACATTTAATCGCATGTTGATGCAATCACCGCTGCTTTGACAATTAGCTTGCCTCTGGTAAAGCAGCAAAACTTGCTTTTTGGTATAATAAATTAGAATGGCACATCTAAAAAAAACAAGATATCTACCTCTGAAATGTCTTGGAAAATGATTGCAAACATCATGACAACACTTATAATGCAGTATTACACAGTTTAAAAGCTCATGTGATGTGTGGAATACAATTAGTTTTTCCCTAGATCACAGCTGTTTGTGGAAGAAGGAAAAATCAAATGGATGCTGACTGACAACGTGGCTGTTCAATTATCTTTTTCCGTAGTAGCTAATCAGACACACTCCTCAAATCAGCCAGGAATGGACCCCTAGGGATACAATAACAAGTTTACTACTTATAAATGGAAGATTTCCACAAAAAGAATCTAGTGATATATAAAGTTCATTAACTCCTCATAATCACTTTCATGTCAACCTCTAACATTCCTCATTGTGACCAAGACAGAAGCAAAGCTTTAATGAAGTCAGGCCCAGCAAATGCTGTGAATGCTGCTGGACTGGGAGGAGTGAATTAAATCTATTCATCCAT
Organism: Atherinosoma microstoma; assembly: GCA_037177055.1. Classification (NCBI taxonomy): domain Eukaryota; kingdom Metazoa; phylum Chordata; class Actinopteri; order Atheriniformes; family Atherinidae; genus Atherinosoma; species Atherinosoma microstoma. The sequence goes on along the minus strand of JBBBVU010000021.1, from coordinate 19,941,436 downwards.
GCCCGTGTGATTTCTCTGTGGTACTGAGGCAACCAAAGGCCCTCTGAGTCGTGACATTTGTGCCATGGCTGGTGGAGCAGACTGGGAGGTGAACATCCATCTGCCTGCATCCCTGACTGTAAATTCTAAACCAAGTTCAAAACATTGGCTTTGAGAGGGATGGCACAGATAAGAAAGAAAGAAAAGCATAGAATATAAGTATTATGTGTTTGTGGCACAAATCTTTTGCGCATGTGGCTTATTAAGATGAAAAACAAGAACACACTTCTTTAGATTAAACAACACAGACTCACACACACGCACACACACACACAAGCAAGCATAAGCATCCATACTCCTACTTAATCTTGCAGATCACCTGTGACACGGTCCTTATGGCATAATTTCTGATTATATAATAATCTTTACTTAAATCCACTTCTTGCATGGGGAATAACATCAGTGTCACACCAATCTAATTTTGTAAATCCCTTGACATATTCTGGCAATCCCTCTTACATTTCAATATTAACAGTGTCATCTGTATTCAGTCTGAGTCTTTTGCACATTGAATATAAACTGACAATGAATACAGAGGATTGCTAACAATAGAGTGGGGTTTTAACAGATTAAAGATATGGAGCAAACTAGGAAACCCCTTTTTGGACTGATGCAAGCTCATAAGCCAGGTGTGCAATGTGCAGCACAGATCCTTGGCAATTAAAGCATCAGTGAAACTCTGCATGACATCTGAGCAGAGATCAAGCTCAGTCATTTAGAGGCAGACTTGCAACACAACACTCTTAAGTGCTCAGTTGTCTCTACCCTGTCACTAATTGACTCTTTTTCTGTACTTCAACCAAGTGTATTGTATTGTTTTACAGACAGGAGTTGCTTTCATGATCAAGAAATTCAACTTGACTATTAACTACATACAAACAAGTGCTTTTCATTTCAGTACAGTTTTGGATTAGTGGTATTAGTGTTTTTGGCACAATGGTTTTTGGTGTAAATGCTACAAATTGTTTGAGTCTCCTGGATTATTTTTCTTAAAACCAAATAAAAGGCTCAGAGTGATGTTGTGGTACTTAACTTTGCAATTAAAAGTACAATGAAAATGTTAATTGATAACCATTGAAATGCAGTTGATGGCTGATTAGTTGTTAGTTAAGCACTTTGAGATAAACAGCTGGTGTGACTAAGCCATGACAGAAGAAAAAGGTGCACATGGTAAAAAAAAACCAACAACTTTAAAATATCCCCCAGCTTCAGCCTGCAAGTAAATGAATACAATTCAAACAACTGATAAAAAAGATGGCAGCAACCTTACATTTTATCAGCAGATTATGTAATCCTCAATCAGAGAGTGACATACAGTATTTAAAAAAATCCTATTTAGCTTACTATCAGTTTTTCCTTTTTTCTTTTAATAAAAAAGTCTGAACATTTATTTGCTTCTGAGGTCAAATGTGGCATCACACTAAACCAAAATAACGCAGAAAAAACACTACTTTGCAGAACAAGTGTTATATTGGTAACTGACGTGCAATATTTCCACCAACAAAATGTTTTTCACACATTTCTTCAGTGCAAAAGCTATTTTGAAGGTGTGTACCTCAGTTCTCCCATTAATATCAATAGTTGTTTGGCAGGCCTTCTGCATGACATCCTGCTGTTATCAGCCTTCATTCTTATCATATGACTGTATAATTAAGACAAAAATGCATGAATGTTACATCCTAAAAATCCTATTTTTACACTTTGGTTACTAAATTACAGTGTTTTACATAGCTAGATGGAAGATTTGGTACTTTTTCCAGTCTTTGTGCTAAGCTGCATGCTACAGCTCACAGGTTAGCTGCTCAGTATGAAAACACAACTGCTCCCATTTGAAGCTAAATTCACTCATACATTTGAAGGGAAATTGTGCAAAAGCTTCGGCAAAATAAATGAAAAAAATATGCATGTTGTTGAGCCTCATTCTTTAAAAAAAAAAACTTTTAAAAAGCTAATGAAGCTAATTAGCTTCTGTCAGAAACCCTTTTCACCTATTTCCAGTTGGCTGAACATTCAAAGACAAGCTGCATCAGGATCTGAAAGTGCTGCACATCCATGCTTTCCATGCTAAACGTGGCCCCAAAAATATATTTCTTCCAACCAAAACAGACTGAATACTTTCCTTTGCAGCATGTACTCAAAACTTAAAATTCCAGATATCTTCACCAGCCCCTTGAGTCGATCCAAACTCACCATCCATCCACCATCATTTTTCTGTTTTTGCTCAAGTGAAAGCGAGCTGTGTTGATGGAACAGACTGGGGTTTTAGGGTCATGTCCGTGAATCGTCAGCCAGCAGGTAGCGAGGTTGCTGCTCCTGCAGGGAGCAACAGCTGTGCCCCATCGCTCACTCAACAAGGTTTCACTTCTGTTGGCAGTCGCCGAAACAAGGGCACAACTCTATGAGCCGCTGGACCGCTGATGGCAAAAGCAGCAGTACACGAATAAAATGGCAGATATTAGTAGATTAGTGACTCCTGTGAGTCATTAGCTTGGGTACTAACAGATTGTTTAGTGGGGGGTTCTGTGGTGTAATGATGCGTATGATGGTGTATGCCCTTGTTGAAGTACATTTCAAGAATGTATGAACTTCAATTTGAGACCACAAATGTGCCATTTGATCAGCAAATGGCTTTAAAACCATTTATCTTCAGATTACCTCTTTGTGAGAACTGCTGCATCTAAATCCCTTTATGTTTGCTCAAATTAAACAAATATTTAATCTACATACCCAGAAAACACAAGCAAATGTATCCGTACATGGCGTGGGACTTTCAACAGTACAATCAAGTAAATGATAATGTACTCCACTCCACACACTTAAGTACTGTTTTGAGAAGACAGTACAGAAGAGGTATCGTATTTTGATTTGAATCCGCTTAAGATAATAAAATGAATAAAAAAATTTTCAGAAGGTACAGAACAGTATCATCCCTGAGACAACCAATATCTGTACTTTCAAATTGAGCAACGCTCCAAGAAAAGACGTCCGTAGAAAAACGGTCCCAGCAGAAATTGCCAGAACATTTTTATTGTTAATTGTACAGGAACTTGTGTTAATTCAAAAATGGAAAATTCTTTGTTTCCATATAATATGCCCTGTTGCATTTACAGAATGACACCACACTCAACAAAATGGACTAATTTGCTTCAGTTGGTTACAAGTTATTGAATTAAGTGTATCCATAAGCAGTTATGAAGTTTTTAACCAGCATCGTTTGTACTCCCATTGAAAGATATACTAAATTTAATGTACAGTCCTGTAACATAACACAGAAAGTAAAGCACATAACTCAAATTTAGAGGGTAACAATCACAAAATGTTGTATTCCTGCTAAATATGCATTTCCCATGAGCCTTTGCGGTGTTTGCACACTTGGTACTGTGGAGCTGTGAATCTGGATAAACGTGTTTGTCATTAGGATACTAAAGCTATGTCGAATTTAATTGTTGAATTTTAAGAGTAAAAAACTAATCTGAGATGACTCCAGACATGTTTAGTTTTGAGAAGAATTCTTCTTCCCAAGATGAAATGCAAAATTATAAAAAAATCTAAAAAACAGGTAAAACTGCTACAAAAAGTTACAGCGGAAAATTCCTTCAAATTTTTACAGTAAGTTTGGTCCTATTTTCACAGACTTTTCTTCGCGTGTATAAATAATAATATGCCAAGCATTTAAAGCATTGCAGCTTTGTAAAATTAGCATGAAATCCATAAAATATCTGTGTTTACAGTATTGATATTGGATGTTGTGCACTTCTAGTACACAATATCTCTGTAAATAACTATGAGAAATTACCAAAACATTCAGTATTTCAACTTTGACCTCTTGGCACATCCCCAGACAGATCCCTATTGCCATTTGTAATGCTTACTGGAGCTGGTGATAAGGAAATTAAGTCTCTATCTCAGCCTAATTAGGCAGCTAATTGATTCAATACCAGTCATTTAAGCTTCCTCCAGGCCCAGGATTGAAGAGTTCAGCCCCTGAAACAGATGAAGTCCCCAAAAAGAAATGGCTGGGTAATGATCGTGTCTGATTCCATCAATACTGCAGATTATAATCTGGAGGGAAATGATCTCACTCAAAGTTTACATCAAGAAGGGATCTTAATAGAAATTTTAAAAACACAGTTTTCAGCCATAAGCTATTATTTGGCATCAATCTTTATAGAAATATTGAAAATTACATTAGATTTGTGGATGTTTTCTGGCATAACTTAAATAAGACGGTAGAGTTAATGACATACATGAGAATAATACACATTATACATCTTTTTTTGGGGGTCAGTGAGATGCATATGGGTGACAAGCATGATTCGTTTTTAGCAAATTTAGGTTGGCATATTGATTCAGTGTGAGTAAAAAGCTTTCAAAATGTCATTAACCTACTGTGACCTGAACTGCCCTGAGTACATGGTTCATCAGGTCTAAATGGGTTACATCTGATGTTCTTGAAGTTACATAGAAGACCCAACTCTACCTTTAAATTAATCACTGTGCTCCAGAAACACTTATGAGCAAACAAGACAGGAGTACTGGATTCAAAGAATTTTTGTATCTATGCTCTGGATTGCTTCATAGTCTCAGAGTTTTGCTACAGTGAATTAACCGAAAACAGACAATTTCACCCAATTATATAATCTTTTAAAAGTTTCAGCATTGAATTTCACAGATATTCACGGCAATGCTTTAATTAACTCGTTATGTAATTTTCTAATAATTTCCTCTAAAAGTTGTAAGGAAGAAAGAACTGTGTAATTTGCTGCTTATTAAAATGGAAAATGGAGTTAACGTTCCGAGAGAGCGAGTTTAGCTATGTGAAGTTTATGAGCAGTTAAAATTTGCCTTGATAGAAGAACTTGCCTTTTACAGACAGGAAAAAGGAAAACTGAACATACATGTTGAACTGCATGCTTGTGTGCAGACAAATGTTTGCATATTGAATATATTAAAAGGGTTTCTTTACAGTAGCAGTAACAAACTATTCCAAGTCTGTGTAAAGCTCAGGGAAGTTAAAAAAAACTAAGCATACATATTTTACTGTTCTGAAGATGTAAGAGGGGAAACACAGACTGCTGCGAACAAAGTGACATTATTTGGCTTTTAAGGGAACACTAAGTGACGGTTCAGAGATTTATACAGCCCTTGACCTGAGCATCAGGAAGGTTATGAGCTCTAACTTTAGGAGCGGTGTGTTCTTGTTTCTATCACACTGGAAATGGGAGGCATAATTCACCGGGGATTCATTCCGGTGATGAGATGGAGGAAACTGTGGAGGTTCACATGGCATCTCAAGTGGTTACTGTAGGTTACGTGCACAGTTGTAAACCAAACCGCTGACCAACGATGCTTGAAGAAGGAGGCCCCCAATTTAAACTCTTGATTTCTGTCCGCTTGGAGACGTCAGATGAAATAAATTCCAACACTAAAGTCATTAAGAGTTTCTTGATTCTGACTCAGCAGAAAAAGAACATCTTACAAGTGCAAATGCAAGATTAGTGATTCAAACCACAATCTGACCTCTTTGGACAGCCATGTATGTGGAGGTCTCTTCTTCAAGGGTTGCCTTTTGAAATTTTAATCAACATTGAACATTGCACTGCTGTGGTCATCTGTTAAGCTCCCCTTTGCAGAAGCATGAAAGATATAATCCTGTTGATGTTAACAGTGAGTGAGGGCAACCCTTGCATTTTACACACAGTAAAAATAAACACAAAGAAAAACAATCTGACATAAAAGAAAGGGTCAGAACTGGAGATCATCATTAAAATCCCTGTAGTGGGATCATGAGAGATGTTTCCCTTCCTCACACAACTCTTCTTGCATAATATCATGAGGCTCATTAGGAAAACTATCAATGGTATTACCAGAAAATCAAAGATGAGAACTGTATTTCTTTCCCCTCATTCTATCAAAGCATCATCCCACACTAGTTTGAACCACTTGTGCTGGCCCCACACTGCAGGAATTTTGGGCCAATTCACCTCTCAAATCCAATCCTAGACCTCAGTCGGTAATGATGTTTGGCTCAGAGTATCTGGCAAGTATCTGCCATCTGGCAGGGGTTCACAGATTCAGTCTTACACCAAACGCATTGGGCTGCCCTGATAATATCAAACAGGTTGTATTTTGATTGGAATTAAACTCTGGATACTTACAGCATCTGAGTGTAGCAATGATTAACATGCTGGTCCTTAAGGCTAATATTAGCTTGCAGCTGTTGATCAAGGAATCTAAAGCAACAGACAGTATCTCAACCTCAGTTCTTTCTGAAGAACAGACAACCTGTTTTGACCACATCTTTACATTTGCAACCATTTTCTCATCGAGACCTGTTGGCTTTTGTTTTTCTCCCTGAAAAATGCTAAGAGCTAGTTGCAAGTTGTTGTCTCCATTTTGTGAACATTATGGCTTGAAGATGTTATTGGAATTAAGGGAACTGCATTAGGCTGGTTTAAGTCATATTTATCAGATAGATTTCAGTTT